>JAHLJT010009419.1:166665719-166685935 GCA_031308135.1 Acheta domesticus
ATTTTTTCATTTATTCTGTTTTTTAATCTAATTCTACACTCTGAATTGTAATGAATTGAAACATGATGTTTTCCCTGAAGTTCATCTTTGGTAATCTTTACTATAACGTTGATGGATTTGTGACATATGTGACATTGTAGATAAATGAAACAAGTTCCTTGTTATGAGGAAACGTTTGTTGGCAGTGATGAAACAGTTATTTTACAATTCTACAATCATATTCATGTCAATTTTATTGATTGTCTTTCTTCATAGCATAAGATAGGTTCCATTCATTATAGACATCAGGTGATAATAAAATATATTTCATACGATGTTTAAGTTTGTACATAAAGTAAGTTACTTACTTCGATTCACCAACTTAAAACTTATATTCAATATAAGCCAAAACGTACCTGATGATGAAGACAAATGATCTCTAAACGTTGTAAAACTCCAACTTTGTTTTATGTACAAACTTCAACCTTGTATGAAATATATTTTATTATCACCTGATAGTCTATAATGAATGGAATCTTTCTTTATGCAATATATTCATATTTAGAAAAAGCGATTCATAAAGGTATCTTCAAAATGAATATTTTATTTCCAAATAGGAAATGTCAGAGATAGATAAAAACCAGTCCCAGCAGCTGTGAGAGGGACCATAAATTATGAGAATGGTATTACTTCCCAGGAATGCAAACATTACCTCAAGGATTCCACATTCTTAAAGCATCAAGAAGAATTTGAGTTTAGGAAGGAAACATGAGTTGAGAATGCAATGTTTATCTACCTAAAATTTCAATATTATCAAGATATGATGAACGAACAATCATCTTTAAAACAATTAAATTTTGTTAATTAATTAGTGATGGAATCAAATATAGATTACATCCTTATTGGTTTTTTTTTAACAATTTTAGGTTTTATATTGTTCTCCAAATGGTTAGCAAAGGAATAAAATATTCATTTACATTGAAACCATTCAGCATATTTTGCTATGTCTCTTCTTATTTTATGTTTGTTTATTGTGCTTATAACTTAGAGTTTAGTAATATCCTGTATTTGGGCATTAAATTTGTCAAAAGTATCATTTATTTACCAGAAAAGTTTCTGTTTCAATATGTACATTAACGAAATAAATATAAATATTTGTTAATTGCATTCAGTTTTTTATTTATTTACTTCAAATCAAAAAACTTATAATTCAAGTTAACAAGGATCTACTTAGTAGCATTTTTGTCTAATTGTTATTGTATTCTTTCTTTAACCCTTGTAATCCATTTTCATTTATTTGAATTTATGGTTATTCAAATATTAAATTTGAAATTCCTTGACCAATTTATTGCCTAATTATGTTAACAATATCTACATTGTTTTTGGATGTTGCAAATATATATTTCTGATGATCCCTATAGTGAATGTAAAAATTACAAAAGACATCTAAATAGATGAAAGTAAAATACACTGGACCATAGCTTTAATTGAAAGTAAAAGCTAAAGTGATTTTAATAAAAACTAACTGCACTGATAGAATGATAAGTCAAATTATATAATATTAAATATGATAATTGCTGAACCCATTACTAGAAAATTATTCAAATTATTCACCATGTAACTGACTACTCAGAAGATTTATATACTGATGACGAAAAGGAAGCAAATAGAGGGGTCTCTCTTTATTTCAAACGCATTCCATAAAGTCAACAGCAAACAATCGTACTTGGCGGAGTCGTTGTTGTTTAACAGGGTAGCCAATGGAAACAAGTGCAATTCGCGAATTATACGCCGAAATCGGAGGTATAACCACGTATCAAATGTGTAGCTTGTGGGTGTGTAACCCGCGAATCGCAACTGATCCGGCCTCGTGAATACGGATTTTTGCCTTGATTCGCGAATTATCTGAACTCGACGATAATTCTCGTATTACACGGTATTGAGAATATGGGCGTTAGTGACTCATAAAATTGAGTTCGAATATTAGTATGCAAATAAAAATATCAAATTTCTTGAGGAAACTAAGTTTAGCTAAGTTAATTTCAATTCACATACTCTAAATAATGGGCAAATTCCTTCAAATTTGTCATCTCTTGATATTTCAAGTGATTTATTCTGTGCGAAATACAGGCCTAAACACAAGTGAAGCGTTTATCAGAAACAGACAGGAATTTCATTTAATCTTTATTCAAAACATTGATCTGATCCTTCAATCTTATCAATGTTTTGAATAAAGATTAAATGAAAAAAGGGCTTTTGTTCTTACTTTTATACAAACACGCGTACTGAAATGTTATAGATCCCATTCTAACGTAAGCCTGAGCTATCTTTTCTAGCAACTAACCAGTTAAAACATTGCCTACACTTCAGCAAGGAAGCTATGTTTGAATAAACTACAAAGACCGTGACTTAAAATTATTTTTTTGGAAACCTACACCCCAGTTTTATAAATGGTTCTTTCGCCTTCTTTGCCTGTCAGCCACTCTTACACTCAAGTCGCACTTCTGCACATACATATCCAATGAAAGCTACCTCTTAGTAAACAAAACATAAAAGATTATATAGCTTTCCAATCCGTATCCAAACTACTCCATGAGTTCTCCATACATCTCCAAAGACCATCAAAACCCGCCGTCACATGTGAGCGAGCAGTCACCGCAAGTTGCTTGCGCATCAAAACACAGCGACGGCGACGGCGCGGCGGCGGCGGCGGCGGGGAATAGCGACGGCGCTGGAGGCTGGGACGGCAAACGTCCGGCACGGTGGCAGTGTGCGCAAGGAACACATGTCCTTCTGATCTAGTTTTATTTGCCTTGTATTGTCAATCGACCTATTGTAGTACTTGCGCAACTATTTTTGACAAGATGGATTGAAGAAATGCGGGTAGAGTGGGGTTGGTAGTTACAAAATCGCCCACTAGATTTTTATGAAGCAATGCCAATCTCCGGGAGAATCAGTTATGCCTTTGCAAGTTACTCAATAATTTGCCTTCTAATTTTCTCAGAAGTTCGAGGTATTTCCTATGATGAATCTTTACCTGCTTTGTTCATTTCTATTTAGATTTTTTGAGGGAAAATCACGGACAGAAGTTCTCGTCTTCATCAGAAAAGAGTTTCCATTTGCACCGCGAGTGAAGATATGTTAGGAACTGTTGTCATTAGTGCTCGCTGCGAGCTTGTGCTTCAACTGTTATTGTGCCTCAGAGAGGGGGGAAGCAAGGTCATCGTCCAAGAAAAGATGTGCGATTAATACATTCTTTCTTGTTGCTAGGCAACAAGTTTTGCTTTTACAAAAAATTGTCTCCATCTTCATCAGACGAATAATGTTATCTAAGGTTAATGATCTGATCATCATTTCACACTCCAATTTTTCCCAGGCTGCCATGTTGTGGATATTGAATTATTCAAATCATGAACATCAAACCAATATAAAAAGAAAATAACACTGCACCAAGCTAATGGACAATTCAAGAAAGAAGAAATTGAATGCAAGTATATTGAGGAAAATATTTAATTATCTGTTATTACAAAACTGGCAGAAGGCTGTTGAATAAGCCAACCCACGACTCACTCGGGTTGTGGGCGCCAACATAGGAAGAAGTTATTACAAAAACATTTAATTTTAGATTATTTTCATGGATTTAATTATATGTTTGTGTTCAATTTTTATCTTGTAATATTTATAAATTAGAATACTATGCGTATATCGAAATTCATGTTATTAATTTAAAATTAAATTAGTTTCCTATATTTTAGGGTGGTCGTCCGAGTAATGAAGTACCTGTATTAAGAATTTATGTGCATAAAATAATTTATTACGATCTACTTATTACTCGAATCTGCACAAGGGATTGTGGGTAGCAACGAGCTCGAAGCTGATGGAAGCTGTGGGGGAACGGGGACACGGAAGGGAATTGGAGCATGGACAGGTATGGGAATGAGGCAGGGAACCGAGAGAATGAGGATGATGACGGAGATGAAAACAGGGACGGGAACGGCGTCGGGGCTGGGTCAGGATCGTTGCGGTGTCGGCGTGGGGACGACGACCGGGAAACAGGGGTAGGATAGAGGACGAGGCCCATGGTCATTGTCATTACCATGGTTAGAGACGCGGAGGGGCAGAGCTCAAACAGCGACAGTATTGGGCAAGGAGACTAGGGCGGGGCGACGGAGCGCGGCGGAGACAGGGGCAATGGGGGTTGGCCGGTGGAGGTGGCCGTGACGACGACGGCGGGGGCAGGCTCTAGCAGCCGTTGTGAGTGGTTTGACGATACGGTATTGACGCTGGTTACTGCGCGGAGGGGGCGGCAGGGCAGTCAGCGAGAGGTGGCGGCCCGACGGGCCGGCGCCGAACTTGCGTGGAAGGAGGCGACGGGCGACGAGGGCGGAGGCGGCGGGGGGTGGAGGCGGCGAGGGCGGAGGCGGCGAGGGAGGAGGCGGCGGGGCAAGGCGGGGCGGGGCGAGGCGAGCCGGGCGGGGATGGCGGGAAGGCGGGGCGAGGGCGGGGCGAGGGCGGGGCGAGGGCGGGGCGAGGCGGGGCGAGGGGCGGGGCGAGGGCGGGGCGAGGGAGGCGGGGCGAGGGCGGGCGTGAGGGGTGAGGGCGGGGATGGGAGGGGGCGGGGCGCCCGGAAAGCGGCCGTCGGCGCGTCCGCCCATGGCGCGCGTACAAAGCGTCGCGCAGGCCGCGTGCGATGATCTTGCGGTCGCCGGCGCGAGTACCGGATACAATGCCGACCGATGCCTGCGGCGAAACCGCAACGGCCGGCAGGCCCGCTACCGGAAGTCCGGGGCAGTTGGCAACCCTGCGCGAGCGCTAGTTTGGTCGGAAGGGTGCCGGGTCGGACCAAGGGTACAGTATTGGGCGTGTTTGGTAATAAGAATAACAGGAGCACGGTGAAACGCAGTATATTTAATTCTTTTCCTATTCTTTTGGGATGCTATTCACTTGAGGGTCGAATAACAATTACAGTTCTGATAAGGAATGTCGAACAAGATACGCTTCAGTTACATGGGCGAAAGAGATGGTAAGTTTATTCACAGGCATCATACGTTAAGCGAAAGGATCGTAGTTGGAAAAATGCGACAAAGAAAACAGAGAGAAGACATAGGGTAAATTTTGCTTTGTAAACAGAACAACACAAAATTGGAACAAATTACCTGCAACGATGCGGTAATTCCCCCAGAATGTCAAAATTTTTAAAACGTATATTACATAAATTGTATTTTTGGGAATATGTTCTCAAGAAAAATTATTTTATATTCTTGTTATTATATTTCATTTTGTGTTAGTTTAAAATATGTGTGTATATTTTAAGATAGTGTTAGCTGTATGGGGTGAGACATTAATTCTGTAAATTTGTATAAATATATATGTAATTATTGTTATGTGGTCTTGTTTGTCGCCTTTTAGTAATTGTATTTGGAAAACTATCAACCATTGTTAAGGCAGCGATATAGCTCCTTTTTCCAGATTTGGGTTATTTTTCAATTTTGGGAGAGCGTTCATAAGTTTGGTTGGTTACGGCGAGACGAAATATTCGTTCGCTCGTGCGATCTCTGAAAGACACAGTATACCCTTCTTATTAGAAGATAATAATTCAATAAATAAGCAATCAGGGAATAAATCGTTTCAACCCGTTACCTGAGTCTCGCACGAAAAGCAATGCCTTCTTTTAATCTGTATTCACAAATCTGCTCATGCAATGTGCAGGTTCCGCGAAAATATGGCTTCTCTTTGAAAGTCTTACTAGAAGGCGACAGGTAATGCCACCTTGCTAAATTGCTAAGGCCTGGGACGGAACCCCAGCAAGTGCTGCCCCCTGTCGAAGACAGATGAAACTATTACGACCAGAGACTAGGCGGACTGCAATTCGACAGAAAACAAAGGACTTTTATATACCCGCTCTTTTAGCGCCTTGCGCGCGGTTTGGGGGGAATTTTTTATAAGTCCGACGCGGTACGTTCAAAATGCAAATTCTGAGCTATCAATTAAGGGCCAAAGATCGTTATTTAAACACAATCTCCCGCCACGGCGCCAAATATGAACAAATAAACAATGTATGTGCCAACAACCATAAATTCTTATATGTACTCTCACGTAGCAAAATAAATATTCTATTATTTTCTATCATATATTTAGTATATTCAGAATTGCGTTAGTTCATAGGTTCTGAAATCTCTTTGAGATGATGAAATTTTTATATTTAATGTCTACTAAAATTCTTTGTGCGTTACTTCGCCGATCGTCGGATCATATACCCAAATATCGAAACAATTACAAGCTTTATATCTTTATGATATATGTTCCTCCGGTGGGAATTAATGAGCAGTACAATTACAAACAGTAAACGTTCCATGATATTCTAAAAGGGAAAACACAAATAAAAGACATTTTACCTATGTAAATAATGTAATATTCGCTCTCAAGAATTCCCAAAAGAAAACATTCTCAATATGTAAAAGTTGAAGTGTGAGCTGTTATCAAAAGTTTACGTTTAAACTGTAGTCCAGTGAGCAGTGAAAATTATTAAGGGGGCGTATAGACAGCGTTGATCATTCTACTCATGAAGTGTTTGTCTTTGTTACAGAGAGACGTATTCTCATATGATACTTTACACCGTTATAAAAAGACTAAATCCTACACATTGGTGTTGAGTCTGCCTTCCAGAAATAAGCTCCATGAATAATCTACCAACAAGAAGGTTTTCATTATTTTTCTAATTTGCATACGAGTATACATTTGAACAGAAAACTTATTATATTCAGGATACTAGAAAATACTTCTTGTTTTAAAAATGTTGACCATCAGGAGTTTAAAACAATGTCTATTACGCTAAAATTAAAATTAATAATAGAATTGATGACCTTTATTTTTGCTGATGCTCATCATCTGGGGACTACGAAAACTGGCAAAACAGATTACAAGGACAATGTAATCTATCTTCTTAATGTCATTTTTATTGAATCTGGTGTTGAGCTAAAAATGTATTTAGCAGACAATAATTCAAAAAGAATCTTGTGATCACGATTAGTAATCCTAAGATATTAAGTACCTTTGAAAATGCTCACACATATGCAGTTTCATTGCCCACCAAAGATCTGGTGTTGGTGTTCTGATGCCGAGTAAAAATCGAGCATCCGACGGCGTTCCTGTAGTTGGCAGCCCTGGTACGCTAGAGACAGAATGCGGACGCGTGCGGTACAACAATATACCTCGTAATGAGAGGTGACGGAAAGCTTAACGTTTTTCGGGAACACGCGAAAAAAAATCTCCTCCCCTTCGGCGCACGCCCGCGGACGGAGGGCTGGCGCTGACGAGCGGAACAAGCGGCTTAGCTGGCGAACGGGCGGTGGCGCTGGGCGACGAAGCTGTGGGGAAGGAGCGTGTGGGAGGAAAGGGGCATGGAGATGCAGGGTGGGTGGACGTTTGAGTCAGCAGACTAGTCAGTTATGGCCGCAATATGATTAGAAAGGGGAAGATAGAGAGGGTGATATGGAGATCGGGAAGATTATGAGGATGATGGGAGTGTGATCAGGTCGGGAGGGTACAAAAAGGGGACAGGGATGCAGGCAGGTTGATGGAGATATTTGGAGAGTCGAAGAGAGGTTGGGAAAATTGGAGGAGGATGGGGAAGGTTGGAAGAACCGTAGAAGGAAGTGAGGGTGAAAGGTGAAGGCGCGCAGGGGAAACTGGAGAGGGCGTGAACGCGATGGACGAGTGAACGGGTTTTATGGTAAAGGTGAGTGGTAGAATTAGGAAGATGAGCGGCATGGATGGATAGACGGAATGAGAGTGCTAATGGGGTGAGGTAGTAGATGGCGTCCGGACAGTCCATCTCAGACGGCTGGGAAAACAGAGGGGAGCAGACAGAGGAAAGTGAGAGAAAGGCCCCGGCGAACGGGCGCGCAGACGAACGAGTGGGCGAGCAGGAGAACGACCGCGAGTTCCAGGCGCGGGGGTGGGTGCGCCCGAGGACGGCGGTCGGATGAGCATCGGGTCAGCTGATAGGCTCGCGGGCGGCGCCGGGCGAGCGCGCGGGAGGAGCGGTGGTGGCCGAACAGGCGGCCGTCCAAATCCCGTGCGACCGCTCATTTGGCGCTTTTTGCCTGGTTTCGGAGCGGCTAATCCGCCGCCCGCGCCCCCGTGCATCATTGAGGCCTGCGAGTGGGATTTCGCCGCGCCGCCGTCGTCCCCGCCCCCGCGCCGCCCCCCGCTGCCGCCGACAGCGGGCAGGAGGACAGCCCCTCCGTGCAAAGGGAATGCAGTTGCGCACGTCACGCTCGGAATACGCGAGGTACACGATCAGATTTTGCCTCGTCCGAGCATACACTCATTTCAAATCGATAATTTAGGCGTTACAAATAATCGGTCTTCTAGCATACAGATATTTAAGAAATAATACGTCGTATCTCCATTTGAAGAAATGAAACTATTTCTTCAATGTAAGCTCGTAAGTTTAAGTTTGACAGAAAATAAGAAAGTTTTATTTTGTTAAAATTGTCTTTTCATGTAAGAAACGTAAGCACAGAATGGGTCAAATGCTACAAACTTTGAGAGTATGTAGGGGGTCAAAGATGGTAGTGTTTTAATCAATGAACTGTGGTGGGAAATTTTATTTTACGGAGTTTCCCCTGATGAATAGGCAACCCACCATACACCGGTGATACGCAAGTCACTCTAACGCAAAAAGGTTTCGTGTACGTTTTGCATCGCATGTTCATGGATGCAAGTGATCATCGCCTCCAAAATGTTCTAAATTATTTATATCATTCTGTATACACTTACATACGTGGAAGAATGGACACTTCCTTTTTTTCTTATGTATATTACTGATTAGGGAGATAGGATTATTCTCCTTTTTAAACATCGATGAGCGAACAAGCTTGAAAAATTAAAATAGTCTAAATGGAGTTAGTTTATTCTAATTATATTATGAAGAATCAAAATTATGGTCTGATTTTATAGGTAATGCTTTTTCGAATAATGAATCAGTACCTACAGGAGTGATCTGACAATCGTCTCAACTTAAGCTGAATTCAACCATGAATGAAATTAAAATGTTTGTGATATAAATACAATTTTCTCAGAATATCAGATGTAAATCACTGGGTATCGCAAATCAATAACAAAATTCTTTAGGGAAACACAGCATCTTTTTTGAATTTTCTACAATGAAAATATTTTAGCATATTTAGATATAAATTGGTAGGAATTAAAATTGTTCGAAAGAAGAAATCCTTGAAGCTACTGAAGTATTCTCATGCTTATTTACATTCCTTACTAACTTTCAATTAGTACTATCCTTGTTGTTTCAACCAATGTTCTATCTCATCAGTGATGCAAACATGAGGCTGAACGTGATCTGGTAAGGAGGGACATCCAGAAAGTAAGAATTAAGGGCTGTGTAGGATACTAGGAATTCTTTTCAAAATTGGAACCCACATCGTAGAGACGGTCATAATAATACATCGAGCGTCTCCAGTCATTACAAAATGTCGGTCGCAGCAGCTTATCACGTCATCCAGTTCGTCGCTCGTTTGCACGACGCACCGTTGATGTTATATTCGCTGTCATTTGTTTCCTCACTTTGCGCAATGAATTGGCGGGCAGTATCCATCGCCAGCTTGTGGAAACCTACGGATTCGAGGTGATAAATTGTCAGAATATTACCAATGGGTAATACTGGCGCAGCGGCGCCGTACCCATTCGCCAACACGAAACAATCAACCTTCCCAAAGGAAAAATTGTGGCATCCTTCTTTTGGGGCCGGAACGATATTTTATTGGTCGATTTCATGCCCAAAGAAACCACCTATGGTGGTTTCTTGCTGCTGAATACTGTGAGACCCTACAAAAGTTCAAAACAAAAAAATAAAAGACAAAAGACAGAGAAGGGATGCTGACTTGTGTGTGTCACTCCTTCAAGGACAATTGCCAGACTCCATACTGCCCGGCAAATTCAGGACCTGTTTGCGTCGTTTGGATGGGACATTGTGGACTCACCTACTCTACTCCCGGACCATGACATCCTTGGATTACGATCTTTTCACTAAAGTGAAAAAGTTCATGGGTTGACAGCGATTTTCTAATGATGAGGAAGTCATGGAGACTGAAAATGTGACTTAAATAGGCGGAGCAAACGGTGTCCTCAAGAGGGTATACAAAAGCTAGTGCTCAGGCTTCAAAAAAGGCATTGATCTCAACGGCGATTCTATGGAGAAATGATAACGTATTTCGGCACTTATCCTGTAAATTCCATTAAAATACATTCATTTTTCGATTTTTAACAGGCGTATTCTTACTTTCTGGATGTCCTTCGTAATAATTATGAATAGATAATATTGAAATTCTGATGCTGAATACAGAGTAAAAATGAATAATGGCAACAGATACAACCAAACGCTCATGAAGCTACTTGTCCTCAATGTTCAGCATCAGGAGTTAAGTAAACCTGACATTTCTCTGCCAGTGACCCCACGACAGTGACAGAAATCACGCCCTATCTCAGCGGATCGAAATCCCGGTCGCCCGGAAGCTGCGCTCGCCCGCGACAGCAGGGCTCCTCGGAAGGGCCAGACAGATCGCGCGGCGCGCCCTCCCCCTCGCGCTAATGGCGGCGAGCAAACAGCGCCGCGCCGCGCCGCCCAGCCCCGCGAGCCGCAGGTAAATTAATAAAGCCAGGTGGCAAGTCTGCGGGTGATGGCGGGCGGGGGCGGCGGCGGCGGCGGCGGCGGCGGCCGAGAGGGGGCGTTGTTTGTGCGGCCCAATTAAACAGGATTAATCGGGATTGCGGGGGATTAGCGCGACCTCGCACGCGGGGTCCGCGAGGAGGGGGACGGAGGGCGGGGCGGCGCGGGGACGGAGGGCGGGGCGTGGCGGGGCGGCGCGGGGCATGGCGGGGACGGAGGGCGGGGCGGCGCGGGGACGGAGGGCGGGGGGGCGCGGGGGCGTGGCGGGGGCGGAGGGAGGGGCGGCGCGGGCAGCACGGGGCTGCGCGGGGCTGCGCGGGGCTGCGCGGGGCGGCGCGGGGCGGCGTGGCGGGGACGGAGGGCGGGGCGGGGAACCGGCGGGAAGCAAATAAAATTATCGCCGGAACGAATTTCACGGGGAATATAAACATATTTGGCCCGCTGGCCTCGTCGTGTTCGCGGGAGCGTGGGTGGAAAAGGTGCTGTTGGCGCGAGTCTCCGATCGCAAGGTTCATACCGCGACGAGTCTCGTGTAAATTTTAATTATGTTTTTTTCTCTGTAAAATGGCAAAAGAAACGATATTATGCCAGGGTATATGTCTCGGGAGACGATAGAACTACATGCAAACTATAAAAAGGTTTTTCATCCATTCTGAAAATCTAATTTAACATGTTACGAGGAGACTTCTGTTATTATAACTCTTTAGGGCAATCAAAAGAAAATAATTGGAGATGTATTTTTGAATTATTTAAATATACTCGTAATTCTATAACTCTCAGGAACGCGAACTATAAAAATTGCAAAAATAAATATATTTATCTCGATGCTCAGAATTATTGTCCAGATTATTACAGAATGTAAAGAGTCGGTGCTAAATATTTCCAGACTACCAAAAAATGTAATGTTTATTTTAAATTTTTATATATAAAATAATGTTTAGAAAAATTAAATTATTTTCAAATGCGCGTACAGTACAAAAAATGTTCAATTAAGCATTCAACCACTTCACTTTAAGACTTTTATTAATTGAATGAACCACTGCCAATGAGAGACATTTATCAATTTAGTGATGGGCAAAAACAAATATACATGCGCTCTAATGAAAAATCGCTTTTTTCCCAAAACTCATGAAACGTACATAAATTAGAATTTATCTCTAATGTTCCCTATATATCAACAAACATTTGCAATCGATTTATCAAAGGAATAGAAAACAATATTCTATTATTTACTCTTTCATGCTATTACGTATTTCATTGAAAATTTGATAAAATATGTAAAGAATTACATGATACACTTTATGTAAGAAGGTGTCTGTGATTAAAATGACAAAAAATAGTGCACCATTTGAGCATATTGCTTAAGGATCACCGGAAAATTGTACTAAAAATTGTGAGAGGTGAGGTTCAGAGTCTAAGCAATTACTAGTATACGAACTCAAAAAGTGCAAGAATTAATGCCTGGTGGGTTGCAAAATTAAAAGGTTACATCACGCGATGTGATTCAAGAAACCAAAGTAAGTCATTTGTCGTAAACCCATTCGAAGACTATCCCTTCATATGATATATTCGTACTTAAGAGTTATTGAAAGCTCTTATTGCTTCTCAATACCTTAATCAGTTAGATTTTCATTGAATTTGCGTAGATGAAACACATGACACATTATCACGACGTGCAGTGAAACTAGTGGTGCTAAAACATACTTTTCCCTCCGTATTTTCATGCAAAATTACACGAAAAGTACTCAAAGTTTCGAAAAATTGTACATGACCTTATTTCAAAATCTATCTTTAAGAAAGAGATTTCATTTCTAGAAAAAAAGCTCTATCTTTAATATTATAATTGGAGGTAGACTCCCAAAACCTTTTGCACTTTTGCAATTTCGAAAAATCAGTTTTCAACGAACATGAGAACTGCGCGTTTCTCTTAAACGTCCTATACATTATCCAACAACAAAATATAATCAAAAACGCTGGTGCAATTTGTTTGAAAATTTGGAATATATCCCATGTTAAGTACCCTCTCAAATTAAAATATTGATTTTTAATTAAAGGCCCGCAACATTAGATCGACTGAGGAATATCAATTTTTGGACTCGTCAACGGTTTAGCCGCTAGCGTTATTCACAGACGGACGGACAGACGGACGAACAGGCAGACGTTCTGCTGTCACAATTTTTCGTTATCCAAGGACCCACAAAACATGGATTCTCTCTACACCACGAGTTAGAGGATTTTTTTCGAATTTTAGAAACTGTATTTTTCCAGTTTTTCGTTACAAGGACCCTGTAATAATAGTTTTTGTACATCCCCTTGTGTATTGTATTAATAGTTCGTTCATTTCTGGTGATATTGTGACCTCCTTAACCCTTATCAACTCCGATGATTAAGTCACTGGAAATCTCAAAAATGGGAGTCAGTACAGAATGGTACATTTCTTCAGTCCCTTCTTACTGATCAATACATCTTTGAATTGTGGTAGTTGTACCCTGTTACAAAATGAACGACTACGTTTGTTTTTCAGCGGTCCTTCTGAGACGTATGTATTACGAGATAATTAATATTTTTTCCTTTTCAGTTTAGTCAACACTTACTGCTAGTAGATAATCAATTTATTACACCGATCTCTCTTATTATCGAACTAAAAACTATCCAACAATTCTAAAATGCATCATTTGTTAGTATGGATAACAGTCAGTTTACGTCACCTTAGAAGTAGCGAACTTTCGAAACTTACGATCTCTTTGCCTCCCCCCGTCCTCCGCCCTCAAACAGAGAGCGCGAAAACGGCTTGTCGGCTTGCAGCGGCGCTGGCCGCGTCCACGGCGGCCGGCTGATGTCCAAAAATTAAACGGGGCCGCTCGCGCAAGTGCGCGTCGGGATAATAAGCCCGCGTGTGCATGCGTGCGTGTGTGCGCGTGCGTGCGTGCGCGGGGTGCGTCGAATCGATGAGGCGGCTCAAAAGCGCCGGCGGGAGCAGCGGCCACCGATCGCCCTTCGCCCCGCCCCCCCACCCCCCACCCACCCACGCAGTGCCGCCGGCGCACAGTGAATCGCGGCGCGATTTCGAACGGACGCAGCCTCGGATTACGCAAATCGGCATCGAATAAATGGGGTGGGCATCCGAAAAACTGGTTCAAATAGTGTAGACAGCTGTAGTGATTGATTGATTACTAGTGATTCCAGGCGCGTCGTCTGCTAAGGTTCATTAGTCTTGTCAGAGTAGTTCATATTTTTTCCCGGGTGACGGCGGTGATCTTGCCCCGCTGGATGGCGAGGTCCGGTGCCGACCTACCGTCGGGTAGGGGGTTTCCGCAAACAGGTATCCCTTTTTCCACCAGCGGGGCACCGTCCCAGCCGGGACACGCTCTAAGTTGCCGACACGTAGTGTAGTACATGTAAGTGTAATTGTATGTAAGAGGTAGGACAGGGCAATGAATGGGAAGGAATGATCAACGCGCTCGAGATGACGAGCACGCGACGAGACCATGCGTCCTTTTGGGTAAGGTAGCTCCGACATTCGCCTGGTATTGATCGCAGAAAACCACGGAGAAACTACCGGTGGAGAGCAACCGACCGCTAGAATCTTTCTTCAGACGGCAGTTAGACTCCACCCAGCTAGTGTGGAAAATCCTGCCACCGTCGGGACTCGAACCCCAGGACCTCCGCTCAGAGGCACTGCAGTGACTCAGTAGACAGTTGAGACTGATTAATACTTCCGTGCACGTCACCTGCTTTGGTGATTCGTTCCGCTGTGTGGTGAATGTTTTGTCGCGTGAGGTGGTGGCGTTCCTACCCTGCTGGGTGATGAGATTCGGCGCTGCCCTTCACGACGGCTTGTTGGAAATTTCCCCTCCAGGTTACCTCCCTGCAGAGGGGCACCGCCCCAGCCGCTCTCCCGGCGTGCGTGCTAGTGTAGTGCATGTAAGTAAGTGTGTGTGTGCAAGGGGAACAGGATGGAAAACATAGATGAATGAAACATTCGCGCCCGGTACATGGCCCTTTTGTTAGGGTTCTGCTCCGACATTCGCCTGACATTGACCGGAAAAAGCCAAGAAAATTACCGATCTGAGTAGCCGGCCGTTGTAAATCTCCTTCAGCGAGCGAATTCGAGGTAGCTATGTCTCTAATGTAGAAAATCCGCAGGTCGAACGTTATCGAAAATGTCGAAGGGTCAAACTTAGACGCTTGTGGAATACGTGTTGAAGGAAAAAGCGTTATGTCTCAACACATGCTGTCATTTAAGGCATCAGTCATTTCTTTAAATGTTATATATTTTGATTTCTTTTAACGTTGGAATCGACTTTGTTTGATTTAACAACCGAAAATAAGATTTGTTGAATAAAATTACAAATCCACCAAACTCAGATAGAAATAGATATCATAAATTCTTCATTAAATGTGTTTTTTATACTAGAATTTCTTGTTATCTTTTAAATTACCAATTATTGATTCCGAATTCCTTATGGGATGGATAAATACTGTCAAATAAGTGGCGATCTTCAAACTTTTAGTTTCGCATTCGAACCATCTAACCTCCTTCAGTATCATCATCATCGTTTCATTTAGAGAACACAATTAATTTAGCCATATCTGTCGCCGACATCCATCATGAGGCGTCGTGCTGGAAGGTCAGCGAAGCCACTCGACGCCCCAGAGAACGAAACAAACCGGCTTCCATCTCCGCCGCGATTCCCCGTTCCAGCTCCAACGTGCGGGCCGTCGTTCACCGAACGGGCCACGCGTTCCGCAACCGCACATGCGCACCACTGTGCGCCGCGCCGCCCCGCCCGCCGCCCCGACGCGGGGCGCGAGCGCTCGTCGCGGGCGTGCGCCTGACGCCCATTGTGGCGGCGAGAGTTACGGCCCCGGCCCCGGCCCCGGCCCCGTCCCGGCGCCGCGCGCGGAGGGGAGGGGCGGGCGAAGAGGCGTGAGATGCGGACGGGAAGGGGTACGGCAGCGCGATGTCGGGTCGGATGCTAAGGCGCAGCTCGGGCTGCGGCGAGGGCGGGTCGGGCTCGAGCGGTGGCGGGGACACTGTCCAACGGGCACGGATTGGTGAGGAGTGGATTGATTGATTGATGATTTGCACAAATCCCTCCAATGTAAATAGAACGCTCACTAACAAGCTCTACTTTGCCAGCCAAGATATAACTTCCGGTACATCTACCGTTATTGATTGTTCGAGATTCCGGGTGTGGCAACTAGTGAGGTCATTAGTCCCCGTAAGTGTAGCGCGTGTTTTTTCTGGTAGGTGACGGTGATGGCGAGATCCGGCGCCAAACCTACAGTCGACTAGCGGGGGGTTTCCCCTCAACCAGGTATCTCCCACCAGCGGGGTACTGCTCAGCCGGACAAGCTTGAAGCTCCCGACAGGTCTCCCGAATGTGTGGTAGTGTCGTGTAAGTGTGCGTGGTTGTGGTAAGGAGTGAGGATAGGACAAGGAAGAGGAAGCAAAGATCGCGCGCGGTCCGTGGCCCGTTTTGTTAAGGTACTGCTGCGGCATTCGCCTGGTGTTGGATCGGAAACACCACGGAAGACTACGATCAGAGCAGCCGGCCGCTAGAATTCTCCTTCAGACAGCGAGTGAATTCGACCTAGCTGACAAGCTAAGTCGGAAAATCCTGCTATCGTCCGGAATGGTGTTGTAGGACATCCCGGCCAGAGGGACTGCAATTACATCAGTTGATGAACTGAGCCATCTCTCTCGCTGTGAGAAGTGCAGCAGGGCACGGGTGAGGGAGGGGACGATGGGGGGAGCGGCAATAGTAGGGGGAATGAGAATCGTTGCGGGGAAGGGTTGAGGGCGGGGCCGGGTGCGACGGCGACTGCAGTGGAAGAAGGGCGCGAGAGGGAATCTTGGGAAACAGAGTGGGCCGAGGATGAACGCGGGGTAGGGCGGGCGATTGTGGCGAGGGCGGGTCGGGACACGGAACGGCAGCGGTGGCTGCGATGCAAACGAGACCTTGCGCAGTGGCGGCGACGGGGGAGTAATGGCTGGGCAGGCGAACAGGTTGAGCGGCCAATATGGCAGGTGCGATCATGGCGGGAGATTGGCCACAGTGACCCGGAAATTGATTAGGAGCGGAGTTAAGGCAAATCGTCGTCCTTGGAATCGATGACAAGCGCGATTCCTTACAGAAAATAGTATTACACTACGGCAATACTAGTATACACTAGGGTGATTCTAGTATACACTAGGGTACGTGTGGAAAATTCACGTACATATCTAATGAAATACTTATACTTTTTTGTTTTAAACTTACAATTTTTGTTTACAATTGTCTTAAGACTTTTTTGTATTCTGTGTTGTTATTGTTACTCTTATTAAAAATATTATGAATGTATATTTATTTATAATTATTTGTATTTTGAGTGTCGAATTATGCTCGAAATTATTCTCTTATCTATGCACAGAACAAAATCTACCTCAACAAAACTTTCACGCCAGCGTGTCGGCCTGCAGTGTTGAGAGAGGAAATTAGCGATGTGCAGCGGGGAAGTGACAAAGACGGTAGGGGTAGCGGTGACAGGTAGCAGCGAGGTGGGGCGCAGTTGGCGATGGAGACGGGGAGACGAGGGGCGAGGGCAGATGCGGTGGCGGGTTCGGGCTCAGTGGTGGGGAGGCGGCCGGGGCTATAGCGATGGCGAAGGCGGCTGTTGAGGTCGGATGGCGGAGGCAGAGGCGAGGATAGGGGCGTGGATGCGACGGGGACGTGGAGGGGAGTGTCAGTGCCGCCTGCAAGCAGCCATCCCACGACTCCTCTGCCTGACTTATCGAGAATACATGGCGACGACATTGGCCACAATGACAAGGAAATTCGTAATTTAGGAGCGGATTAGGGCAAATCGTCGTTCCTGGAATCGATGACAAAGCGTGAATCCATACATAAAATAGTATACACTACGGCAATATTAGTATATGTTGTGTCTTTGCAATCAGAAGAGAACTCGTTTTCTTACAACATTTATTTTACACAACATAGAAGTACAATCTGGTCGCCGGAAGGCAAACTGGTTAAGCCGGAGGCTCAGTATCTACGGCGGAGGGCCGTGTTGAGTGGCAGGAGACGATGTCTTTGCCGGCTGCGGGTCGCAGGTCTGTTTCTGCCGCGTAAGCGGCGGTGCGTCACTCTTCGGAGAGGAGATGGCTAAGCCACAAAGCTATCTTGGCTCGTGGCAGTTGGGGGGTCGTGACAACGGACGCGGCGAGCGGTGAGTGTCGCCGGCTAAGAGTAGTGGCGATGGCGGAGCTGTTGCCCAGGTGCCGAGAGGCTGGAGCGCTGGGGCCAAGTATGGGCCGCGACAGCGGTGAGGCCGTAGCACCACCGGGGCGATGCTAGAGTGTAGCGTCGCTAGCCGAACGTGGCGACGGCAGAGGTGCCGTCCGCTCGGCAGTGGCGAAGCCGGGGCGTGGTCGCGTCGCTGGGAGAGCGTCGTGGCGACGGCGGGGTCGGCCCCTGGTGCGGCGAGGCAGAGGCGTCGTGGAGTGCCGTTGCCTCGGCGTTACGTGTCGGTGGACACAGTCTGCAGGCTCGTGCTGGCGGTTGCGTGAGCGGCTCTCTGTTGACTGCCGGCAGACTCGTGGTTGACTCCTGGCTGACTCCTGGCTGACTCGTAGCTGGCTGGTAGCTGGCTGGTAGCTGACTCGACGCTTACCCGTTGTCCACCGGGTTTTATACCCCGGTGAGCCAATGAGAAATGATTTCTTGGCTACGGGGCAGTGCGCAGCGGGTCCGTGCTGCGCCCTCTTGATGGAGTTTAAAGGTTTGCTGGCGCGCGCCGTTTGAATGGTCGGCGCGTACATAGCAGTATACACTACGGCAATACTAGTATACACTACGGCAATACTAGTATACATTACGGCAATACTAGTATACACTAGGGCAGTGTTGTCAAGGTCGATGCCACGAACGGCAGTCCATGGCACGAGTGCCATGACGAAATCGCCCCTTCACGCTGTTCATTACCCCGCCACCTGAGAAAACGCCTTCCCTACTGTTAAACGGCGTGGTTACTAATAGTTTCCTTTCCCGACGCTAGTTGCACAGAGAAGCTTATAGCATTCTATGGTGCCACGAGGCGTGCCACAGCGACCAGTAGAAGACCTTGACACCTCTGCACTAGGGCGATACTAGTGTACACTAGGGAGATTCTAGTATACACTAAGGTATGTGTGGAAAACTCACATACACATCTAATGAAATGCTTTATACTATTTTTGTTTAAACTTACAATTTTCATACATTTTGTATTCTGTGTTGTTATTGTTATTCATGTTATTAAAAAGATTATGTTTATTGATTTATAATTCTTTGCATTATGACTGTGGGAGTACGCTTGAGGGAAGTCATGCTGCTTAGTCCTGGACTACTATTTTCAAGAAAAGAAGTGGCTTTTAACATTACGCCAAATTCTCGTCGTATTTCCAATAGTTGTATAGATCAAACTGAACATTTATAATAACTTATCTATCACTTTCGTTTCACATTAGAAATTTTATATATTCAATAAAATTATTAAAGTTCACTTTCAAGTACGTGTGATCCCCCTATAATTTGGGCCCCAATCATTAATAATTAGTTTACTGTTTAATTAATTATTTATAAAACACCACTTAAAATAACTATAGACTAAATTTACTCAAAAAATAGATTTTATTCTTTTACCTCCGTTCTTTCTTACCTTTCTAATTTTAAACACACGTTTCCACGCTTCGTATTAAAGCCAAATTTCTCTCATTATAGTAGTTTATTGACAAAACTATATTTAACAGCGTAAACTCTTATCGTTTAAAAAGCACTTCAAACACTTTTCAAACTCTCTTCTTCACAGTTTGTTAGCTTTTTGAGCGGCACCCAAAGTCCTTTTTAATCCCTATATTGACATTTGCTTTTGTATTGTGTTAGTATAGCTAACGCCATTGGCAGTAAACAGGCACACAAAAAGGCGGTAAACACTGAACCACAATTACTCAGAGGGTACTAGCGCGTGGTGAACAAATTTACTTTTCCGTGTTGATTATTATCAGAGATTTGAAAATACATATCCCGTGTGAAAAGATTCAAAATAATCGCAGAGAATTAGACAAACAAAACTCTATTGACGTTCAGCTTTCATTGATCCATTATTAGAAATTTCTTATATATTTTATTTTCTGATATTCTTTAGTTATTTTATCCCACAATAAATTGTAATATTCCAAGGGTAAGAGCAACTTGTTTTAAGGCTAATATGATCTAAAACCCTTTAAATAAATAATGAAACTTGAGAAAAATTACTACAATGAGAAAACTACGATTTAAAACGTAATACAAATTATTTATATTTTCAAACATTCGGTAACTTTCTCCTTTTTTTTCACTTTTTAGGAGGTTTTTACTTTTGCTGGCTTATTCTGAAAATAACATACAGTAAGAAATATTTCAAAGCACAGAAGAGAAAACGGAACGCCATTAAGGAATGAAAATCGTCACCCTCTACGCAGCGCAGGCACTCAATTCAAACGTCTCTCTAGACCCTAAACTAGTAGAATTGAGACAAATCTAGT
>JAHLJT010009419.1:166686935-166789248 GCA_031308135.1 Acheta domesticus
TGAATCAATCATTTTAAGGTGAAAATTTTTTACGTCTCACGGATTTGAACCCGTACTTCTGCGCAGAAAGACCGTACGCTAATCATTACTCTAATGTCTTGAGATGACGTGTTGTGGTTGTAGCTAAGACAAACTAAACGCGTTGACAAAATGAATAAAAGAACGGAAGTGATGTAGATAAATTCGAATTGATAATTGATTATTAATTCTTATTAATGAGCTTATTATAATTACTAAGGAGCGTGTGTAATCTGAGAGTCATGCTCAAGAGCAATTCGCTCTCAGATTGCGAGAAACAGTATGCAACTCGAATCAATTCGTGAACATTTGAAAAGTTGCAGAGGTTTCCTTGATCATCATACCTTAACCACACGCTTAACATTTAATTTATTCACCTATTATAAACATGTATTAATGCAACTCAGATATTTGTCATACAAATCGCCTTGAAAGTGTGAAACGAGATCTTTTTTATTCTTAAGATGAAATCGCACAATACTAATAACTACGCATATTTTTTTGCATAATTTTGAGGCCAATGAGTATTTACTTCAGAATTCAGACATGAAAACCTCCGTCGCTCCCTGATGCCATAAATCTCGAAATCAGTTCATTTGTAGTGAGAAAGATTACCTTATCTAAAATAATTGCATGTAGTAAAAGTGATTAAAACTGCGGTTTCGTAACTGTGCAGCAAGCGTAACTTGGCTGTGGATCTGAAATTATTCCAATTACCACTAAGAAAACACGACGCAAGAATGAGATACCCGATTGTAAATAATCAAGACGCTAACATGACGTGTCGGTACATTGTTTGTGGTGTGACATTACAACAGCGGTCAAGCAATGTTGCCAGTTTTCTTCTCTCTCTCTGTCTCACTCTTCGAGACTGATGTGCTCGCAAAGTCATGTTTGCGCGCGAAGTTTTCTTGTGATTTAACGATTCCTTTGCCTAGTGAGGTCTCTCTGCGCTTATTTGTGCAGTGTTTTTGTATTTCTGAGACCTTTTGCCAGTAAGAATAATGGATATGCCCCACGAAATTAACCTCACTCACTGCAGGTAACACGTAGAGTAATTAAATAATTCCGAAAGGATGAAGCTTTAGAGGAAAGAGAAATGTCATTGATCAGAAAATACAAAATGCATTTTCTGTCAAAGATGTGCATGCATGTGAATTCTCGGCATTTTACTTAAATTTATCAACACCAGGAACAATTACAAGCAGTGGGCCAGTGCCACATTTAGGAGAGAAATTCATAAGGCTTCTCCTGCCTTCGTACTCGCAAAAATAAATTTTACTATTTTTCTTTTAGTGATTTTCTGTAAATATTTTTTCTAATTTTTAGTAACGAAGTCCAATAACAGAATTGTATATCTTATAATATCTTGAAATCAACAACAGAAATAAATCTGAAATTCAGCATAAATTAAAAATCCGTGGGGAAATATCAACTGACATACAATATTAATATAAATAATTGCATTGCAGTTGTTTGTAATATTATAAGATTAACATTTACACTACGGATGTGTGTCATAGTTAAGTGTATATACGAATAAAATGCAATAATGATATTATTGCCAGGGGTTCACTATTTGAGCAGACAGTCTATTGTTTCATTTTATGTTCACTATTTCTTTTCACAAAATAGTGTACATTTTTATTAAAAATCTTCATAATGAAATGGTACGTAATCTAATGCTGCACAGTCTAAGAGAAAAAGGATAGAAAATTTGGAAGAAACTATATAATTTAATTGTAATAATTTTTCTCTAATTATCTTTGCCCCTCTTCCCCGCTTGTCCGCTATTTTTTTGAAAGAAGACTTGGCAACCGTATTTAAATAACTTCTCTCGAAGTTTTACGAAAACTCAAAAGTTTTAGTGTAAATGTTCAGATTTCAACAATGCGCAAAAGTAATGTTCTCAATAACACCTCCAAATGTCCCCCAAAACATTTATATTTTACTCTTCCGTTGATATTCTGAAACCATCATTACATTGATGATTAAACTAATAGTGACGAAAAAATTAGAACATGTGAAAAAAGGAAAGGTAATGAAACCATCGTGTTAATTGAAAAGATCTCGAAATATATCAGGCTATAATATTATCTGCATTGTTAATAAACGTGGTGAAATATATTCATGATTGCAAGATTCAAAAGTTTTGGAGCTAAAAACTTTAGAGCATTTTTGTTTGATAACGAAAGATGTTGAATGTGATTCAGACAACTAAATTCAGCGTTGCTAATCATCTTAGATATGCAACCGTAAAATTTTACATACAAACTGGATTATTAATGTTTCTTGGCTAGTCAAGATATTTATGAAGAGTCGATTTATCGAGGATTTGTCTGCGATATCTGAAATATTACAAGTTCATAATTTGCTTGGTTGGAAGAATTGACTGCCTTGGCAGCTTACGATTGATTGATTGATTGTTAGATTCCGGGCGCATCTACTGAGGCCATCAGCCCCGTTAGAATAGGGCATGCTTTTTCATCGGGCGGTGGCAGTGATCTTCGCCCGCTTGATGGCGAGATTCAGCGCCGACCTGCCGTTGACTAGCGGGGTTTTCTCCAACCAGGTATCACCCATCAGCGGGCACCGCCCCAGCCGGCACCAGCTGTAAGCCTTCGACCGGTCTTCCGGCAAGTGTGGTAGTGTAGTGCATGTTAGCGTAAGTGTATGTGTAAGAGGAGAGGATAAGACAAGGGAGAGGAAGGAAAGATCGCGCGCAATCCGTGGCCCGTTTGTTAGGGTACTGCTCCAGCATTCGCCTGGTGTTGATCGGAGAAACCACGGAAAACTACCGACCAAGCAGCCGGCTGCTAGAATTCTCCTCCAGACAGCGACTGAATTCGACCTAGCTGACAAGCTAGTGTCGAAAATCCTGCTTCCGTCGGGACTCGAACCTAGGACCTCCCGATCATGGGCACTGCAGTGACATCAGTTGATGCACTGAGCGACTTCTCCTAGTGTCTTGGTAGCTCAAGTGGTTAGAGCAACGGGGCATATATCTTGAGATCCGTGTTCTAAAATGTTTTGTTTTTAGAAGAAAATGTTGTGTCCCTTTGCAGCCTTTCAATTCAGACGTTGCGCGACTGTTAAACCATGTGGAGGGAGAATGATGAATAAAAAACCAGGCAGGATGACGTCCGTCGTTCGCAAAAACTAGTAATGTAATCACTTAAAAAGGTCATCTTAGTCGTCTCCTCGTCTCAGACGTTCGACCCATACTTTTAAAGCGTATTTTGTGCACATGTCAAATTTCTTTTTTAAAAAATATTTTTCTTGAACATGGTTATGCATTGAGAAGGTCGGAATAAGTAAGTCACTTTTCTTGGAACATTCCTAGACAAAAGTGAATACTGTAACTCCAAATTCCGATGTAATACAATTGTATGAAAATGGAATGCAAAAGCTAGTAGAGGCATTCTTGTAAATTTGCAATATATTAAACTTTACAATTTGTACATTGTAGTATAGCGAGGGTTAATACAGTTATATTCCATATACTTTATAATAACTTCTAGTTTGCAAACTACACATAAGTACTTTTTTTTGACAAGTAAATACGTAAAATTATTATTTTCCAAGTACGAATGCACACTCAATATTGTGAATAGCCCGTGCACGTTTCTGTGAAAACGTCTAATGGCGAACAACGGCGGAGTGTCACAATAACAGTTTGTTTACACCTCCCACCTCGCGGCTCGTTCTCCGCCGAAATGGCATTCCGTCGGCGCGCAAGTCTCTTTGTCCGCGCGCCCGTCTCATCGCCAGCCCTTCAATGCTGTCACTCGCAAAGGGCTGTGACCCGCAACGAGCAAGAGAGCCCGCCGCCCGCCGGAAACAAAACGAAAGCGATCCCGCACAAAACGCTCGCCGGCGCACAAACGAACTCCTCGCCGCCGCACGTTGCCACTCCGCCCCGCCCCCCCGCCCCCCCCCGCCCCCCGCCTCCCGTCCCCGCCCCCCGTCCCCCCGCCTCCCGTCCCCGCCCCCCGTCCCCCCGCCCCCGTCCCCGCCCCCCGCCCCCGCCCCCCGCCTCGCGCACACGTGCACGTGCTGCCGCGCCGCATCGGACACATGTGTGAACCGCCACGTTCGCCAGGCCGCCCCAGCTTGCTTGCCCGCCGCCGTCGCCGCCGCCGCCGACGCTCCAGCTTGCTCGCCCGCCGCCGCCGCCGCCGCCGCCGCCGCCGCAGGCGACTTTCGCGTCGCGACTTGAACGTCGCGAGTGAGAGACGAAAGCACGCAAGTGTCGCCGGTGGGGACGGCAGGGTTGACGTTTGGAGGCGGAAGTAAAGAGCGCACTTGCTGCGTAACTCTAAACCAGCGAGCATTGCAATTTAATACATGGCGTGGATGTAGATGTTCATGGGATTTTCGCCAACCAGGCATCTCCTACTAGTGGGCACCGCCCTAACCGGGACTCGCTCAAAGCTGCCGACTGGTTTCCCGACAAGTGTGATAGTGTGTGTGTGTGTGTGTGTGAATGGTGAGGATAGGACAAGGAAGAGGAAGGAAAGATCGCGCACGGTCCGTGGCCCATTCGTTAGAATACTGGCATTCGCCTGGTAAAGAACGGAGAAAGGACGGAAAATAACATACCAGAGCACACTGCCGTCAGAATTCTTTTCTTGACAGCGTCTGCATTCGATCTAGCTATCTAGCTAGTGTCGAAAATCCTGCCACTGTCGGGACTCGAACCAAGGACGTCCCGTTTTGAGACACTTGGTTTTTCGAGGAACACAGCGAGAATTACAGACTAAGTTATAACTCGATGAATGTGGCGTTGCCGATGTTGTAAACTGTTTTAAAAGTATCTTCATGTGTTGAAAATTTCTTTCATACTTCATTTCGTTCTTGTGTAACTTTGTTCAAATATGTTCTTATAGTATCTGGCATTGGACTTACAAATGAATCGTAGTTGCTGATAATGTTACACTCCTCTTTAAAAATTGCCAAAATCCAATGGCCTTGTATGTGACCTTCCATATGGTATATGAACTGGAATTGATTAAGCGTTTAGTACAGATACATTTTTTGCGATTTTTGCTAATATGCACAATAATGCACAAAGATAACCTGTTAGCTGTTCTTCTGAGTTATTCTCTAATCCTAATATAAAATCATTCTCAATTAATTCCGAAAATTCTATCGCAAAATATTCTATAACAATACACAAATATTTTCCCCAAAACTTTTGGAGAGATTAAAACTCCTCAAACTCAGAGTAATTTGTGTTCCCTTCCACTTCTGCAATTGCTCTATTCATTTTGTATGCGAATCTATATAAACATTAAAAGGCGATTGTTTTGTATGTTTATGTGAATAAGATGTTAAGTTTAATAAGAATAATTTCTGGGTCACATTCATTTGAAAATCGGCATTTCTACACTTAGAAACGTAAAAGTGAGAAATCGAACGTATGTACGTTCATTTATTCTCTAAAGTTACTCATAGTTTTGTTTTCTTCGTGTTCACTTGAATTTTTTCAAATTAAATAAGTTCCAATGCAATACTCTTCGTAGCTATTTGCAAATTTATTTTAAAAAATATGGTATTAGGACTAGGGATAAAAATTAAAATGAAATATATTGCGTGATTCTTGTTCAAATTAACTTCACTTGTTCTCTTAAAGATGTCAACATCAGTGTTGCCAAAGTCGTGAAAGAAAATTATGGTGTATTGTGCGAAAAATGCCTTTGGATACTAGAGTTATATCAACCACCCACGTAGATCTATTTAGGTGGCGTTGGCTTAATTCCCGGCGTACTCATGAAGATGACAGCGCCAAAACATGGAAAACACGTTTTTGGAAATTTATTTGAATCTTCCGGCAGGACCTGAAAACAAATTTTTAGTTCCCCATCAGGAGACCGAGACGCGTCGAATGACACCCCATTTGTCTCAATTGGTGCACGGGAAGTGGTCTAACCCTGAGTGACGGAACCGCACATCTAAACTTCCGCACACTCTTTTTTTCTCAAATTCTGATTAGGGATGTAAAACTAGAGGTGCTACACAATGGCACACCCTTTCCTAGTCTGTTTACTCTCGACTAGCTTTTCGGTTAATAGTGACACCATCATACATCTCGGGAAAGGGAAAAGACCACGGAGACAGAGGGGTGCAATGCGATAGATAATTTGACACAGAACAAGTACCTGATGATCCCGAAAGTACCGCGATGGGTTCGG
Organism: Acheta domesticus; assembly: GCA_031308135.1. Taxonomy (NCBI): domain Eukaryota; kingdom Metazoa; phylum Arthropoda; class Insecta; order Orthoptera; family Gryllidae; genus Acheta; species Acheta domesticus. Next base: position 166,693,148 of record JAHLJT010009419.1, read on the forward strand.
AATGAGGTTGCTCAAGAACGTAGAAGTAATAATGTAAAATAAAATCACAAAAAATATCTCTATACAATTAGATATTAATAAATGAATTATTACATAACTATTATATAATTCTCCTATTATGAAGAAGTTAATACAATAACACATATGGACCCACAATAAAAAATTATGTCAAAATGTTAAAATAATGATGAGATGAAACAAAACGTTTTATATGTCACGTAGCTCAAATATCACTATTTTTATACGCTTCCGCGCTTGTGAATAATCAGCTAACGTGCTGATTATGATCTCTTTTAGTCATTTGTAATATACATGTCCATGTCCAGTGTTGTGTAGTGGAGGGAAAGAAATGCGAAAGAGATGCATCACAGTCAAGTGTTGTGAAGTGCAGTGCAGTGAAGTGAAGTGAAGTGAAGTGAAGTGAAGTGAAGAGGAGTAAAATGAATTGGAGTAAGATTTGCACTGTGAAATTATGCACTATTATTCATAATTACTGCTTTTTTTAAATTAACTACTCTCATGTAAATTATTGTTAGTCAATGTAAGCTTAATGCATGTTATGTAAAGATATTCTGCCACCTAGTAATGATACTTAACTGCAGAATTAATAATAAATCTAAATCTAAAATCATTACGCACGTCGATTATTAAACTACAAAAAAATGTTCCAAAGGAAACTACACGAGTGATCCTCCGTTCTGAACCGCCCGCGCGCAGGGCCAATGGCAGAGAGGGTGGGGAGAATCGTCTGTGACGATGGCGGCGCGAACTAACGAGCTCTGCATTTCGCGGGACGTAAAAAGTACTCGCAGCGAACACGCGCTCGTCGCCATAACGCAGATTAAAAACATTTTTTTTATTATTATATTACTGCCTTTTAATTTCGCCGTGTATGATCCTTGTGCCATCGCCTAGCTCTGCGTAGCGAGTTTTTTTTCAGAAAATGTTTTTTGCATGTTAATGACACAGTTTTACTGTAAAAGAGGAAATTGGTTTGTAATCACCAGGGGAAGCTGCACCATTACTGAAGTAATAGTGACACTGATGTGCAGGAGAAAGTGAACATGTATCGCTGAGAAGAATTTTTTTCATATACATTTTATGTAAATGAGAGAGCTATGGTAAAAAAATCAGGTATCAAAATCAAGTATGAAAACGAAGCAAAATAAACAAAAAGCAGTGGCAGTTTGCGTCGTAAATTAAACAGTGGGACAAACATTTTTTGTAATATTAAATCGTACTTTGCTAAAAGCAGTTAAGGAAAGACTTCTTTAATTGTGCTTGTAGATTATATTTTGAATCTTTAAAATTATATAATTATTATAAAACATTAAATGCTCTATAATTTTGTGTGGGTTTTGCATTTAATTGTTACAGAATTATTTCATTTATGCAAAATAACTTCTCTAGAGGCTACTCATCTACATTTCAACATTAATTGATTTTGTATTGTACATCATGGAATGAAGTGTGTTTGAATCATTTCAGGTGTGAACTAATTAAAGAAAATATTTTCAATGTTTAAAGAAAATGACAAACGTGATTTGGAGAATAATATTAATATACGTTTTACATTTTTCTGTATTTCTGGGTGAAATTCAATGAATTTAGTTTTAAATCATTCAATTTGAAGGAAGAAATTATTGGTTTCATTTTTTTTTATTTGGTAAAGAAAATTCATAGGTCACATTTGTATTTGAAAGTAATACACCATTTACTACACAAGAAAATGATGAAATAGTATTTCAAGAACCGTTGACGAAGACCTACAATTCAAATTAATAAATACCGAACGGAAATGCTCTTATCTCCCATGTTTTTACGTCGTAACGTGTTTTGGGACTTCATTACATCTCATCGCCGTAACGTAATATATCAATCTAACGTCCAGACTGAAAATATACAAGTAATTCCATCATAAACAAGGGAGTTGCCTGTAAAGCGAGATGTATGAATGCCATCAGCGGCGAAGAGATTGAAACCGGGATAACATTGAGCATAAGCTCCGCGCACGCAGCTTTTCATATGAAGCCCAACGCGTGGCTCCCTCGCGGCGGCGAGCGTCACCCGACATTCGCATCCATTTCCTCGGATTTGCGCGCGCTCTCCCTTTATGAAGCCGCCGCCCCCGCCCCCGCCCCGCCCCGCCCCGCCCCGCCCCGTCCCGCCCCGCCCCGCCCGCCGTTGCGTGGGGACCCCGGCGAGGCGCCGCCAGGGTCCCCAAACAGCGTCAAAAGAGGTTATCCTGTCTATCCACAACCCGTTTAAGTAGGGAAATTGGATCTGCTCCCGTCACACCCTACAGTTCGGGACGGGTGTCGCGTGGGTGAGGCTGGAGGGAGAGATGGTGGGGGGGTGGGTGGAGTGGTGTAGCGTGGTTCGGGGCGTTCGGAGGCGATGGAGCACATCTGGAAGAGCAGTTGAGACGGTATGCAAGATGAAGTGGAGAGGGATTGGGGTTGCAGTTGGGGAACATTCAGGGCGAGGCACTGCGAGAGGTCTGAAGGTACAGGCTTGTGAGGGACAGGAATGGCAGTGAAGCAGCCGATGCACATCCTGGTGGGGAAGTGGGTTGCGGAATGAGCCGTAAGACAGGCGCCCGGTTGAGTGGTACGGTTGGCGGTGTAGCTGGCGGCATGATGGGTGCCTGGGTATGTACAGGGATGGAGTGAAACGAAGGCGGTAGCGGGGTGTAGGGTGGGTCGGGCGGTGAGTTAGGCGGCGGGTTGAGCTGCGCTTGGTGCTGCACATTAGACGACGCGACGGGATGAGTGGCGGGGTGGGGGGAGGAGGAGTGACGGAACGGGCGACGGAGAGGGCCGCGGAGTGTGACGAAGTGGGTAGAACGGGCCCTACAATGTAGACGGGTGGGGGGCGTTGCCGGGGGCGGGCCGGGGGCGGGCGGCGTATGTTCCAGATAAGGAGAAAGTCGCTCCGCGCGCTTCCCTGCGAGCGGGGTGCATTTCATTACAGCGCGGCGCGGCTCCACGCCGCCCGCCCCCCTCGCGGGGAGACCACGTGTGTTTGCGTCGCCCGCCGCCGCCGCCGACGGAGACGCCTGGGACGGGCGCGCTGTGAGGGTGGCGGGGGCACGGGGGGCGGCGAGGGGGGCGGGGGGCGGCGGGGGAGGGGAGGGCGGGGCGAGGGCGGGGCGAGGGCGGGGCGGGGAGGGCGGGGAGAGGTCGGGGCGGGCAGGGCGGGGCGAGGGCGGGGCGGGGAGGGCGTGGCGAGGGGGGTGGCGAGGGCAGGGCGGGGACGGCGGGGGTGGCGGCTGCTGGCGAGATGCGCGCCGGCGCCGCCCCCTGACGCCGTAAAGGTGACGTGCCCGGGGGATTGTCAAATATTTACCATAACCACGCTCGATCAGGGGCGATTTGTAGCAGTGTGTACCCTTCGCGTCTCCTTGTTACTGGAATTTTCGGGCAAAATTGAATGAAGACATTCATGTTCCCTATCAGCTGTCTTTTCCTACGTGTTTAATCGGTAGCACGACTTTACACTTATTGAAGATGTGTCTTGTGTATTAGTACCACTTATTGAGATGTACGAGCTGGAAAAGTAATAAGATAGAATAAAATATTACACTGAAATTCAAATAAGAGAACACAGATCACGTCAAGTTTGCAGCTTCCAGATTTAACCATCCTTCTCTATTTTAAAAGGTCTCGTAATAATAGTTGTCGGTAGTGGTTTATACATAAAATTGGGAGTACTATTGACAATTCACAAAATTTATGTTAACAAAATTTGATCCTGCACACAAATACATGGAGGACATAAAATTGTCAGCGATGTATTGCCATCCAAAGGTCAACAGCAAAATAACAAAAAAAAAATTTTAAAAATAACAAAAAAAAAAACAACCTATTCTAGCGCAGTGAGCGCGTTTCATTTTCGTACGAACTGAAAGTACTTCGTACTTTCATTTCATCCGAACCGAAAGAAGACGACGAATGGGAAACGCGACTTCCATTGATTGATTATATCGTATTGCGTGGCGTGTCAATTCCTGCGGTCATTGGTTCGGTAGTTGTAGAGCATGTTCTACTCACGAAATGTGTGATTGTCCTTTGCCCACTATATGGTGAGATCAGGCTCCGACCGAATTGTCAGTTTGCGAGGGTTTTCCTATCCAGTTTTTTTTTTCAAACAGCGATGCACAGCCCCCGCTGGGACACGTTCTAAGGTCTTGATTGGTCTCCCGACATGTGGGGTGGCGTATGTAAGGAGTAAGGGGTGAGGAAAGGACAAAGGAGAGGAGGAAAATATTCCTCTCGGTCCATTTCCTCTTTCTGATAGGTTTCTAGTCCGACATTGTTAAACCTGTGTTAAAAAAACACGGAAAACTACCGATCAGAGCAGCCGGCCCTGCAATTCTCCCCTAGTCGGCTGAATTCGACCTAGATGTGCAGCCAGTGTCGAAACGTCTGCGTCCGTCGGAACTCGAACCCTAGGACCGCCCGGTGAGTGGACGCGCTGAGCCACCCCCGGCGGTAGCGGGGACTTCGGGGCGGTTACCGAAGCAGCCAGCTCTGCTCCACCCCGCCCCGCGCCGCCCCGCGCCGCCCGCGCCGCCCCACTCTGCCCACTCTCCCCCCACCCCCTGGCCCCGCCCCTCCGCCCGCCCGACCCCGCCCCTCCGCCCGCCCGGCCCCGCTCCACCACGCCCCACTCCGCGCCGTTCCGTCCCGTCCCGCCCGCCCCACCCGCTCCGCCCGCCCGGTCCGCCCCGCGCCGTCCCGCTCCGCCCCGCCTCGTCTCGCCCCTCCCCGCCTCGCCCCGCGCGCCGCGGCTCGGCGCCCACCCGACCGCGTAATTGTGCGCCGCTGACGTCACTCGCCTGTCGGCTTAGCGCGCCCTCGGTGGCCGAGTGACGGACTAGCGGGCGCCTCCGCCCCCTGCCCCCTCCTCGCGCGCGTTCCGAATGTCTGAAGGGAGGAGGGTCGCCGCGCCCTCCCCGCGTCGTCGGGGCTTCTTCATTTGCGGGCGATATTGCTCGGGGATGCACTGATGAGAGCGAGCATGACGGCGCAAGACGTCGACGAGCCGGGGGAGTAAGCGCGTTATGGCGAGACGGGGGTCCCTTGGAATCTTTCAAGTATGCACATTGACTGACGTTAGAGGATACGGCCATCGGTGAATTTGCATGCAGTGCCGATGCGGGATCTAAGGGAATTTCCCCCTGGGTGCTTTCCCTGGGAGAGGAGTGCATAATGAAGTACCAACAATGTTCACGGAATCCTTAAAGCCTTCAATCATTTTCTACTTCAGTTCCGTTATTTAGTAAGCGGTTAAGAAGTCTTAAAAGTAAAGGAATCCGAATTAAAAAAGAGGGAAGGAAGAAGAAAGCGTGGCGATTGATTAAAAAAACACGGAAATTGTTTCTTTGTTTCTTGTCAAAGTTATGATATCACCAATATAAATAATTTTCATCGTAGCAAACACGAAACGTCTACACTCGTTTATGATCGTTTTGCAAAGTTACGTAAATGAACATCTGATAGATTTGATATTTTCTTTCTTCAATCTAATAAAATACCTTACCTCAGATATTTGGATGTCCTGAGACGTACCGTGACATTCTTCAGGACGAAATGCACTGGAAGTTGTAGTAACGGCCGAAACGTTGTCAACTGTACCTAGGATGTCTCTCGAATGGCCACCTATATATTGACCCCGGGCACGGACATCTACACTTTCACACTGCACAAAACTTTTCAGAAATTTTAGTACACGGGATATGGAAACATTTTAATGAGTAAAATTAATGAAGTTATTATGGGGCATCATAAAATAATTCATGAGTTTGCAGAGCATTCTATTATTATTGTTAAAGAGCCACCTTTCTATTTTTGTATTAGTGCTTTTTCTCCAGGAATAGGCTTTATTGTAATTGTAATTGTTATGCAATTGTAAGAGTTAACTTTTATTCAGTTGAATTAATATTGATTTGTTTTATTTTCAGGTACGGTCGCACATTGTTTCCAGATAGGTACTACACTTATCAAAATCTACTTTAAAAGTAAGTTGTTTGTGATCGTAAATTCTTTCTAAACTATTTTCCTATTCATTGATTTGATTTGATATTACAATTCACATTTCCAGTGTGAATTTGTTTGACAATGTTCTCTTTGGATAAGAGGAAAAGCAATCATTATTTTTCAATTCAAAAATATTTTTTATAGCATTAACTCTAGATAAAGTAGAATTATATAAATATATTTGAGGATTTGTTTTTTCGTCGTACGTGTTTATTTTTGCATAAAGGTTTTTCGATACGACGAAAAAACAACCCCTCAAGTATATTTATATGATGCAAGTTTAAACTCCACACCATTTCCTAACATAAAGTATAACCATTTGTTGTCTCATGGAACTTTGTGAAACTTCCCCATTCAAAATCAGCATGCTGCTCCACACTTTAGATTTCGTAATATTTTTAAAGTTGAGAGTAATTTGCATCGATATTATCGGCATTTATCGATTTTCCTGTCTTGTTTTCTGCATATCACCTCATCATTTTCTACTTTGCTCAACAGATTGAACAAACACAGTTCTTCTAAAATTCACTTATTTCTCGTTTAGCGCACACTTAATTTCAACACTTTCTTTGCAGTTTTCGAATAATTTACACTATGATTCTTCAGAAAATCCGTATAATGAGATTGTGTTTGTAATGGTTGTTGCTAACTTCAGCTAAAAAATCTACTTCAGCATTTTTGCCTTGATAGTATTTATTGAGTCATGTAATATTTAACTCGCGTTCTCTTGCATTGTGATTCGGCCATTAATTTATTGGCTATTATCTTATTTGTTTCAAAGTTTTCCCTTTCAGTAGTTGTTATATTGAAAACTGATAAATATAAACTGCCGAAACGCACATATTACATCTACAGTTTCAAGTGACATAGGAATCTTTAAATTCCGACTACATCTTGTAGAATCAAGAAAAAATCAAAATAAATATAGTGCCTAGAATACTCATCTTCAGAATCATTGTAATAATTGAATGAGCTATGGATCGTAAGAAAATGAGGGTAATTACATGTAAGAGATGTCTAGTTTTCTCTTTGAATAGACAGCTTTTAGTTTTTCACTTCAACATTTCAAATTCGTAAGTTTTGTTCAGACTTTCCAACGTTGACTTTATTGAAAAGATTTGTAGATTATTGGCCAACCGACCATTATGTTGTTTTTAAAACCAGGGCATAAGAAAATTACGTATAAACGTGGGGTTACAAAATACCTCAGGAGAGCATTAATGACCTAGAAAAAAGGGGAAGCACACTGGGGTTTAGAACTCAATATCTCGCTGTGTTGTACGTGTAAGTTTTTGTAATCCGGTGGCATCCTGTTTTGAACGATTTTGCATTCGAAGGCAAGGTTACCGATAAATTGGAGAGCGATATGTCACATTGCTCCTCTTTCCTTCAGTCGCGCTTTAGCATTATTGCATAATTCCTGTGTTTGCGCTAGTTGGCCTATTCCTCTTACTAAATTGTTAACAAGTAAACGTTTTGATATGTAAATGGCAGATGATACAGGAAAGAACCGAGAATGTCTTTTAATTCAGGAAAATCTTTAGCAGTACGACATGTCACATCTTAAAAGATTGTATTGAATAATGAAATTGCGGAAGTATGGCCTCGTAGTCTCACGGGTTCTGCAAAACGTGTAATAATTTTTGATAGTTTGGGAGGCCTTAGTATAGCAAAGGTGGCAGGGGCAGTGAACAGTCCCTTTAATCGATACATCTTCTCAAACGTTTGAAGTTGCATTCGGAGAATACAATTGCGTAACGTCAGTTATGTAGCCATGAGCGTTCTATAAAATTGAAATAATTTCCGGAAGATTGGGAGCCACTGGGAGCACAGATAGCAGTGACACTAGACATCCTCGACAATTAAAGTGTCTTCCGAAACGTTGAAAGATTGCATTCAGAGAATATATACTGCGATTTTTGTAGGAAGAGCTCTCAAGATAACTCAAATCCCATCTTCGCGATGGAATATGTCACGGCATTTCGTGTCATTCACAGTCGTTCCGCTAGATTTCGCACGATCGCGACCGTATGAAGCAGTGCTTGCGATCATGCGACTTCTACCGGCAAGACCGAGAAAAGACGCGAAATGCCGTGACATATTCCATCGCGAAGATAGGATTTGAGTTATCTTGAGAGCTCTTCCTACAAAAATCGCAGTATAATTGCCTTAAGCCAGCCGACAGAATGCGACCCGCTGGTACAGCCACGGTGTAAGATATATAGGTGTCTTCACTCTAAAACTGAAGCTTATGTGAGGCTAGTTCTCAGAGTTCTCGCTTGTAAGCGATGCGATCTTTGGGTCTCGTTTGGTCACGTCGTGATTGGTCGTGATCCATTCGACAGCTCTGTGGCCAGCTGATTTCAAATTTCAAGTCAGTGATTTGTCGTTTGGTGGAATTCGTAAAGTCTAGAGCGAAGAGTTACGAAAATGGGTAGGAAATGTTTTGTAAAACTGTGTAATCGTCACAGTATGAAACGTAATCTTCAGATGTAGACCCAGACCGATCGTGCGCACCGTACGGACAAGCGAGGAACTAGCCTCAAACTGGCTTCAGAAAATTTGCCCCAATGGCGGCTAGTTGACACACCTATGTATCTTACATCGCGGTACAGCACAGACAGCAGTGACAGTAAAACACCACGACAATAGTCTGTGTCTTTTTAGTTGTTGAATGATTTCATTCGAAGAATGGAATTGCGTATCGCCAGCCATGTTGTCGCTAGCACTCTATTGTGTAAGAATACACGAAAGATCGGGAGTTACTTGAATGGCACAGATAACAGTGACACTAGACAGCCTCGACAATCGAATGGTGCCACTAGGCAGCCACGACAGTTTTCTGTTTTCCCAAACGTTGAAAGATTACATTCGGAGAACGGAAGTTCCTTAAACCAGTCACGTGCGTGTGCATACATTTTCGACAAAATGGAAGTCAATAGTACACCACAGACAGCAGTGACACTAGATTACCATGACAATCGCCTATGTCTTTTTAGTTGTTGAATGATTTCATTCGAAGAATAGAAGTGCGTATCGCCGGCCATGTACTCAGTAGCGATCTGACGGGTAAGAATTGACGAACGGTTGTGAGCCAGTGTTCCAGCGCAGGTAGCAGTGGCTTCATAATCTCGCGCAGCGCCCAATTTGCAGGCGGCTGTGGCCGCAGCTTGCGGCGGGCGCTGACGTGCGCGCGAGGTGCTCGCCGCGAAGCCCCTCGGGCGCGAGCGATGGGGCGGGGCGGGGGCGAGAGGGGGCGCGGGCGGCTGCCGGTGACGGGCGGTGCTTTATCGCCCGCGCAGCGCCCCCCGGCCCCTCGCTCGTCCCTCACGCCTGCGCCCCCGCGCCCCGCCGCCGCAGCACTGCCGGCGACGGGCCGCGCGCGGGCGATCCGTCGGGGCTTCGCGCCCAAATTTACTGGCGGCGGCGGCCGGCGCTGATGCCCCGTGACGGAGCGCGCGCCCAGTGGCCGGCGGCGGGGCGCGATCGCGTCCCTGCGCTAAGCGCTGTGGCCGCGGGTTCTCGCGCGGAGAACCATTCGTACTTTTCCTGTTCTCTCCATAACTTAGTCTCGCTCTCTGGCTCTGTTTCTTTCTCTGCCCCTCTCTCTCTTTCGCTTTCTGATTCTCCCGCTCTCTCATCCTCATGCTCACTCTTACTCAGGCCCACTTTTCCTCACGTTCATTCTTCCTCTCTCTCTCCCTCTCTTCCTCTCTCTCCCTCTCTTCCTCTCTCTCCATCTCTTCCTCTCTCTCCCTCTCTTCCTCTCTCTCCCTCTCTTCCTCTCTCTCCCTCTCTTCCTCTCTTCCTCTCTCTCTCCCTCTCTTCCTCTCTCTCCCTCTCTTCCTCCCTCTCTCCCTCTGTTCCTCTTTCTCCCTGCCTTCCTCTCTCACTTCCTTTCGCCCTTCCCCTCTCTGTCTTCCCTTCTCTGATTCTCTCTGTTCCTGCCTCTTCCTCTCGCTTCTTCTCTACATTTCGTTATTTCTCTGCCTCCCTCTCTCTGGCTTTCTCTCTCTATATATAATCTTTCTCGATATAATCTCTCACCTTCTTCGTCTCTCTCTCTCTCTCTCTTCCTCTCTGTCCCGCTTCCTCTGTGCCTTTCTGCCTCTGTCCGTCTCTCTGAGTCTCTTTCTGACTCTTTCTCTGTGGTGATCAAAGCAGGTTCGTGCTAGGTTTTCTGAGGGTTCTCTGGCTTTCCTTGTCTCTCATCCCATCATGGCTCCATCGTCATTCAAATCATAGATCATCATATCACTCATCGTCTGCCAAATTACACATCAGTCACTCAAAAATACTATTCATCTCGAGAATGACCGAAAAGACTTATTAATTTAAGATTACAAAGAAAACAAGTCTCTTTTCCCTCTTTCTCTCTCTTTGTTCTACATTTCCCTCTCTTCTCTTTACAATCTCTTTATTTTGTACCTAATCATTTTTGTTTCTCATTTTTTCTATCCGTTTATCTTTTGATTGCATAAACGTCTTCTTTCGAATTGTTCATAATTGCCATTGACTTTCAATTTACTTTACGATATTCATATTTCTTTCTTAGATTCAATGTCTTCCCATTCTCTCTTTGCTTCCATTTCCTATTTTATCTCTTTCATTGGACATCCTCACTAAACCTTTACATTTCTCTTTGAGTTGTTTTTCCTTCTTTCTTATTCTACTATTTGAAACAATTCGGACAATTAATTTCAATACTCAATACTCGTAGTGGATTCATACTATTAAAATAAGAAGGTATTAAGTGATATAAATTAGTTCGCCTTTAACTCGTAAAGGGAAAAATGTCTGTGAAATTCTTACTATACATGAAAGACAATCGGTTATGCAACATAATTTAATGATTCACCCATGCAAAGGCCGATAATACGTTCATTCATTTATTGGTGTTCGAAGAATCATGTAAAAACTACGTATATTTGCCAGCGGGTTGAAGCCAGTGTTTCGCAGCCTTGAATCTGACGAAGTGCTCACGTCGATGTGCGGCGTTGACTCCCATTCGCGCCGCGTTGTAGTGTATTGCGGCGTTGCGCAGCCGGATATGATGTTAGGCTGGTATTATGGGTCGCTTTCACGTTTGTGGGAGAACAATCACTTCGCATTAGAGAGGTTCCTGGTTGCGGTTCTGGTGGGATATGGGATATTCGTACTCAGTCAATTAGCTCGGTCGAATGAAATCAACATCAACACGCTTTGAAGTCATGTCCATGCGAACATTGGTGCGTGTTCAACGGTACGTTACATTCTGATATATTAATCTCGTATGTAGTTCAGCCTTTCATTGTGCAAATCGTGTAGGTGCTGGTTAGAATTTGTTACAGTTACAATATTATTTACAAAATTTAAATTCAGAAATGAAATGCAAAAATCGTCAATAAGACATTGTATAGGTAATGAAAGGTTCTTAAAATTTATATTCCAGTTCTTTACTCGACGGTGAAGATTATATATCACTAGAAGTTGGTGTCATTTGATGTTTAATAACATGTACTAACTCATGACTTCATTTCCTTGGGAATGACTGAAAGTCAGACAAACGAAAAAATAGGAGCAACCGTAGAAAATACCCGTTTTGAAGGAATGCTACTAACTGAGCGACGTATTTTCATCTACATTAAAGTTTATTTTCAACATTAATCAATCTTTCTGTAACTCAAACTTAAGTGCGAAAAGTAGTTGGTGAGTCTCTTTGTATTTAAAGTACAATTGTTTTCAATTGGAAGTGGACCTTATGAAGTACGAACCGAGGTACCAGAAAGAATTTCAGTTTAGTGATCATAATATATTTTAAACTTATTCCCTCTTTCATGATTACATCTTAATGGAAAATTTGTGAAAGCTGAGTTCCAATGTTACAAAAAAAATTATTCGGTCTACGAATTTCGGTTGGGTTTGTACTATATGGACATCGTGAATACAGCTGTTCGCCAGACGCATTTCAGACAGGGCCATGCGTTTGGGGAGGCCTGGTAAGTAATGATCCGAGCGCATTAGTGAGCGGGGCGGGGCTCCGCGAAAAGACAGCGCCGCTGCTGGCGAGAGCGCGCCCGACGAGGCGGAGGGAGCTTCGTCAAAGGGCGAGGGCAAGGCGACGGGCGCAGGCCTAGCAGACGCAATGAAGAGGTCTCGGGGAGCAGGAATACCTCCACGCCACTTCACCTCCACGCCATCTCAACCCAGCGCCTCCCACACCTCCAGGCCTCTCGCATCGACGTCGCCCCAACCCAGCGCCGAGGTTGTCTCGCCTCCCCACTACCTCGCACTCCCTCCGCCGTAGACATGCCGCCAGGTCGCCCAAACCCGTCTCCGCACTAGCTTCCATGTTGACCCGCCCACCCGGCACTAAGGCACCTCGTCTTCATGGCGCCCAATGCTTCTTCTCCTGTTTCCTAGCTAACACGCCGGCTCTAGGTCGTTCGTGCCTAGTTCTCCTTGTTTTCCAGGAGCCTGGTCCTCCTGGTTCTGTTGCCCCTTATTGCATTTTTATCTAGGCTGTCAACAACCCAAACCCGTGCACCAGCCAGTTCTTCACTACTCACAATAACCAACCGTAGTTGCCTGTACACTATATTCAAGTTCTTTACTCGACGGTGCACACTCATACCATTTGGTAACCTTTTTTCTCCACCGGGAGAGATGGTTCAGTTCATCAACTGATGTCACTGCAGTCCCCCTGACCGAAAAGTCCTAGGTTCGAGTCCCGTCAGCGACAGGATTTTCGACACTAGCAAGTTAGCTGGGTTGAATTCAGTCGCTGTCTGGAGGAGAATTTTAGCGGGCAGTTGCTCTGATCGGTAGTTTGCCGTGGTTTCTCCCATCAACACAGGCGAATGCCGGAGCAGTACCCTAACAAACGGGCCACAGTCCGCGCGCGATCTTTCCTGCCTCTTCCGTGTCCTATCCTCACCCCTTACATACACACACTAACATACACTACACAACCACATATGCCGGGAGACCGGTCGGGAGCATAGAGTTTGTCCCGGCAGGGGCGGTGCTCCTCTGGTGGGAGATACCTGGTTGGGGAAACCCTGCTAGTCGACGGTAGTTGGGAGCCGGATCTCTCAGTGAGAAAAGATCACCTCCACCTCCCATTGAAAAAACGCACTACACTTTCGGGACTAATGACCTCTGTAGTTGACGCACCCGCAATCTCGAACAATCAATCAATCTTTCTTCTTCACATCCAGTCCACTAGCGCGCTCTGTCGACTATCACATCGCCGACTGCTGCTCTCCAGCGAACGAAGCTGTTTCCCGCCCTCTGCCCTCTGGTTTCCACCATCGCCATCTCTCGCCTTTCCCTCGGCATCCGCCCCCAAGCCCCCGGCATCCACGCCGCCTCCGCGCCCAATGATGAATGAGATGCGGGCTGCGTCGACCCGGGGCCGCGAGCTGCTCCACTGTTGTATTTTCCCGACCACCTCCACAACCCCATTTCCCATTGTATCCACTTCTCACAGCCAATCCCCATCAGGCCAACCCTCACGCTGCCACCCCCCGCACTCACATCTCCTGACGCGTCATCTCCTGCCACGCCAGACCCGTTTCGCCATCTTCTGCCCCGCCATCCCCTTCCCTGGCATCTACTAACCCCATTCCCTTCCCCCGCCATCTTCTACCCCATCTCCTGGCCCGCGATCTCCTGGCTCATTATCTCCTGCCCCGACATTGTCTACTCCGCCATCTTCTACCCCACCATCTCTTGCTCCGCCAACTCCTGGCTCATCTCCTGCCGTGCCATCTTCTATCCCACCATCCCCTGCCCCGCCATCTCCTGGCCCATTATCTTCTGCCCCATCATCTCCTTCTTCATCAACTCCAGACCCACCATCTCCTGCCCTCTATCTTCTGGCTCATCTCCTGCCCCATCATTTTTTCTTCATCAACTCCAGACCCACCATCTCCTGTCCCACCATTCGTCTGCCTCGCCATCCTCACTCCCGCCATTTCCTCCATCCCTTTCTCATCATCTCGATGAACACGCACTACACTGACGGGACTGATGACCTCTGTAGTTGACGCGCCTGGAATCTCGAACAATCAATCAATCTTTCTTCTTCACAGCTAGTCTACTAGCGCGCTCTACCGACTGTCACAGCAATGACCGCCGCTCTCCAGCGAACGAAGCTGTTTCCTCCCTCTACCTCCTGGTACCCGCCATCCCCTGCCCCGCCGGCCTCGCCATACCGTCACCCGCCTGACTCCGAGGCTCCTGCCATCCATGCTGCCCTCACCATCACCACCAAGCTCCTCCCCCTCACCCTACTCACCTCACCCCGCCCAGGCCTCCATTTTCCCCAGCCTGCTTCCCCCTCCATTTCCCGCCGTCGCCCGGAGAGACAGTTGACTAACGAAGAGCCCCGTCCGTCTCAAGGAGCGTCCGTGGCGGGTGGAGGCGGGGGGGGCGGGGGGGAGCGACGTCGGATGAGACACGGCCCACGTTGCCTCGGGACAGCTGCGCCGCCCGTCCGCCGGCTCTTTTTCGTGTTCGGCCCCGACCTGCGCTCGAACTGTTGCTCTCGAGGAAACAAAGTGCCACACTTATTCGCACCTTATTGGAGGAATGTGATGGAGGAACACGAACAGAACTAATTTATTCGAATATTGAATTATGTAAGCGCTAAGTAGTGTCGAGTTATCTGCTATGACGTGACGACAAGATATTTGATAGAAGTGTTTTGTTTGACCGGAATAATCTGGGGAGTTAGTGTTGCCTTCGATCGGCCAAGTTTTCTAGGTATTACACATTTCACTTCACAGAAATGAAGGAATTTTCTCAGTTTTCGGTTCAGACAGCTGACACCAAAGAAAAAAGTTTTTTTTAAAGCGATGTAATAAACTTTTCTTTCCTCAGACCTATTATGGAACTAATTTTGTCCATCCTGAAAACAAGGAATTTGAAATAAGATCATCATCATCATCAATTAGCTGGCATTTCAACGGTATACGTACGTTTCACAATTGCAGGATCTTCGCTACTCATTCACAACTGCAGTGACTTTGCCCTTCTACTTGAAAATCAATAGACGCATTTATTTTATTACGCATAGAAAGAGAAACGGAACATTATCCATCGTAGCTAAAACTAAGTTCACCATACGCATGTTTTCATGTTTCCTTGCACGAAAATACTGTTAGTATTTACAGTATGTATAAACAGTAGATCCTCAAAATATGATAAGCGTGAGAAGAAAATGAGACTAATTTAAAGCCATTATATAAAAATTCAACATTCACTCTGTCACCGATGATGACCGGTAAATATACACTCTAACAATAACATACTCATGCATTCTAATAATAACACACTGTTTACGATATACGATTAAGAATAATTTTTCATAAGTAGTGAAGTAATTCGCGAGTTACCTGGGACCGTTCCCCCACATTGAGTACTATAGAGAGAGTGAAGAGATGTGAAGTATCAGTAAAGCCGTAGACACATGCAGGATTGATGAAGGGTTAAAAACGGTGAAATTCTCTGAAATAAATTCATTTAATCTACTTACCATTTGATAATAACCATAAACGTTATAGTCAGCCTACTTTTCCAGAGTATACTCGTATTTTATTGAAATTAGTAAATACATTTTCGTGACATGTTTCATTGTGTTTCTGATTTGAGCTTCTACGTTATCAAAATTTTATCTGTTGAAATGGATTGATTTTCTTCACTTTTTTTAACTTTGTTCAAGTAAAAAATAATACCTACTCAGAATTTCCGTCACGAACTCATTTCTTCGCACAGATAAGTCAGTATCTCCGGAACCACTATGATATGACTTCAAGTGTATTCTTGGACACAATTTCATTAGGAGGAAATATACCTGGAATGTGATTTAAGTGAGTCTCGTGCCACGAAAGAACCACGAGACTTCTTAGAAATTCGATACGTTCCTAAGACTCCGGAATTGCTTTACTAATGAAGCAAATCGCAAGGAATCTTCATTAAACCAATTTGTCACTAAAAGACCTCTCTCTTGAAAGGTCTCAGAGTAACAAAGACAGAACGAGTTAATTTCATCAAGAAAATTTGTTTCTCATAATTTTCTTATTCGTGTCAGCCTTTCTTTGGTACGATTTTTTCTGCTTCTCATCTTTTAGTTTCTCGGTTTTCTTCGACTCTTCCTCCGAATAAAGAAACTCGTCCCGCGCTTCAAAAAGATATCTTTCTCCATTCCCCTCCATTTCTTGCCTTCTGTGAGCGTGGCGGAGTCATTCATTTCCGCATTCAGTATTTCCCTCGTCCCTTTTATGTTGCAGCGGGCGCTATTGAATCTGTTTCTTTTGTCGGGGGCCATTAGGGTCGCGCCGTTTGTTTCGGCGCTATTGCCGACAGGGCGCGCCTCGCGTTGCGACGTCCCAACCTCTTGTGCCCTCGCCTCATTATCCCGTTCTCACGTGCCCGAGAGGGGATACTTGTAAACTTTTTTTAAGATCGTCTCGTTGACTTCCTGTTCGTCTCCTCTCCGCCGCCGCCGTTCGCTATCGCCGCGCCCTCTTCCGGCCTCTTCCTCTCGCCCGCACCCCATGCCCACGCTCGGTGATGGGAAAAGTTGGGTGAGCGCGCCGCATGGCCCTGGAGCGGCCCCGGCACATTCCCCAGTCAGGAAATTTACGAATTTCCTGCTCTTTTTTTCTCCCAACTTTTTCGGCGGATTCTAACTGCTCTGGGTGGACGTTGAACGATCATGTAAAATGACATCATTTACTGTATTGGTCCAGAAATGACATAACGTTTGTTATATTTTTGTACTAATCCAATTATGTAACTGTATCTACTGACATTTAGATATAATCAACGCTTGATTTCGAAAATTTAGTTATCGAAACGCGTGACAAATTCATTAATATTCGTATAATTTTATTATTTTTTGTTAATTAATTTATCGATTAATAATTATACATAACCTTTCATAATAAGTGTAATTTAAATTAATCTGTATTGTAAATAATTGTAACTTCGTATAGTGATTATTAGAGATGGTAGATTTTAGGAAATGCTAAAAACGTGAAATGAAACCAAATGCTGAAAAAAATAGTAATTGTATGTTTGACTGTCGGTTCAGTAGATTTCGATCGCAAACGCGAAATCACTTAGAAAGTGCGAGATAGTCGTGAATCTACAATGTAATACCTACATTGCATTTAATAGTTTCCTTCGTGTTCGCTCTAACTAGGGATGCAACATCGACGGGAGCACAACGACATTTGAAAATATTTCAGAGCGTCCGTATTTATTAATCTATGACAAAGTAAAAAATATAATTAGAACTATTAAAATGCCTGAGGACCATTTCGGCTTCCTCAGTTCGTTGTACGGAGGAGCTCTCGGGAAGATGAGCAAGGCCCTAAGCCTACAGCACAAGCGTTACTTATTACGTGTTTTGGCTTCTATTCGCTTGTATATCTATTGATGTTTACAACTGACGAAATATTAAATTAGTTTCCTTTATTTTCTTATTTTAATGGGATGATATAAGAAGCATCAAAATAATTATATCTCAAAGAATCCTCTCTTAACTATAATTTTCTTAACAAATGCTACAAAAAGCAAAATTATGATTTTTATAGTTATAAAATGCCATAGCATTGTTTTTCAAAATGCCTAGTTTTTAAAATTTAAAGTTCTAAATTCTACAATTACTAAAAATGACAAAATAATCACTGAGCATTTTATAAACGTCCACAATTCCAAATTTCTGTATTTATTTCGTAGGTCAGAAGTTAACTGAGTTAAATATTTGGAAGTCTTCTGCTATCGGTTACTCATGTTTTGACATAATGATAAGAAAAACTCAAAATTACATTTATCTTTCTAAGAATTTCAAAGTTTTTCGGAATGTAAATGTTTTCGTATATTTTGCATTCACCTAAGTTGGTTCATCTAAAAATGAAAGTAATAAGGCTATTTTCTGAACCACTTCATACGCGAAGAGGTACTGGAACGCTATTCCGGCGCATTCCTCCTGAAAAGTCAAGCTCTGGATACAATTATAATATTATGATTGGTCATTTCTTAAAACTCTACTTTGACCTTCTCGTAAAGATAAATTTGTTCCAGCTAGCAATGAAGTATTAAGACATCCTCTCATTAAATGATGCTAAGTAATTTATTGTCTGTCCCGTGGCCGAGATCGCTAAAACAGTATTGCCTTAGTGATTTCGGAACGAGGGGTCGCAGGTTTGAGTCCCGCCTAGCGCATGGTTGTATGTGCTCGTCGTTTCACCCCTTATCATCACCATATTGTTTCATCCTCATACCATAACGTTAAATATAATAGTGGTCACTGATGACCTAGTAGTTGATGCGACCTGAAATTTAAAAAAAATGTAATGTATTGAAGAATTTAACAAATGACCAAAAATACGAATAATTTCTATTAGAAGCATAGATTACTAAATGCACCGTAGTATTATCCAAACGAAACAAAACGTTCACGGCTTTCCTCTCTTCCGTTTCCGTTACGATGTGGCACAGTGTATTTTAATCAATTGATACAACCGAGAATTTCAATTACAAAATGTTAGAGTTTCTCAAAATTAATTCCACGCTCATTTCCATTATTATTGCTTTCTTTCCTCAAATATTGAAGTTATCGGGCTTTGTGTAGGTGTAGGATAAAAATCGAAGAGTAAGGTTGTTTGAGAAAATATGAAAGGAAATGGTAATTAAACTTCCCGTATATCCAGTGATCAAAACAACAAAGACGCCCAGCGTTTGTGTTTCGCAGAGGTCCCGCTCTGTTCCCGCGCGCAATTCAAGGAGAGGCGACGTGATTCGTCTGCACGCGAGCTCGCGGAAACGGCGTAATGAATATTGCTGTTCCATAAAGCGCGAGAGGTCTTTTTTCCGATTGTGAGACACACCCACGCTCAGAGCGCCATGGCCTTTTTTCCTCCTCCGCGGTCATAAAATTTTCGTGCTTCGCGTCTCGTGAAATATTTTAATTCCACCTGCGGAAACACATTACTGCATGTTTGGAGAATTAATATATTACATTATTAACGTCACATGGCGGCTAATTTACAAATCCGAGCTTCCATTTGAAGTATCAATGACATAATTAGGTCGTATTTGTTTAATGAAATGGCGGGGTCGTGTTTCCGTGGCAGAAAACCGCGCTCGTATTATTTCCGGTCCGGACGTTGTGGCGAGTGAGTGGACGGTAATTGAATTAACTCGTTTGTTAAGGGGATTTCGGGATGTGGAACTTCGTCTGGGTTCACGTCGCTCGCCTTTAGTCCTTTTGGCGTGCATCAGAGAGCACAGGTGACCCTTGTAGTGTAATGGTAGAAATTGTGGTGATAGTATCATCCGTCTTACTTTGTCTTAGTGATATAAGAAATTATATTGTATTTCTCTTTCCTCTCTCCCTCTCTTTCCTCTCTCCCTCTCTTTCCTCTCTCCCTCTCTTTCCTCTCTCCCTCTTTCCTCTCTCCCTCTCTTTCCCTCCTCTCTCCCTCTCTTTTCCTCTCTCCCTCTTTCCTCTCTCATCTCTTCTGTCCTCTCTCTTTCTTCTCTCTCTCTGAAAAGTGAATAGTACTTATGGTATTTGCCTTAGAAATTTAACCTCTACATTACGTCCATTAGCTGTTCTATGTCTTAAATTAATTTAATTATACTTACTGCCTTCAAAAATGTTACTGAGATGCAATTGGAACACATTTATATTATGACACCCCTGTTTTACTTATCTACTTTGACTTACATTCATTATCCGTTACTGAACATGTTAAATAAATAACCGTTTTACTTAATATTGTTAACATGTATGTTTTTCTGTAAAAGGATAATATTATTGAGAATTTATATGTGCGATCTTTCCGCATTTGAGAGTTATAATTTCCTTTATCAGTTCACTAAAAGAAGATGTTTTAATTCTTGTTGCTTTCTATTTGTTTCTATTTCCATCTTAAACTATTCCATAGAAATGAAAATAAACTCATCAGGAACATTTGTAATAATGCAATTACCAAATACTGAGTCTGACAGCAAATATCCAGCCACAATTTGAAATGCATCCGAGGCATGGTGCTCTTCATTACATGACTGTCAGGCTATATTTGTCACCTACGCAATCAAATGCCTAAGTGCAAAACGGAACAAGAACAAAAGGCCACCAGGGAATACTCAGAATAATAATAAAAGCTACGCGGAAGTGCTGCGGCATTTCGTGTTCCCGGGAACGGAGTCAACTATGCCTCTCTGCAGGATATGTCACGTCACGACCACTTTGAGGTTACTGAGGATATTCGGCGAACTCACCTTTGAGCAGTATCGCATGATTGCAAATTATTGGAACTGCTTTAGAAATGTATTGAGTATTATCACCTAACGCTTCAACTTACATAGAAAGATTCGAAAAACGTTTTGTTATTTTCTTGCAATCATGTTTCCAATTTACACGTATTACTATTTTTTAAAACAAATTTCATACTGTGAGGTTAGACTAAGGTCAAATTCTGACCGTTAAACAATTTATCTAGTCTTTCGAACAATTCATTTTTTCACAATACCTTTATGGAAGGTGGCATTGTTCGAACAAGTACAATAGGGGTCCTTTTTTACTTGGAAGCAACGATATTTGACTAAATACCATTTTACTCCATGTCACATTGTGTACTCACCTGCGATTTGTATTAACGTGGCATTTAGCGATAGCTTTCTTACCTTTCAGATTCTCTATGATTCAACAGAGAAAAAGCATTCCAGAGAAAACGTAAATATGAAGTCCGCTCTTCTTTCTTGACAAGTGAGGGTGTGTGTATAAAATATATTACAATAATTTGTTCTTAATTACGTCAGCTGAAGCGAATGTTGGATTTTTAATATGCCAAGCGTTATGTGAAACATTTATTTAATCGTGAAAATTAATAAATCAAAAAAGTATTTCTCACGACTTTGCAAAGTAATCCAAAATGCCCATTATCTTCACTCTAGAAACTTTGTGTAAAACGGGTTTTATTGAAGTTATGTAGTTAACAGAGGAATTTGAATTGTTGTTCAATTGAATTTTTGTTGCATCTTGAAAATACATTTTAACGAATATTCAAATATTACGAGAGTTTAACTTTATCACATATTTATTTAAAATGTATACTAGGGAAATGTAAAAGTAAATGAAAATGGTTGTTTTGTTGGGTTGCGTTTAGATTCTGAAAAATAATGTTTTAGAGAGATATATTCGCACGTATGTATGCATTGTATGTATATATAAATGTAGTCTGTATGTATTTATTTACATAGTTTTGTAATACTATATGTGAACCGTATTAATATTCTCTTTAAAATTGACAGCACTATTAATTTTAATTAAAACTTTATTTTAATCTTCATGAAAATCAGTAGTGTTAATCAATAAATTGCTTACCATGATTGCCATCTCTCTTTCTACTTATAAAATGTATTGAAAAAGCGTAATCTCCAATCATCATTTCTCTCTCTTCACGAAATTGTGCGCTATTTGTCTCTTGAAAGGAAATTTGGATTTAGTCTATAACATACGTAAGGTAAATTTGGATTATATTTGGTTACTCCTGACTCTTTGCAATCCTGTATCCCGCCTACCAAATAACTGCTTAACGCTTAAGTGAACCACATTCTTTTAAAACTAGTTTGTTATGTGAGTAATACAAATCATAACATTTTAAATATGTATACATACGTATTTAAATATACGTCTGCATTAATAGTACATTTTTACTTTCTGTATACGTACGTATATCTCTTTATAGTATAAGGGATATTGTACTTGTATTTGAGCAACAGTCCGTCACTCAGGGTTAAATCACTTCCCATTCACAAATCGAGACATATCAGGTGTCATTTGACGCGTCTCGGTCTCCTGGTGGAAAACCGATAATTTGTTTGTGGCTCTGCCCTGAAGATTCTATGACATTAACAAAAATGTGTGTTTGTGTCTTTTAGCCTGCGATCTTAGTGGGCTGATCGCGAATTAACCCTAACGTAAATCGACGTAAGGAGGTGGGGTTGATGAATCCTAAAAAATATTGCAGATTTTGAATTTCGAACACTGCGTCATAACAAATCTGAAAAAACATGTTGTGATACTTATTTCTCAATACAATTTAGGCAAGGGAGTAAAAATCAAGGAGCCTCCGCTTCTGGCTTCCTCCGCGTCCGCCTTCCTTTTCGTCCCATCGCTGCCCTTACCCTATCCGTAAATTGCGGACGCGGTGTGCGCAAAAAAATAAAGAAAAGGGTGGTCGATCACGTGCGTGACGTTGCGTGCGACTCCTCCGTGCCAGGCGAGCGTGTGGGAGGGCGTGAGTGCACACGTGTGCCCTCCCTGTGGCTGCGCGCCGCGAAGAAGACGCTACGCAGGGGGCGCGGCCGGCGCCGTTCATATGTCGCAGCGCCGTCTCCTCTCCCTTCCCCCCTCCCATCCCCACTCACCCCCCCCTAAGGCAGGGCCGCACACCGCTCTCGCCCTGCCACGCTCACCCGCCGGCCGGGTGGAGAGGCGCGCGTTCCAGTGGACAGTAGAAAACTATTTTAAAAAATGAATTGAATGATGGTGATGTAGATCAGTCTTGTCAAGGTCGATGCCACGAGCGGGTGTCCGTGGCACGAGTGCCATGACGGAATCGCCCCTCCACGCAGTTCATTACCCTGCCACCAGAGACAACGCCATCCCATTTGTAAAAAGAGGGTTCATAGTTTCCTTTTCCGACGCTAGTCCCGCAGAGAAGCTCGTGGCATGCTATGGTGCCACGACGCGTGCCACTGCCACCGGTAGAAGACCTTGACACTGATGTAGATGAACCTACTCCTTTCTTCTTCCCTTTTCTCTACTTCTCCCCCTCCTTCCTCTACAATCTCCTCCTTTTCTTCTTCTTCTTCTTCTTCTTCTTCTAATTCTTCTTCCTTATTTTCTTCTTCATCTTTCCTTTTTTTCTCCTTCTTCCTCTTCGTCTTCGCCTTTTCCTTCTTTTCTCCCTTCATCTCCTTCGATTTCGTGGTGCTTGGTCGTATCATTCTTCGTATACTCCTTTGTATCCTTTTTCGTATCTTTTTTTCGTAACCTTCTTTTACGTTTAACTTTTTTCTTCGTCTTCTTGTTTTCATTTCAAGGCTTATCTACTATCTGTTCAAGCCTCACAGATCTCATTTCATTACGGACCTGCTAACATCTCTCCTAAATCGTGGTTTACTTTGGAAGGCTAACTTTGGTAAATAGGAATACTCTTTATTCACCGTATATCCATTTACTTTTAGAAAATTCATTCATACTTTCACTAAAGTCTTTCAGTTATAATCCCTCAATTTTAATATAATTCCTAAACTCAATCGTTTCTTGTTCAATTCGTAGGTCTACTACAATCTAGGAACTTCATTTCTGCACTCTGTTATTTTGAGTTCTGCGAAGGGATCGACCTGTATATATTCACTTTGTAGAGGGCGAGGATTGTAACAATTATATAATTTAAATAAATAAAAGAGTGACGTGAAAAAAAGTTTTGTGAAAATGCCTTTCCTGAAAAAGCCTGATGAATATTTAAAATTCAGACAGGTGGCATGTGACCTATATTTTAACAGCGCACAACTTCATTTTTTAATGTAAAATACTGAGAGAAACGATGAGATGTACTATGGGGAAAAGTATAAATTTCCCACGGTTTCTTGAGCTCTTTCTTGGCATACGTATGCTACTTCTGGGTGAAAAAACTCCTGACCCTTTAGAAGTGTTAATGTTCATTTAATAAATCTGTAATAAAAAAGGTAGAAAACAAGCAGATTTCGTAAAGACGTATGAACGTTTTATGCGAACGAAATAGCCTATATTTGAAGTGAATTTGCAAAGTAAACAAGACGAATCAAAGTAGTTGTCAATGCTGAAGGACAAAATAATGCTTCATTCACTTAATTCATTTATTTATTCTATTCAACAGCTTATTCTATTATCAGATAAAAGAATTGATAAATCGTGAATACAATAATATTGCATGTATCCTAAAAATAGATTCAACCAAAACCTCAAAAAACAAATTAACTGAAAAGTAAAAATTGAAATATAAATAATTCTAATGAAACTGAGAAATAAGAGTGAGGTCAACTCACAAAATATTAAAAACATTTAGTAAAAATAAAAACATAGAAAAAGTTATTGAATATACGCATTTATTTTAAAGGTTATTTTAATATTTTACAATTTTGTTTGCTTGATTTCCGTTGGTTGAAGTGTTTATTTCGAAATCAATATAACACACGCATTTTTCGTGTCATTTTGTATCTACTGCCTCTCTTCCCGTCACCGAATCCACTTCTGCTGCCGCTACCCTTACAGTGGTTGATGAACGTATGTCGAGAAATTAAATTTTCTGACTGACTCTTTCGGCTTTAATTTCGAAAGAATTTCGTAATAACAATTGGTTGGCGTTAAATTGAATCGAACGATAGCCTGTTGGAGGGTACACTTTATAGTGAAACGAAAATATGAAATTAAGGGATATAAAACGAAAAAAGAACCCAATACAATATCCATTGCCAATAAAATGACAAAAAATTCGTTTGTCATTACAAAGAAGTGTTTTATTGTAAATATTTGGTGATAATTCAAATATCACAAACGTAGGATGTTCTTCTTTTGTGAAGAAAAATAATTATAAAAATCTAAAACAAGGTTGTCGTTTAAATTTAAATGTCACGATCAGTGAAAGACGACTTGACCTAAGAATGCGAGGAAATATAAGAAACAATTTTTTTGCCTATTTATGTCTTCATTATGAAATTAATTTCTTCACTATGAAATGAAGACATACAATCTCCCTATCTATCTCCCATTACGAATACACATTCTATTTTCGAGCTTACATATCACGAGTAAGAACTCATTAATTCGCATCGCAATAACCTCTTTATCATTAGTACAATAAATTATAAAATTTCATTTTCCCTTGCAATTCGTACTTAACACTTTGAACGAATTATATGTGTATTCAGAAATATTTCTTTTATTATAACTGGTACTTTTTTCTGACTGGTAAAATATTTTACTCGGAACTGAGTCTGAATTATTTTACCTAAACAAAATAGATTGTGGCAAAACCAAAGAACCCCAAAATATTTCAATAAAATCAATGTCACGCATAATTTCTTAGGGGTGACTTCATTCACAACCAAGTTGTAAAAATTTATCTTGGATTTATTTAGAACTAGAATTGTTTTCCTGACAATGTTTCATTGTGTCTCTCTCTTGCGCTTGTCTACAGTGACCCTCTTGCTACGACTGGTAAATATTTTACCAGTCAGAAAAAGTTACGAGTTATAATAAAAGAAATATTTTTGAATACACATATAATTCGTTCAAAGTGTTAAGTACGAATTGCAAGGGAAAATGAAATTTTATAATTTATTATACTAATGATAAAGAGGTTATTGCGATGCGAATTAATGAGTTCTTACTCGTGATATGTAAGCTCGAAAATAGAAGTGTATTCGTAATGGGAGATAGATAGGGAGATTGTATGTCCTTCATTTCATAGTGAAGAAATTAATTTCATAATGAAGACATAAATAGGCAAAAAATGTTTCTGACTTCTCCACCTCGCTTCTGAACCGCATTATCCTCCCTGTTGTGTTCGCTTCCGTTCCTCAAGAGAACCTCACTCAATGCCTCTTTCTCCAGCGTCCACTCCGCCTCCGCCTCCGTCGGATCTCAGGGGCGGTCGCCGGCAGCGGGCGAGACTTCCCAGCCGCGCTGACGCATTTGCAGCAGACGTGCCTGTGACGCCCTGCTAACTTATTGAATTGTGCCGCGCTTCTGTGGAGGAATATTCTCCCGCGCCGGACACGTCACCCCAACGCACTGGAGTTCTGGGGCACGAAATGAATTTCCTGACCAATATCATTACTTCATTTGTGTCGTGTCTCTGCACGTGTCAAGAAACTGTATGGTTAATCGAAAATGTTACTTACTTGAAATATTTTAGTCCAAATATCTATGAGTTATTTCTTATGATTATTTTAGGCGGATCCTAGTCCAGAAGATAACGGGACACTAGTGAGTGCGATTCCTCACTTTCTCATATTATTCCTGCTTCCATTCTTAGAATTGAGGGAGGAGGACCAAACTGTATATGTATAATCTCTCGTGATCTTCTGGAACTTTCCATGGTACTGATAATATTAATTGTCAAGTAAAAATTCCGCGATTCGTCGAGACTGTAAAAAAATGAAATTCAAATTTGTGAATCTATTTGAATTTTCCATTATCTCAAAGTGTTTTACTAAATAGAAAATATAGTATAAGGCGTACGGGTGTAATGTACAAAGGCATCTAACATATCAAATTGCATTGGAAAACACTCGCTTTATGCCTAAAGAAAATGCACCTGTCATAACGTTCAAGTGAAATTTCATTCAGCACTGTTTACATCTCCTTTCAATTGCTAGAGAAATGGGCTGAGTTTACCCCAGAGCCTGTATTGTCAGTATTACTGCAGTGACTCCAACCAGGAGGGCCGGCCCCAACGGTGGCGGAGAATTTTCGACTTTGCTTTTATAGCCAACATGAATTCTGCCTCTGTCTGGAGAAGAATTCAGCGCCCGGAAACACATCATAATATTCTTAAGAATGGTTTAAACTAAAAGAATATAATGCTGGTGGAAAACATATTTTTTTTCAAGCACTACGCGGTAATGCTGAGAAAACTGACACCAATTAGAATTAAAAATGTGACACAAATTCAGAGTGGAATTAATTCGAAAACTGGTAAGATCCTTTAATGATGTTTTCAGTCATTGATTTCCACACAAAGCAACTTCGCTGTTCTCCAGTATTGCTTCTTTTCATAATTAGTGGACCTGGAGCGAGGCTGGTGGCTGAGCAAGCCGAATTGGCAAGTGGCGTTAGCGCGGCGCTGAGGATAAAGGTTAAGGCAGCGCCCCCCTCGCCGCGCGCCGTCGCCCTCGATGCGTAAGCCCTGCTGCTCTTCGCGCAAGCCCTCTCCAAAACAGCAGCCCCCGCGCGCCGCCACGCCCCCCGCGCGACCCACCGGCCCGCGCCCATGCGCCCCCGCGCCCACGAGCCCACGCGCCCCCTGCGCCACGCTATGACCCGCCCCACTCCGCTCCGCCCCGCCCCCGCAACAACCCGCCCCACTCCTCCAAGCCCCGCCCCGCCACGCCCCGCTCCGTTCCCGCCCCGTCCCTCTCCACCCCGCCCCGCCATGCCACGCCCCGCCCCGCCCCGCCATGCCACGCCCCGCCCCGCCCCGCCACGCCATGACCCACTCCGCCCCGTCCCTCCTCGCCACGCCCCGCCCCTCCCGCTCCGCCATGCCACGCCCCGCCCCCGCCACGCCATGACCCACCCCGCCCCCGTTCCTCCTCGCCGCGCCCCGCCCCTCCCGCCCCCGCCCCACCCTGCCCCGCCCGCCCCGCCCACCCTGCCCCGCCCGCCACGCCACGCCACGCCACACAGTGGTTGATTTCCTTCATCTAGCGGTATTAAAATATTATCAAGAGAACGGTAAGGCCGACGATGTTGCAAATGGTCAGAATTATTCCTTGCGTCATTTTCCATCATATTTTAATGTAGTGAAGTAGTATAATAATAAATTAATTGTCCTGGAGTCTTGATAAGTTTTATCCGATTATCAACGTGGGAACTACTTATAAGATATTGTGCATGTAATTGCCTTCTAAAGATTCATGAGACTAACTCATGAATTTAATATATTGGTTCGACTTTATAATTAACTGAGTAATTAAAATAATTATAAAAACTTAGTAACAAAGTAAACTTAAAATAATTGACATTAGTCGCTCTCTGAATTAGCTATTCCACCTTCACGTGGCACACCAGCTCCAGGAACATGTAAGAACTCCAGAACTTCTGTACTTCGTCTGCAGTGTAACATCTCGTAGAATGTTCCTTCACATTAAGCAAATGTGCTGTCTTCATTCGCTTCACTGTGTGAGGAGTACTATCTACAGCTCCTTCAATCACTTCCGCTACATCCTTACTGCCTTGTGACATAAAGCTAACTTGAGCCGCCACAGCTAATTCTTCTGCCACAGTACTCTACAACGAGTGGTTGTACTTTTCGCCTTTTGGTTCTCTTCGAACACGAAGCGAATTCTTTTTCAGGCCTACCTTTACACGTTTTCTGCACTTCTTCCTTGACACACACTATTGCTTCGTCCAGCCATGCCGAGTTCCTTGCCGCAAACCTGTCTACCATTCTTTTGGAAGCCTTCGATTTGTCAGTAATTTGGCAGGTGAATCTCCGAATCTTCTCACTTAATACTACCTCTGGAATAATTCAAGGAACTTTACGGGAAACATACTCCATTAGCATTTTTCTATTCCGTAAATCTGTTGCACGAGAGAGTTCACCCTCACGCAAGAGCTCGAATAGCTCCCGTCGAGTGAATGTGCAAGTATTTGAAAAAAATCATTTTTTTCGAAATGGGGCAAATTCGGGCAAAAATGTTTTTCACCATTTTGTTTCACAAGGTTTAGGGAATATAATCATGCAAAGAACATTCTTGGCAATTGCTGGCAACTCAACATAATGCTGTTTAAATTTCTGATCACTTAAGAAACTTCTCTCAAATACATGGTAATACTTTTGCATAAAATATACTACCAAAAATGTAAAATTTTCTATTAACAGTTAGTGCATTTTAAAGATCATACTTTCCGGATTCTTGCTCATATCGAACATTTAAGGTATCCTTATCAACGCGACGTCAGGAGGCAGTGACACCAAGAGCGTCAAAGCAGGACTGAGGCACGGCTGAGCGCGCGGCTCGGAAGCGGTCACCGAACAGACCCCCCCCACTCTTCTGAGAAATGAATTTTGCACTTATGGCGACTGATACAGTCCGGGCAAGACTATAAGGAACCCGTTCACGTGGACTTTCATTAGTTTTGAGCATATGAATTTTTGATTTAAATACCGCTAGATTCTGGAAATCAACCACTGTGCGCCATGGCCCACCACGCCACGCCACGCCACGCCATGACCCGTCGCGCCCCGCCCCGCCCCGCCCCGTCCCGCCACTCTCCGCCACGCTCCGCTGGCCCAGGCCCTCGGCAGTGCTGTGCTTGCTCCCCCGCCCCTTCCCCAACGCCCCTCCCCGCTCTCCCCGCCACTTCCCCCCCCCCGACCCCTCCCCGTCCCCAAACAGACAACTGTGAGTCATTACAATATCCAATGATTGTTCTAGCTCCATAAAACCAACTGTCCACCCCCCCAAGTCCAGTGCTATCTCTCACCTACTCCTGCCATTTACCTTCAGCGATTTCCAAGCATTTATTTCACGCCTATGCACTCTCTCCCTCTTTTATACTCAGCAATTATGTCAATAGGGATAAATCTTTGGTTCTCATTTCCTCTTCTCCTGTACAGCCACAATACGAGGGTTGGGGCAGTAGTGATAGCAACTATTTTTTTGTAAAAGAAATGGTGTCGGATCGCAAAATTTCATTTATGTCTTGAAAGAAATGCATCAGTAGGGTGTGTTTACATCAACAAATAGTTCTGCAAGTGTCTACATTGGCACAAAGAGCAACTTGAAGTCAGTTGTCCGTCTACCGCCGTGCGAGGTGCATGTAACATGTTTCCAACAGCGCTCTTACTCCAAGACAGCCGTTCACCAGGAAGGGAATGCCCAAGAATGTCACAGGGAATTGGTGGAAAATCATGGAATAATTCCCTTCCGTACCGGACAGCCGCGAGATGCGTAGGAGAGTTTTTGCAAAGAGGCGCAGCAACCAGTGATCAGCAACGGACGTGACGACCTGTGAGTGGGCGGATCAATGTGATGTGCGGTTATCGAGCATCTACCTAATCAAGCCTTTAGAACGGGTATGCAATGCTTTTCGAATTTATGAAGTCGTATTCTCTATAATGCCTTAGAACATGAAACGAGTACGGTCTTTTCGAATACCTTAATAAATATGATAAATTCAATTTTTGCGCGTTGATAAATGTCCGAGCACTTAGTTTATGCCTTCTTCTTTCATGTGTATATTTGAAAATTTCCCCCCCTCTTCATATTCTCACAAACCAAAAATAGTTGCCATGGCTTTTGCCCCAACCCTTGTGTTTAAGATTGTTGCTTTCTCAGTGCCCCTTCCTCGCCCCTCTTTTCTTATCATGTTCAGAAAGTGACGTCAAGGAGGGGAGGGGCGGAGGGGGCGCATTGTTGCCGGCCATAGTCGAGTTGCTAGTTGAGGCGGCAGGTATGCCACGCATTTTTTTAGACGTGATGTTCACGTGTATGTTGACGCGAGCCTTTCGTTCTCTGAGTTGCGCCTTGCTCGTCTGTAACACCTCGTATTTGTACTTTCGTGCCTTTCACACTTCGTCCGCCTCCATCATGGTCACCAGAGCCCCCATCTACTGCGCTCCCCCGCAACCACCGTCGCTTTCACAGACGCTGCACGATTGCCCTCACTCACTACATCCGCCATCGTCTTGTCGGCTGCCGCCCCACTCTAGCTCAGCATCAGGAGACGCCCTGGAAGAAAGCCCTTAATCTTCAGCTAGTCCCGCACGTAAGTGAACTCCATCTCAGGGGAGGCGTCTTTTTGTACGCGCTGCTCGTGCGCCGAAGTTTTTCATTCGACGAAGCACGTCCTTTACTGGGTTACTACATTGAGTACTCTCGTTTTTTGTAAGTTTCGTTTTTGAACGGTTAACTTTTTTTTTCAAGAATTTCTCACTTATGTGAGATTATTTCTCACCCAAATTTCATGGACGTGTTCGTTGGCATAATTGCTTTCAATAAAGGGCTGGAATGACATCATTGAGATCTCAGATAGTGTTTGCCAATAAAGAATCTCCTGGTAGTATTATTTTAGAAATATACATTAAAATGTCTTCTTCGATTTATAAAATTACAATGAAGCAAATGTTCAGGGGGGGAGAAATAATAAAAGTGGAATTAAGAAAAACTTCAAAATCTTGATCGGAGCAACATGTTAGAGATTTACATTGGCTTAACACGAAGGAAATCAAAATCAGTTATTCACTAGTTACATTACTTATGTTTGCTGAAATATTCATTGTTTTTTTCCTATTCTAAAATTGCCATCTGTTTGCTCTGAAAAAACGCAGGTCTTTGCTGAAAAGGGAGTGCCAAGTGTTATTTTCTACACGATTTCGAATTCATTCTTAACGAAAACCATTTTCCTCTATTTCGGGTTCTCAGGTCCAATTGCAAGCCGCCACGTCGCACATTATGGCTCCTAATGCTCGGGCGAAAGAGAGGAAAAACCCCAGCGCTGAGGCAGAGGCACAACATTCGTCCACCCCCAGAGAAAGGAAAGCCTCCAGATGCTTCCATGTTCGTCCCGTGCCATCTCTCACCTCTGATGTTGGAACTGCAGGCGCTCTAGCTGTAGTATTGTCTTTGAGCAATAGCTGTCGCATCAGGCAGTGTGGTATTCGATGTCCATGTAGGACGGTCCTGTTCCACATCGCAATGAATTTCGGTATGCAATGTTTTACACAAAAACGGAAAATTAGGCGTTACACGGACTCAAATGCACAGGACGAAGACGGGAGACTAGGAAAGTCTCGTACGATAGCGACTTAGTATGGTCCTAGTAGTCTTTTGCAAGCTTGACGTTCTGCGTTTCGAGACTTCAGAATGGTAGATTGTGGGAAACGAGTGTCAGCGTCCGATTCTCTTTACTGGGAGATCCTAGAGTTCCAGTCTGCAAGGTGTCGAATTTTCAACAATCCCTAGATAGCTACTTCGAATGCTGCATCACTGTGTGGAGGAGAATTCCAGCAGATGGCTCATATTGCACAGATCGGATTATTCGAGATTTCTCCGAACAATACCGAGTGAATGCCGTTTGTATCGGAAAAACCGCACAAGGATTGCCCGTTGTCTTTTCGTTCTGATCGTTGTCCCCTCTCTCCCCTCTCTCTCTCCATCTCTCTCTCTAACACAGACACGCACATTTTCACGTTGACGTACATGCACTACATTGAGTTTCCAGGAACCCAGTCGTGAGCTTAGGGCTTGCTCCCGCTCAGACTCAAAAGCGTGGACCAAAGGCCAGAGCTTCGCCCTAAATTTGGAAATCCGATAGCGTTAGTGAGTTACCTTGATTGTAAATGTATTTCTAAGTCTAACTTTCCTGAAACTGTGACGTCAGAATGGACACGGACGAACCTCGAAGACTTCGCAGTAGCCTTCCCACATGCGAAGAGCGGACCGATGCGGAACGCAGCAGAGCGGAGCGTTGAAGAGTGAAGGGGAGTGGGGCGGAGGGGAGTTAAGAAGAGGGGAGTGGAGTGGAGCGGAGCGATGAAGAGTGAAGGTGAGTGGGGTGGAGGGGAGGTAAGAAGAGGGGAGTGGAGTGGAGCGGAGCGATGAAGAGTGAAGGGGAGTGGGGGGGTGGAGGGGAGTTAAGAAGAGGGGAGTGGAGTAGAGCGAAGCGTATGAAGAGTGAAGGGGAGTGGGGCGGAGGGGAGTTAAGAAGAGGGGAGTGGAGTGGAGCGGAGCGTTGAAGAGTGAAGGGGAGTGGGGCGGAGGAGAGTTAAGAAGAGGGGAGTGGAGTAGAGCGAAGCGTTGAAGAGTGAAGGGGAGTGGGGCGGAGGGGAGTTAAAAAGAGGGGAGTGGAGTGGAGAGGAGCGACGAAGAATGCAGTGAAGCGGAAGTGGAGCAGAATGAAGTGGAGTAAAGCAGAATGGAGTGGAGGAGAGTAGTGCGGAATGGAGGGGTGTGGAGCAGAATGGAGGGGAGTGGGACAGAGCAGAATGGAATGAGTGGAGCAGAGCGGAATGGAGGGGAGTGGAGCAGAATGGAAGGAAGTGGAGGATAATGGAAGGGAGTGGAGCAGAATGGAGAGGAGGGGAGCGGAAGCAGAATGGGGGGAGTAGAGCAAAATGAAGTAGAGTGGAGCGGAGGGGAGGGGAGCTGGGGGCGGAGCGGAGTGGGGTGGCTGGTGGTGCAGATTGGAGTGGAACGGAGCGGAGTGGAGCGGGGCGTGAGGCTCGGCGTCAGCGCAGGGACGCCGGGCGTCGGCACCGCGCCCTCGCCGAGCAGTGCCCGCCGCCGCCGCCGCCGCCTCGCGACTCCCCGCGCGCGTAATCTCGCAGCGCGTTAATACTTAAACGCTCTGTTGCGGTGCGGCGCTCCGCCCCGCCCCGCCCCGTCCCGCTCCCCTCCAGCGCCGGCGCCGGTGCAGCTGCACCCGTCCTCGCTGTCTCGCAGACGCCTCTGTTCACGAGTCCCAACAGGCGTAACAGCAGGGAACAGTACGAGCAGGAAGAGGAGTTGCAAAGTCAGGACACGCTGTGCTTGTGAAGAGCTAGCTCAATTTGGAAGACGCACGGGATTTGAGAGGAACATTAGAGAAAATACGTTTAGTCCTACGGAAAATAGTTGAATGGACACATGACAGCGCCGAGCAATTTTATATTCTATTCCGATATAAATCATTCGTTGAGAATTCGTTTCCCCTATTTGGCGTAACGTTCAACAGTGTTGACTTCTGTAAGCTGGTCATCGATGATTAGATAGCTCCAGAGGCATTGACCTACAGCACATCAGCGTTTGATGCGTTATGAGCCACGACACAGTTTTAAAGCGCAAGTTTTCTTGGTGAGGCAATTCAGAAGGAAGAATAGCAGGAAATATAAGACATATCCCATATATGTTTGGCCTCCGTAGGAAGGAAATGTTAAACGAATGTCATTCGTGATTTATCAAAGATAATACCACGAGTGCTTGGAAGTTATCGATAAATCCCGACTCGGGAAGCCAGGAGGGGATTTATCGCAGAATTTCGAAAAGCACGAGTGGTATTTAATAGGCCATTTCACGAGTGAAATTACGTACTAACACACGTGTCGGGCGACCAGTCTGTCCCAGTAAGGGTTGTCCAGGCTAAGGCGCTGCCCCGCTGGGGGAGATAAAGTGTCAGAAGAATTCCCCCTCGAGCCGACATTTTGGGTCGGCGCCGCATCTCACAATATATCTCTTGAGGAACATCTCACCCCCAGAACTTTTCTTGTAAAACATTAACTACACTAACGGGATTAATAACCATAACGGTTGCCGTACCCGCAAACAGTCATCAACAAATCTGTGAGAGTTAAGAAATGAAAATTATATGCGGCAGTAAATGGCTTATTATTTTGAGACGATGTAGTGATACCTATCATTTTTGTATTCTAGTATTATAAACGACCTTTCCTGTTGCAAGAAATCGTTCATAATCAGGCGTTTTTGGCGCAATTGATGACGTATTAGATTTTACGGCTGGAATGATTGCGTC
The DNA here is from genome assembly GCA_031308135.1 of Acheta domesticus. Lineage (NCBI taxonomy): Eukaryota > Metazoa > Arthropoda > Insecta > Orthoptera > Gryllidae > Acheta > Acheta domesticus. The sequence continues at coordinate 166,727,477 of JAHLJT010009419.1, forward strand.
ATCACACATTCAGCCAATCGCAGCGAGAGAATTAGGGGGAGGTAGAGATAAAAAGAACAGACGACCACCGTTGTCTGGCACAGACGTCAAATACCCGAGACATCACAGGAAAGTTTCTTCGCAAAATTAAGTTTCATTTTCTTTTAAATTTATAATGCTGTCATACATAAAAATTGCGTATCGAACTCGTTTATAATGTTACTTTATTGCATTCGTAAAAAAAATCGAAAACTCGTTCCTAACGTCGCTCGTTTCAACACATGTATTCATGCAATAAAGCTATAACATTATAAACCTAATTGCATATACTACTATTACAAGGCCGTTTCCTATTCCCCGCTGCACGGAGGAGGCGTCGAGAGGAGTTCCGAAGCAGTTGGGCGCAGGCCGGCCAGGGCCTTTCAAACTCCCATACAAACGTGGTGGAGGCCCTTGTAGTGGCGCCCTCTCCTGCAGCACCTTCTTACAGGAACTAAAAGACGAATTGCTGCCGACGATACTTCAAACGTGCGTGACTGCCGCCGTAGGTTTGCGAGACGCCAAACAGGCGTGTAAGGTTACAAAAACTAGAGTCGATTGTTCGCGCTTCTTCAGCGGCTTCTTATATATTACGAATAATAATTGTAACATTTAGAAGACACTTTTCGTATTTCTCAGAAAAAGATTTCTGAGAAATCAGCCAATTTTGTCATGTGCGGACTTGGCGAGCCTAACCTGCAGCTGTACCAGCGCCTCTTATAGTAGCAACCCTCCAGCTTTGTCTCCGGTTTTGGTGGAGTGTTACAGGGCCCTGGTATAGACCATTATAGAGGCACGCTCTCCCCAAGCACCTTCTCAACAGGAGCTAAAAGACGAACTGCTGCCGGCAATACTTCAAACGTGCTGGCTGCCCATAGGTTCGCGAGACGCAGCAGGCGCGTCATGTTACAAATGCTAGCATCGATGTTCGCGCGTTCTTCAGCGGCTTCTTATATGTGTATGGATAATTGACCATTTAAAAGACACTTTTCGTAATTCTTAGAAATTAGCCAATTTTCATGGAGATGTTGGCGATCCTAACCTGCATCTGTACCCGGCGTTTCGTGTAGTAGCGCCGTCCAGCTTTGTCTCCGGTTATGACGGGCAGCTGCAAGGCCGTGTGCGGCGCATGGCGCGGCGCGGCGCCGGGCGCACGACTGCTCTCTTTCCGGGCGCTGGCGCCCGCGCGGAGCGGGCGCTAGGCGCTGGGCGCTGGGCGGCGCGGCGCGCGTGCGGCGCAGGGGTGGCGCGGGGCGCGGAGGCGGGCGGCGCGGCGGGGCGGGGCGCCTGCGCGTTGCGAGCGAGAGAGGGCCCCGCCGGCGGGGGCTCAGCCGCGGAGCGAGGGGTGTGGGGGGGGGGAGAGGAAGGGAGGGCGGCCGAGCGGGCGCGCGACTCGCTTGCTGCAGTGCGGCACACGGTGCGGTAGTTAGGGCTCGCCGCCGCCGCCGCCGGCCACGTGCACACGTGTCCCATCGCGCCGCCCCGCCCTCCGCGCCCCGCGCCGCCGCCGCCGCCGCCGCGGCCGATGTCTTCAGCCGACCAGCCCGGCTGCCGGGTGCGCTGCGCGCGGAGGGGCGTGGCGGGGGTGGGGGGCGCGGCGGGGGGCGTGGCGGGGACGGGGGTGCGCCGCGGAACGCCCGCTGCGTCGGGCGTCACGAGGCGGGGCGAGGCGGCGACGTAAATTGCAGGAAACGTGAATGGGGCCCGGTTTAATCCGGCGGAAGTTGGAGAGATTCTGCGGTTCTTCGGATGCTTGTTGGTCGGCGCTTGGCGCAGGTCCATGACTTGTTCACGTACTCTTGGGAATAATGTACTGTTATATTGACATAACACTAACAAACTGTGGAGTGGAAAGCTCCTCTTAACGGCAGGCTTCCATTAATAGTTTTAATGTTCGCCGTTCCTTCGTAACAAGAGAGTTGTATCAAAATATGTCAAATGACAACTACTATTAAAAGCAAAGGTTTGTCTTATTCGTATGAATTTTTTGTTGCAAGAATTTGTATTATGCAAATCTTTGAGTCACACACGTTCCGAGAACACTAATAACGGAATTGGTTGGCATGTTGTGTTCCATTACGTGAGAATTCTCTACCATTCTCATCATTTCATTCGCAATTCTTCCATAAAGTATTCTAAAAAAGTAGCTGATTTTTACATTTTTGTGCGTTAAACCACTTCTGCTTAGAGTAAAGGTTGACATCTTTTCAAATTTCGATTCTCTTAATTATTCAATTCAAAAATTAATCAATTCAGAAATCTAAAACATCAATTTAAAAATCTAAAACTTCAATTTTCGTCTCATTTTATGCAACTTCCCTTTTTGACGTTTTTGTACTACATTTGTTCACGCTTGCCAAAATCTCTCATTTGCAATCGTATTGAACGATAAAACTATCAACGTGGTAATTTCACTAACTATATATATTCTCCCCTTACGCTAATGAACATTTTGCCCGAAAAGATTGATCAATTTCAGGATATTATCCTAAAATAGATGTTAATGCGATAATTTGATTGCATCAGCATAATTTTTCTGTTTTCACTTTGGTACTCACATGAAGTTATGTTTATTTCCACATGAGCTGCAAATGCTTATTATAAGAGCATGAAAGTGGAAAGTGATATTTTACGTCCTTTGTGTTTCATATCACGCTCACAATGTGGAATGCCTTTATGAGTTACACAGTTGATTTAACATGACCTGCAGGGATAGCGGTGTAATACTGAAAAACGCCTAATGCTACAGAAATGACGAGTAAAAACTGAGAGAGCAACATTCTTTATAGAGAACATTTTTATTATTTTACATAATTCACTAACCGTATTAAAAACCTTTTAAATATTTACGTAATTTTCTAGAAAACTACACATTGCAATACTTTTATATCTGTGATTTTTTGTCACAATTGAAGTGCGATTGTAATTGCATGATTTGAAACTCTCTCTTTCTGTTTGATTTTCTAATTTATTCGCGTTTGATTGATATCCATATTCGATTGGATTGACGAACACTTTTAAAGGACGACATTCGCGCGAATAACACGTTTATCTAATGAATGATTCATTCAAACTCCAGCATCTTCGGCGCCATTGTCGTTGACTTTTTCTTTGACATCGACTTCGACATCACATCGTTTGTTTCCACGCATTTCGTATATCTGTCAGGGTATTCGCCTAGCACATTTCTCGTGACAACTGAAATGTAACCCAGAGGCCCAAATCGAGAAGAATCTGTCGCAGTGGTTTCACGATTCTACTTTTATCGACGTGACTACGCGGAGGGAGGCAAAAACGCACTGCGCATGCGCGATAACGCTCCAGGAGAGCGAGAGGGGTGAGATCACGCTCCGCTGCCCCTCCTTCGGAAGCCGCTTGCATTCTGGCTCTTCCTGCCCAAGGAGAAGAAAAATGAACGAAGATATTGTATCAGTTCTTTTTTGAATACATATTGAAATATTTCCGCCAGAGATTGAGAAAATAATAAGTGGCGAAACATTTACATTTGACTTACGTGATAAATGTGATTTGACAAGTGTTATGCCTTTTTATTTGTTTAGGTCGATGCAATGTGATCGTATTGTCTTAACGGTCGATTATATTGTTCTAAACTATGACGCTCGTAATAATATTGAAATATTAATGTATTTCAAATCCAAATGAATGTGAAAATAAACTATAACATTTTGAATTTAATTGTTTTGCACATTTATGAACATATACATTTTAAAAAAATTTATTGGGCTTCCAATCCAGCGTGGGTCCGAAGCATGTGCTATGCCCATGTTTGTGCACTAATCCTCCGTGATCAAAGATGTCATCATATTTTAACTTCTAATTATTATGTAAAATTTGTGAAGAAATATAGACGTTGCTGTGATAGCGGAACTTCTTTTACTCCAATTGATGTTTTTGTAGTCGTTAATGGCTATCAAGGCAAGATAACTAATTGGATCGTTAAAAGTGTGATCTATTCTAAAATCATGAATGTCATTTAGATTTTTTCTTCAATAACCGTCTGGTATCACTTATATTATTTTCTAAGCGTTTGATCTAATAGGCTGCAAAGTAAAGGGCTTCATTACCAGTCTTGTAGAATTATTTTTTTTATTTAACCCGGTAATGAAATAATACTGATATCAATAATATCTAACTACTGCAGGTATAGGGTATAAAAGGAAGAGTAAATATTACCTTCTTCAAGATCGACACATTCGATTCGACGGAATTATCTTCGTGAACTCTGCACTGTATCTACAGCATATCTACAACACAGGTTATTAGTTAGCCTTTATCAATCAGAAAATAATGCAATGGCTGACAGCGCCTATGTATTTGACAATGATTCGTCTCCCTTGCTGACGCGAGGTGACATTCAATATCGAGCCTGACTCCGGGAAGCCTCTTGGATCCCAAGCTTAAGTATTGAGACGTAATATCTGATGACGTTTCCATCCCCAGATTCCCCCACACCCTCCAAGCAAATATGAGCCAGGTTCTTTTGTCCGCCAGCATCTGCGCCTTCCCAACCACCGCCCCTCCCCCCCAGAGTTGCTCGCAAGTGGCGCCGCGAGTGCGAGGGGCGAGGCGACACCGCCCGCGCCCGCGCCGATCGCGAGGGGCTGCGGAGGAGGAGGGCGGCACAGCGTCTGTGCGGCGCGCGGGCGACGAAGGGCGTTGAAGAGGGCGGGGGGGCGGGGGCGGGGGCGAGGGCGCTGACGGCGCTTCCGCCCGCGAAGAGGGCGCGGGGGGCGATACGCGCACGGGCGTCGCACGCGCCCGCAGGAAATGACGAAGAGCCCTCCAGGAGCGCCCGCCCCGCCGCGCCCCGCCCCGCCCCTCCGTGCCCGCCCTGCCCTCCGTACCCTGGCGCGCTCCACCCGCCCCTCCGCGTCCGCCCTTCCCACCTGCCCCGCCCCTCTGCGCCTATCCCCACTGCGCCCCACCCCTCCACGTCCCACCCTTCTCCACCCCGCCCCGCCCCTACCCTCTGCGCCCCGCCCCGCTCCGCTCTCATCCCACTCTCTAGAAGCACATGCGCTCTCTGGCCGTTACCTCTGCGGCGACCGCTAACCGAGAGGACTAGCCCTTTGCACTCGTAGGGTATGTGTGACATGCCACCCATGAATGCTCTCTTTGCGGTCAGAGGTTTCAGAGCACTGCGAGGTCCTACAATTCGTACGGCATGTCTAAGATAACAATGGAAAATGGCGGCACAGGTCGAAGCCGGTACTCGGCGTTCCCCCGTTCCACCTAGTTCTCACATTACTGCGTCAACATTGTTTAAAAATAGAATAACAGCCCGGATCTATTCGACACTAAAAACGTTATTTTACGTACCAGGGAATTACGTGGGCATCTGTGGCATGTCCTACGAGTTAATTAGGGATTTTGGTGTGGCATCTGAGACATGCCGTACGAGTTGTAGGACGTCTCACATTACATACTGCTACGAGCTAGTAGCCACTATTCTCGTGGCATCTCTGACATGCCGTACGAGCTGTAGGAGGTGTTTACTGCTTGTTACTTACGAGTGCGAAGGGTAAAGGCTCGACTTACAATGACGGACATTCAACAGTACGTAGATTTGGACTCAGCCGCTGTCTCAAGGGTATTTCGCCCGACAGCTCTGATGGAGAGTTTTGTTTTCATTCAGAGTAAAGTTTTTCTGTTCAATACTAGACGAATATCAGAGCTGAATCCATAACGAATGAGCCAAGGACTTGGCGTAGTCTTTCGTCCCTCATCTTCATTCTTTCCTTTACCCTTGCACACCCACTTACATGCACAATCTGAGAGACAGTCTGGAGCTGAGAGCTTGACTCGGCTGGGCAATGCCCCCGTGGGGGAGATACCTGAGGAAGAAGAAACCCGCAAGCGAAGTGTAAATCGCTCCAAGATTAGTTCGGCCGCCGTTCTGCGACCTTCATCACGGCGTAGTAATGCATTCATGCATCAGGGCGTAGTAGTGGGGCACGTTGTGGCCCTTCAGCCCATGACGGAGCGTTTTCTGCCCCTGGCAAGCGAGGGCAAGCAAGGCAGTCGCATCCACAATATTCAAGCAGGGAGAGGTCTGGGGAGGAGTGGAGTATTGAAAGTGGTACATGGTGATTTGAGCCAGGCCAAAATCACCATGTCACAACACTAAAGCAAACATAGAGAATCAAGCGGGATTCGAACTCGCAGCCATAACCACCGTAACCACTACTCTGCGGGACCCGGCTATGTTAACCTTTACGGCTTCGCAGACTTACATAAGATCTTTCCAGAAGTGAACGTGACCGCCCATGCGCGCCGAGTGCGAGCGCCTTGAGTCCCTAGATGCAGAGAGTAGAGCATTCCATTGTTCCACCGATCTCGTCCATTTTATGTCCAGTTATCAGGAAAATTGGAATTGTGTAGTATTTTGTATGTTGAGAACCATGGATCTACTCCAAACAAATATTAATATTCTTGACTATCTTAATAATGTCACCAAATGTTATGATTTCCCTTCAGTTACTGTTTGGTTCCTGAAGGGGTTGTGTAGTGAGAGGATATTAAATAGCGGCGGCTGCGCTACTCTGCATCTAGGAAGTCTACGAGCGCTGGGTGCGGCGCGGCGCGGACAGGGCCGCGGTGGCGCGCCAGACGGCAGAGACATGCTCCGAGGGCGGCCGCTGCCGGCTGCCGCGTCTTGAGGGCGGCCTCCTCCGTCCTCACTGCCCTCCCCGACCTGCCACCGCCGCACCCGCATCCCCCGGCCTGCCACGCCGGCCCCGCTGCCATCTGTCGCCACCCCGCTCCCCGCCACCCCAGCCGCATCCGCCGCCCCCGCCGCCCCGCGCCCCGCCGCCCCCGCCGCCCCCTCCGCCCCCGCCGCCCCCGCCGCCCCGCGCCCCCGCGCCCCTGCGCCCCGACGGCACCCCCGCGGCCCCGCGCCCGCGCCCCCTGCCGCCCCGCTCCGCCCCGCCGCCCCCGCCGCCCCCGCCAGCCCCGACGCCCCCGCCGCCCCCGCCGCCCCCCGCCCCGCCGCCCCGCCGCCCCGCGCCCCGCCGCCCGCCCCGCCCCGGCCGCCCCGCCGCCCCGCCGCCCCGCGACCCGCCGCCCCCGCCGCCCCGGCCGCCCCCGCGCCCCGCCGCCCCGTCCGCCCCGCCGCCCCCGCCCGCCCCCGCCGCCCCGACGCCCCCGGCCTTCCGCCCGCCCCCGCCGCCACCGCCGCCCCCGCCGCCCCCACCACCCCGCCCGCTCGCGGCGCCGTTAGCACACGCCACCGCCTCCGCCCCGCGCACGGCGCCACCGCACCAGCCGCGTCGAGTTACGACGGCGCACCCGCTGACGCTGAGGCGGCGGCGACGACGAGGGTGCGCAGTGGGCGCAAATATCACCAGAAGCACGCAGCGGTGCGTGTCTATGATTGCAAGTGAGGGTAACCCTTTGATTTGAATTGAGTTTCCAAGAGGGTCGACTACTGTATACTTCGATTCATTGACCGGGTCCTTTGACAGTTCATCAGCTGTTAGGGTGTCATCCGTCACTATGGTGATGTTCAAGCTCCCGATTGGATGACACGCAAACAGTGGATGATTTGTCAAAGGACACTGTAAATAAATCGAAGTATACTCAGTAATATTGTTCTTTTTATCGAGAGGTAGTGCTTTTCTTCCTGGAATGTGAATGAAGACTGAGTAACACGTCCATTTGAGAGGTTTCCTACTTCCAGTTATCTCTCTTATCGGGACGAGCACCTAACCGGTACGACTCTATGTTTCGATCAATCTCCTAATATGTGTGATTGTGAAGTGCAAATGGAAGTATAAGAGTGTGAGTGTAAGGAGAGAGGTTAGAAATACGAGGGGGGGTTACGTTGCCCGTTTATTGAGCATTTGTAATTGATTGGAGAAACCATGTAAAAGTTCTAACAGAGCAACAGGCCGCAATAATTCTCTTCCAGCAATTCGACCTCGTTCTCCAGTGTCAAAAAGCTGTCACCATCTGGACACAAACCCTTCGAGCACAGCGTCAGCAGCTGTAGAGAATTCTACCGAATGGTAGGGAGGCTCTTGATTTAGAGGTCACACTGATCGTCCTTCCATCTCTGGATACCGGATTTCAAATCACAATCGAACTATATGAAATTTGCGATAGACACAGCTGGCTTGCGGTAGGAAATCTTTGGATTCTCGCGTTTCCTCTCCTCTTACACTACCAAAAGCATAATTTATATTTTTATTTTCTTTAATAACTCTCTATCATCAAATGTTCTTTAATCGCCAATTTTTCAAAATTATTCATCCTCTTCAGGTGTGACTATAAGGCTTAAGGGCTGTTTTCATTCAGATCACATGCCTTTCACCTCTCAGTGCTGTAGTTCAAATCAAATCGAAAATACGATTTTTCGGTTTACGGTTTTTCGAGATTCCTCGTTTCCCTAACGGAGTCTCCACCATCTCTCCTTCATCATTCAAATCATATCATCATATTCATCGATTAAATATTGCATCAAATGGGGAGTGCAAATGTTTAGGTCTTATGCATGGCAATGATCATAAAGAAAATATTTGAAAGTGAGTATTTCAAGTGAAAATTTTTGAATATATTGCAAATTACAAAATCAGTATTTTACAAATTCTTCTACATAATTTTACCTGAATTGGAGTTTCAAACATATTTGAAATTAAATCTTTCTGACTGTGAGACGAGCTTTGTAGGAGGTAGTTCAGCTTAAGCATAGGGTTCACCAATAATTATTATGCATTTATTTATGCGTTATATATTATAAGACATATGTGGTGTATTGTGGCACTACTAAATATTTTTACTTTCTCGTAGCCGCAATAAAGAGAAAGTCGGAAAGTTGGTTGATCTGCAAACAAATTATCTCGAGATTTTTACGGCCAAACACGTTCGAAGGCCTTCATGCCACAAAAGGTCATAAGATGGCCGTTTAGGAAACACACGATGACCGTACATAGAATTTTCTCCAAAATGACTATTTACATGTCGATTTGGTTCAACAAAAAGTCATTTGAATTGAATTCATTTTATCTCTTTCGAATTTTAATTAGAAGAAATGAATATATTTGTTCAGAAAGGAAAATTAAGATAGAAATAAAAACCAAGCAAATTGTGTAAATTGGCTGCTTTTTTATCTCTGTGTTAATTTTCCTTTCCGAATAAATATATTCAATTCTTTTGTAAATAATAAAAAATTTACATGTTTCTAAGTGTTTCTATGCTTCTACGTATAATGGAAATGTTTGCCTAGAAATCAGTTTTTTCAAACCAAATTTTGAGCGCTCATTGCGGCTCAACCATTCGATTATCCACGTAGTTCATTGGACAAAATGTACTATAAAATTCTCGTAAGAGCTTGTTATAGAATTTTCGACGTTTCTTTTTTTTCCCTCTCCAGTTTCCTTGGATAGGTGGGAATTTATTCAAGTTCTACTGGTTTACAGCAATTTACTCAGCCGGTGAAGCTTTTGGAGTAATTGGAGGGGGGATATCTTTAATATACTATATGTTGTAACTTAAAACTATTTACAATGCCTATTTGGGCTATGTTAGTTTATTTGCAATTATTTTTTGGTTGAATGTAAAGTTCCTCCCCGGAACACCTGTATATGCAGGCGAGCAGGCGCTGCCGCTGGCACCACCGCAGAGTGCTGGAAGGGGTGGATGTACGAGGCTCGCGGTGGTTGGAAAAGATCTGCGCAGCAGAGAAGTGCAGGCGGAGTGGGTGTCTGCGTATTCGATGACACGATGAGCGAATATCCAAAGATTACCGAGATCTTCGAACCAATTCTCTGAACGTATAGATATCTAAGTGATTTATACAGTACGAGAAGAGTAAAACCTCACTGACACGGTTTTCTCTTCTCTTTTCTCCCTTTTTTCTCTCTTTCCTCTGTATCGTTTTTTGTCTCTCTCTTGCTCGCTCGCTAGTGTACTTGCGAGCGTGCGCTTTCATTTGAAACACTTCACTTACTTCAATGAATAAATTATCCTTGCAATTTATATATCTATCGTTTATTACACTTACACTCAAATGCAGATACTTCATGTACTAGTGGGATTACTAGATACTGTTCTGTTTTACTAAAGGAACACTTTCGAAACGTTTTCCATATTTTAGGTTAGACGCAGAGAATATGAAACATTAATGATCGGAAGCATCTTTTGTTGATTTGTTCAACATCTTTGTTTGGATCATAAGTGGTATAGGTTTGAGACATATACTCGCAGATTTAATCACAGAAGTAATTACAAGAGACACACTGGACCGCTTGAATATTATTATGAATATTTCAGTTGCCAAGGAAAACGTTGCTGAAATGAAAATTAGTCAAAATTGATCACACTGGGAAATATTTTCTGCCTTATGTATGGTGGATATGTACTAAACAAAAAAAATGAGACACCATAGTTTTTATCTACACAACGCTTTCTTTTTCTCATGTTAAAAACTACTTATAAAATGTATGAATTAATGTTTTCATAAAACGGAAAGGTTTGATAGTTTATTAACATTGGAAGGAGTCTATTATCAAACGTGCATGACGAAATGAATTTGGAAAGGAAATATCTAGGCTATTCACACACAATTGTAAACGTAAGTACGCATATTATGCATTGTTTCAACCTCTTTGTTTGTCAAGTAGTACACATTTTATTTTCGTCTAAAAATCGATACGCGTCCAATTCTCACGTACCTGGCGTAACGTCAGAACAGACAAACATTCTGTCTTCCTTACATTCCGATGCGACATATTCCTTGAAATTCCCGTTGCCTTAGCGAACATCCTTTGACCGCACGAATCTCTCGTATCTGAAACACGGCAGCAATTTTGTTCGCTCAACCGACCCCCGCCGACGGCAAGGCTTGGCCTCGCCCGCGCGCCGCTGGGAGCGCTGGCAGCTGCGCCGCCCCCGCCCCCGCCCCCGCCCCCACGCCCACACACTCCCCCTCTACCGCCCGCGCCTCATCAGGGAGACGTGAGACGGCGGTGTGGGGCGCGTGCGGCGGAGGGCGGCCGGGGAACACGTCATGACGTCATTCGTCAGTCTCTTGTCAAAACAGCTGCGCATCACCTCCGGTGCCGCGTTCCGCCGAGAGAGGGCGAGCGCAATAATCAATTCGGGCGACCGCGCGTCCCGCCCCTTTCCCCACCCCCTCGGCTGAGTCCACCCCGTTTCCGACGACCCCCCTCCCACGCTCTCCAATTTTCCTGCTGTCCCTTCTGTTGCGCCGAGCCGCTCGCGACTGTCTCTTTGGTCGTCTGCCAGCACTCCCGTTCCTCCCGTAATGCCTCTACACCCCACACATCCTCTAGAGGTTCGATTAAATACCGTTTATCAAACGCCTCTGAATCCAACTGTTTTCATTTAGTCTGCTGCACTTGACTCGATCTGTCCTTCATATCACCTCTTCCACTCATCTCATACCAAAACTCAGTCCACTCTTCTTATTCTTTCACCCACACGTCCACATCCTGTAAAACCCTTTATTCTCAAGTTCTCGATGTTTCATCTCATCAATAATCAATGCCATTCAAAATTTCCCATCCACAGCTCTCCCATCTTGCCATAGACTTTTTTTATATCGATAGGGGCTACAGCCAAATATCAAACAACAGTCCTCCTCCTGTTTGTGATAATGAGTATAAAACCTTTATCTCCTCCAGTCGTACGTAGTTATTCCTCTCACACTTTTCACTTTCCCTCCTGCACTTTCATTGGCAGCCTTTTCCCTCTCCCCAGTTTCCACCTTCTCCGTCCCATCTGGCATTCCACAGGAACCGTCACATGGGTTTTAACCATCTCGTGCACGCTCGCATAGTTCGAAATATCACGAGGCATTATGAGCTGCCATTTTTTGACTTTGCATTATTTTTTCCGCTAAAGTATATTAAATGCGATGCAGGCTAATTTTTTTATCAGAGACGCACACGCCATGTGGTAATTACTGAAAATATAGCGAGTGATTTCGTTCATCGCTTTGCACCTGTCACGTGGGGACCTCCCTTGTGAGGGGAGCGACCGACGTCGATCCCCAGTGAGTATCTTCCTGAGGGGCGGTCTCACATGGTTGCTCTCTGTGCAGCAGGCTGCCCCTCTCGATTTGGGGCTAAATTCAGCAATCCTACTATTCATGTTTATAGAGCAAACATTTCACTTCAAGAGAATGTTAGTAGAATGGTGTATTCGTATTTTCGTTCTGTTTAATTATTAGATTTTCCTCACAATATTTCCGTTCATGATATTTTAATGGTTAGCAATTAAGTATTGTCAGGATTAAGAAATATATTTTTTTCCGTACATTGTCAACTCGTTGGAATGAAAATTTCTTAATATCCGTGGGTAGAGATTCCTTAATCAGCATTGATAAAGCTACACTGGCATTCCGATTGAGCTTACACTGACAAATTGTACCGTTTCGAGAAAGTTGTACTGGCATCAATTATTATTGGTAACTTCATTTCATTCAATAATTTGACAGGAATTCAGAGTGTTTCACATTGCTATTTATCTTACTTTCACAATCCTTATATGGAAATTGTGGGCGTAATACCATCCCTGTTCTATTTATCTAATTGCATTCAATTTGCGTGAAACTCAACATGGTAAGATATGTTTTGCTTACATGATAAATGCAATATATTGAATGTAGTACGAATCATTGTTGTCTATTTTATTGAGCAACTGATTCAAGACATGTTATCTACTCACATACTTTGCTAATTTTATTTTAAAAATATTGCAGAGCTGGCAAAGGAAAATTTGTTGTTGTAGAATTAATTTATAGAACTTTATGATTCGGACATTGTAAATGGAAAATAACTGCATTGACGTATTCATGTATTTTTTCTGTAAATTTGATTCCTCTAAATATGACATATTTTCATTGCAATATCGAATTTTTCTCTTAAAAACGACAGTATATTTTTAGCAGTCTCGCAAAATCACGTCGTATTAAACGTTGCATGCGGTGTGGTAATTTCCCTGTTTGCGCCAGATTTGCTCGGCCTGACGCGAAGTGCGAGTCATTATCCAATACTTGCGGCGAATGGGAGCGGCGCGCAGAGGCGCAATCACGGCCCCGCGATGAACAGGGCACGTCGTCCTTCTCACCTGGCGCTTAGCTGGGCGAGGGGCCGGCGGCGCGCCAGCGTCGGGCGACAGCAGGGGCGACGGCAGGGGCGATTGCGGCGGGCGGGCGGGTCCCCGGGGTGTCGCTGCTGCCCGCCCGCCCGCCGCCGCCACTACCCTCCATAACGCTCCGCCATCATTACTGTCACTGATACGGCCATCTAAATTTAATTGGGAGGGCCCCTGCGCCGTGTGTACGGGATGGCCGTCCGCCCCTGCCCCTGCTGCGAAGGGGGGGGGGTCCCTGCCCCCCTCCAACCCGCTGGCACCCGCCTCCCAGGGGTCGCGGTCGCGGAGGAGCCCCTTGGGGGAGGCACGCGTGCCCCCCACCCCTCCCTTCCCCACCCACAGGCCGCCGCCTACACGTTTTGGGTATGCCTTCGAGCAAGTGGTGCTATAATGGGGCGACCGACCGCCCGGTGCTGGGTTGCGTTACAGACGATGCAGGAGCTCATATTCCGGTCTATCCATGTGAAAGAGGTTGCAACGGAGTGTTTCCTTCAGTTCAGAGCCTTTCGCTCTGCTTTGAATTTTTCATTGATATTTGTTAAGGATTCTTTGCTTCCATGACTCATTGTCAAGTACATGTGTATTTTTTCCGTTCGTCATAGAAATGTTTCATTTACAATACCAGTAACATTCCAGCATCGTGGGGAAACCTCATTGCTCAAGAAAATGTTTATTGATAATGATGTTTATTGTTGAGACATATTTGATTAATCCAGAGATTGCACATTGCATATGGACTTCATGCAGAGATTGCAAATGAACTTCAATTAAAATAAAATGTATCACACCGGTTTACTTGAGTCCAATAAGATTTCCTACAAGTGCATCAAGGCATTCTTAATTTAAATCTGCAGTTAACAAGTGTTCCTGTACGAAGTTGTATTAATACTGTAAATGAATAAATTAATGTTAACCTTTAGGAAGGATCGGTTTTGAATTTCAATGTAACTAAAGTAGTTTTTAATTGCAATAAATAAATAACGTTTTTCAAAAACATAAATAAATTATTAAGTTGTTAATTATCATAACCATTTATTAGTTCAATGCAACTACAGATATTTTAGAACGCGAACAACTTCGATCGAGAGATGGAATGTCCACCAGTACCTCAAAACTCATTATACTGGTTATCTGGGGAATTTCTGGTAACACTAAATCGGTTCGTGAGGTAATAAAGGTCAAATGGAATGCACTAGCCATTCCAGGAATTTCCGGAGACCATACTAGACCGGTTCGTAACGCAACGAAGGTGCGGTTTTGACCTGGGAGGGGGGGGAATATGCGTGTAGACCTCCAAGTCGAAGACCCAATAGAGCGAGAGTGGGGTTTTGTGCACTTGGATGCGTCGGTTGCGTAGCAGGTGGGATCGTGCGCCTCAGCGTGTTCGGGAAGTCTCCCGAGTGTGGAGCGAGAACGTACGCAGTACGCACACATACGCACGCGTGCGCACACGATGCAATCCGTTCCCGTGACGTGCACTGCACGCGCCGCGGAGATTGATGTGGGCTGCCACGCGCGAACGGGTCAGAATTCTCGCAAATCCCGAGGCGAGCCGACTCCTGCTCTGTGCGCTGGCGGCTGCGTTGAGTCACGAGGCGCTTATTAACTCGGAACGTGGGGGTTTTGACTAGTGGCTTGCAGCAGCAAAAGCGCTGCTAAACAAAATCACACGAAATGGGTTTCCAAAAAGGAGCACGTACTTTGCTCAAGAACAAGATAAAATACTCTTATCGAAGTATCATACATTAAAAATATTTTACTTGAAACAAGTAGAATATGCAATGATATAGTATAGTACATAATGCAACAGTTCATTGCTTTTCGAAAATATAAAAAAAATTACTATTATATAAAACAACAAATAAAAAGCAAATACTGAATGGTGGGCGGACTTCCTTGGATTAATGCTGTTAATGACATCAGCTGTGTCGTATACAGTGACTGAGTATGAGCATTTTAGTCGGTACGCGTTTTATGGGAAATGACAAAAAAAACACTAACAAATATTTGCATTTTCCTGTACAAATCGGAACTATGATTATTTTTGTATTTTCCGAGTTCCTATCAAAACCACAAAAACCTCTCAGACCCCAGGAGGACTGCATAGTTTTCTTTCAGTGCCTCCGCGAGTTGGAAATTAGTAATATAGGTGCTTTTCCTCGATATTATCGATGTGGATTTATTTACTTTTCAGTTGATATTTATCGTGGAATGTATTATTTCGATGTAATTTCCTTTACTTTATTTAAACTGTTTAAATTTGACACACGAGGTTTTCGTGTTCGGTTAAGAATTGAAAACGATATCTTCCTGCTTATAAATAATCTGCGTGGAGTAACAATATTTTTCTCATGCTATGAAAGAAAATATAAATTCCAAGATCAGAATGAAGAGTTGTTGAGTCACAGACAGTCTGATAGAGACAGAGAGGAAGAGATATAATCTAAGATGGACGCGGAGAGTAAGTGATTAAAAAGATAGTGAGGAGGTAGAAAGTGAGAGGAGAGAGAGAGAAAAAGGGAGAGAGAGAGAAAAAGGGAGAGAGAGAGAAAAAGGGAGAGAGAGAGAAAAAGGGAGAGAGAGAGAAAAAGGGAGAGAGAGAGAAAAAGGGAGAGAGAGAGAAAGAGAGAGTGAGAGACTGAAACGAATAAAGGAACAGGAACTTTAGGAGTGAATTAGAGAATATGGAAATATAGTGTATTATTTTTATATAAGTAAAGTAAATAATTCTCGAAAATACCGAAAGTACTTTCATATCAATGTTAACCACATTGAAGTTACAATGTATTTAAAGTAAATAGGAAATGAATCCAGACAATTTTAGTTGAAACAATCAAATTCTTAATACTCAATTATTTTCATTTGTTACTGGATAGTAATTATTCGAGTGGGCAGAGTTAATTTAATCTATTACTACAAATTACATCCTACGTCTCTGCGAATATTTTATCACATGAAGGTCGTGATTACAAGCTTCCAGATTCTCTTTCTACCGCCCGCAGTTGCTTTAGTCCGTCAGCCACCGCTTCGTATTCCAATTTGTAACGTGACTCGTATGCCGCGTAGATCCCTGAGAGGCGGGCGGAAGGCTAAGAAAAGTAACCCCGCCATTACATTCGCACTTTTTCCGCGCGCCCTAGTGGATAATGCAAAAGCCACTCCGGCCGGCGCGGTGAGCCCGGCCGGGCGCAGCTTCCCGGCGCCGTCGCGCGCCGCGCCACTATCTCTTCTGGAACAAAAGCCACCCGCCGCGCCAGCCTTTTCCGCCGCCAGGTGCGTTAAACTTATTAGGGCTGACCATGGTAACGTTCTCGGCCTTTGTTCCTCGCTTTAACCGAGTAACTTACTGGGCGCGCCGCCCTATCGTTAACGGTAGCAGATACGCTCTTTAACGCCTTGTACCTGAAACGGCTTCGTGCGGCCTTCCGAGAGTCGAACGCTGGTCGATTATGGTCCGTTTTTATCGATAATTGGCTGGACTGCGCGCGAGTATGAAAACCAATACCATTAATGGAGTTATTTTTGAAAGTAATTTACTTACGAGCTGATATTTTTGTTGAAAACCGATTGAAATCGTACCTTTTATGTTCGCGGCTCCCTTCAGTGGACAATTACAATGGTGGGGTTAATGAAAGCCGAATTAGTAGTACGTGAGTGGTAAGTGGAGGGAGGTGCGTTCACGAGTGCCCTATAGCGACTACCTTTTATTTTCCAATTTGGTGTTAAAATTTGAATGGCTAACTGTAATGTCTCTTGGGTTTGGTACACGTTTGTTGAAGGAAATAGTTTAACTCACACTTTGGGATAAATTGACGTAATTTGGTACAAATCATACGTAAGTAATTTGTTAAAATTATGACGTCGTTCTTACCGCTAGTTTAAGTTATTGACGATGTGAGGTACTGTGAAGTACTATTATGATGCTCTGGAACTGATGTTTTGTTGTTAATAGGAAGAGGATTTTTATATCCTAAAAATATAGAAATACGCTTTTAAAAATATGCATTTATGACCTAAAATTTCTGAAATATGAACTTTAATATGCAATTAAAATTTAAAATATTTCATTTCCTGCATAATTATAT
Organism: Acheta domesticus; assembly: GCA_031308135.1. Lineage (NCBI taxonomy): Eukaryota > Metazoa > Arthropoda > Insecta > Orthoptera > Gryllidae > Acheta > Acheta domesticus. The sequence continues at coordinate 166,744,720 of JAHLJT010009419.1, forward strand.
CTTGATAAAATTTGAGGAGAAGCATGCTTGGAATGAAAAATATATTTTTGTCGAAACATAATGTAATCTACCTTACTTTTCGGGATAAGTATTTTAATTATGTATTCACCAAGTAGTACATTGTCGTATTGTTGTACGTGTTCTGCCTGGTTTAAAAAATAATATCAATAAATATTATCCATTTGCACAAATATTTTATCATTTGCAGAAAAGGGAAAAAACGATAACTTAACGTCAATTTATTTTCATCTTACAGTTTCATTTTATTTCATAATTTCAATGTTGCATTGCAGTATCCTACAAATAGCATACCAATTGTCAAAAGTAAAAGCCCAGCGATTTTGTGTCAGCAGGGTCTTAAACATCGAAAAGTTCGTTTTCTTTGTTCCATTTGGATTATTATTCCGTTGGAACAAGCTCTTTCTAATATATAATCGCTCAGAAGTAGTTTCTATTAAAATTTGAAAATTTTTAGATACAAATAACTTTTCTAATAAAATATGCAAAATAGATACCTATAATTATACGAATGTGCACCAACTGAACAAAATTGGCCAAATATACACTAATAACTTACATATAATTCTACCAAATGTCAAGAAATTTCACTCAGCTATGTGATGTCCTGAAGCAACAGACAAAAATATGGATAATCATAGAAATCCGCTTTGTAGTTACGAATGACAGGTCTTCTTTTTTCAGGGAGTGTAAGGATTTTTCAGATAAATAAATATACCCCACTTTGCGAAAAAGATTTTATGTTTCACCATTTTATGTTTCATCATTTGAAACAAATATATTCAAAAAGGTTTGGAATATTACTAAACCAGAAATACTGAAGACTACAAGTGTTCCTTCCCTATAATGTTATAAACTTTATACCAGTATTTACCGAACAATCATTAACTCAGTACAGAAAACAGCGTTTGATCTTTTTAAGCAGCTACACACATTTTGAGATATTCGGCCGTACACAGCAAATCGTGATAGCACACATTGTACTTGATATATTTTGCTATTTCTCACCTAAAATGATATTATGTTTTTCTAAAATGACAATCACGGTCAGTAGAGGCGTGTGTATACCTAAAATATTACGAATGTTCAGTGAGTTGCCAAATATTTTATTGTAATACATTTTTTCTATTTCTTTTTTCTTTCTGACGCACAGTGAGTGCAGTCCAATAGTCTACTCATACGATGTTTTCATTTTAAAATGGTATTGTGAAGAAAATTCATTAAAAAAATACATCATAACGACGTGATTAAAATATTTTTGATGGACAGAGACGTTTTTGCGATCTTTCGAAACGATAAACCAGTGAGAAGAATCAAGAATGAATCCATTCAACAAGCCCTTATAATTTCACCACAGCTGGAAAAAACCGTAAATTTCTTCGTTATATATTTAACCAGACTGATGGTCTTATGGGAATTGCTACTAACTTTCATGCAAAAATATTAACCGATTTAGAAATATGAATTATGAACTTCACAATTTTGATTACCTTGCAACATCATTGTCTCTACTAATTACTGGGCCAAAATCTTGTCAATTAGCATGAAACGGAGTACAGACGAGTCCAAGGTGAACAAACAGTTCTATCGCCCTATCATCGCGAAATTCTTTTCCATGGCATATCCAGGTAACTGCGTCTCTGCCAGTCTGCCCGTCTCCGGCGGCTAATTAATGAATCGTCAACGCCACCTGGCTCGGCGGAGCGCTTTGGCCGGGGAGCGGACGCGACGCGACACGGCGCGGCCGCTGAATATTTGCTACCTGTGTGAAACGCGGCGCGTTTTAACACGGCGCGGAGGGCGGGATGGGGGGCACCGGGGGGGCGGTGGCGCAGGCGGCGGGAAGGTTGCTGAGGGCGGCGGTGAGGAGGATACAGCGTGGTGGAGTCGAAAGCGCCGGGGACGCTGACAGGCGGCAGGTGTGGAGGTGGCTGGTTTAATTGATTGACTCATGTTTCCGGGCGCGGTCAACTATTTCGGTCAATAGTCCCGTAAGTGTAGTGCGTGTGATTTTTCTCGGGAGGTGGCGATGATCCTTTCCCCGCTGGATGGCGAGATCTGGCGTCCGACCTACCGTCGACTAGCGGGGTTTCCCCTCAACCAGGTATCTCCCACCAGCGGGGCACCGCCCCAGCCGGTACAAGCTCTTAGCTCCCGACCGGTCTCCCGGCATGTGTGGTAGTGTAGTGTAAGTTGAGTGTGTGTGTGTGTGTGTGTGTGTAAGGAGTGAGGATAGGACAAGGAAGAGAAAGGAAAGATCGCGCGCGGTCCGTGGCCCGTTTGATAGGATACTGCTCCGGCATTCGCCTGGTGTTGAGCGGAGAAACCACGGAAAACTACCGATCAGAGCAGCCGGCCGCTAGAATTCCTCCTCCAGACAGCGACTGAATTCGACCTAGTTGAAAAGCTGGTGTCGGAAACCCTGCCGCCTTGAAGAGTGGGTTCCTAGGACCTCCCGGTGAGAGGGACTGCAGTGACAGGTTGATGCACTGAGCCATCTCTCCCAGTCGGAGTGTGGCTGGTGGCGGAGGCAGCGCTGGGCCATCGGGGTGGCGGGCGTGCTGTCGGCGGTGGTGAGGACCGAGCCAGGTGGAGCACACAAGGGCAGCGAAGTCGCCGTGGGCGGCAGGAGCGTGGGTTTTTCGGGCGTGCTTCAGAGGGCGTGGAGGCGTGGGAGGAGTGGCGTGAGTGAGAGCCGAAGGAGGTGTGCATGAGGTCCTGTGCGTGGGAGGAGGGCAGGTCATGGATGCATGGGTAGTGGGGAGTGAGCCATGGGGAGGGGGACGTGGGTTATGTGCAGTGAGAGAGGCGTGGGTCATGAGTGGGCAGGGTCATGAGGAGGCAGGGTCGTGAGGGAGCGTGGACCGTGAGAGGGCAAAGTCGTGAGGAGGTTTGAGCTGTGAGGGAGCCGTGAGGCAGCATGGGTCCCGAGGGGGCGTGGGCCATGAAGGGCCATGGGCCATAAGAGAGCCTCGGCCGTGAGGGAGAGTATGGGTGTTTGGGGACGTGGATCGTGAAGGGGCGTGGAGCCATAAGGTGCCGTGGGCCATGAGGGGCCGTGGGCCACGAGGGGCCATGGGCCACGAGGGTGCGTGGGCCGTAAGGGGGCGTGCGCCGTGAGGGGGCGAGGGCCGTAAGGAACCGTGGGCCATGAGAGGCCATGGGCCGCAAGGGGGCGTGGACTGTGAGGAGGCGTGGGACCTGAGGGGCCGTGGGCCATGAGGGTCCATGGGCAGCGAGGGGGCGTGGGCTGTGATGGGGCACGGGCCATGAGGGGCCGTGAGGGGCCATGGACCGTGAGGGGCGTGGGCCATGAGAGAACATGGGCCGCGAGGAGGCGTATGCTGTGACGGTGTCGTGGTCCGTGAGGGGGGCGTGGGCCTTGAGGGGGCGCGGGCCTTGAGGGGGCGTGGGCCGTCAGGGGGCGTGGGCAGTGGGGGCAGCACAGGCCGAGGGGGAGGGTGGTCGGTCATGAGCGTTCATGGCGGGGGGCGTGGGAGGCGAGATCTGCTGGTGGCGGCGGCACGAGCCTCGCACGGGGCCTCTTTAAAGCGGTGCTCCCATCAATTAGCGCGGCCTGCACGCGCGTGGCGGCGCTGCGGCGCTGGCGCCTTCCCGCCCGCATGGCGCCGCGCGCTGTTTGTGCAAAGGCAGCGGCCGGGCCGCGCGGCGCGTCGCGTCGCGTCGCCACTCGGCGGCGGCGGCGGCGGCGGCGGCGGCGGCGGGCGGCGGCGGCGGCGGCGGCGGCGGCGGCGGCGGCGGCGGCGGCGGCGGCGGCGGCGGCGGGCGGCGGCGGCGGCGGCGGCGGCGGCGGCGGCGGCGGCGGCGGCGGCGGCGGCGTGCGGCGGCGGCGGCGGCGGCGGCGGTAGCGGCAGCGGCGGCGGGATCAAAGGTCGCCCCCGGCTCGCACGCGCGCCGCCCGCCGCCACCCGCGGCTGCGAATTAAAGGGGAAGCGGCTGCGCCGGGCCGGGCCGGCCTGCACGAGAGCAGCCACCTGCCACCTGCCCCGCCCCCAGCGCCCCCGCCACGTCCACAGCGTCCCGCCCTTCCCTCAGCGGCCCAGCCCCGCCCCGCCCTCACCCCGCCTCCGCCTCACCACCGCCCCGCCACCGCCCCGCCCACCCCGCCCATACCCCGCCCCCGCCACGGGCCCAGCGCCCCGCCCCAGCATCCCCGCCACGCCCCCAGCGTCCCCGTCCCACTCCCTGTGCACGCCCGGCGGTCCACACGGCCACCGCTCCAGCACCTGCACGCTTTAGAGCAAAGATAGCGTTTTCGCTCTGGTTGCTGTTGCCGCCTCTCCTGTGCCGTTGTTGCTTTCATCCTATTCAACAGCTCCTCTTTTTTTACTTCTCGACACCTTCCTGTGCAGTCCAGTTGGTTTTTGCAGGAGGTGGAACAGCTTTCGCGCAACATCTTCTCTTTCGACCTCTTCGCACCACTCGGCTTCACTATTCGTTCTCTTTTTGAACCTCAATCGGATTCGTCCACTGAATTCAAGTCGAGGTCTGTTTACAATTTTACGTTGACTCACAGCTTACTTTATAGCATGTCTGCTTCGTTCGTAGTTGGATATACTGTTGGTAATGGACCCAGTAGTACCAGCGTTCATGTCACGCTTGAGCATACGGTAATGCCTCTATATTGTATTCCGCACTCATTTGCATTACTTCTTAACACATCAACAATCCTCACACCCAATATATTCCACGTCAAGCATCCTCCCACTCTTTCTCCAGTTGTCATAGCTTTCTAATCTTAGTTATCTTCTATTCTTAGCTTAGTTTTGCAAATGCATCTCGTCCCTCAACCCATCACTACTATCATCAATTCTCGCCTGATCTCTCACCATAAGTCTTTCATCCTTTTCGTCCTATTTTCACATCACACCTCCCGCACCCCCTTATGTTCTACGCCTTCTGTTTACCGCCTCTTCATCTTGCGCTTTTCTAGTTGCGCCCCCGTTCCTCGCACCATGCACCCCTACAACACCGCCCGCCCAGCCCCGCCCCGCCCCACCACCCGCCCGCCCCCGCCCCCGTCCCGCCCCGCCCCGTCCGCCCCCGCCCCGCCCCGTCCCGCCCCCCGCCCCGCCCTTCCGCCTGGATCGCCCCCGCCCCACCCCACCATGACTCCACCACGCCCCTGCCACGTCCAAAAGCAGTGTACCGCTTCCACTTGGTCTCTCTCCCGTCGCCTATCGCGTTTCACAATCGCCCAACGTGCCGCTCTCCCCGACACGTTCTCACCTCTGTAACAGCTTCGCCGCGTTGTATACAACGAGAGGCATTGCGTATGCCGTGCCTTGCTTCACTTGTCACCTCCCACCTTTTGGCGAGCCGGTGCTCTCCCATGAATAGTTTCCAAACCCTTCACTAAAATTTCATAGCGACAGGGATCCTAGCCCATCGCAGCTACACTGACTTCTCCATTATTACCAAGAAAATTCCTCTGCCCTTGCATCCCTTCAAACCGTTCCTTTCTGCAGTTTACATTGTCGTTCCCGTGCCTTTTGTACGTCCTGTTTTGTTTCAAAGGGTTATTGCCAGCGACTTCCACCCTATTATCCTTCCTTCTTTAATTGGAATTTGTCTCCGTCTGTCCACCACATTCCATTTCCGCGACATAGCACCTACTTGCTACCTCATGCTTTTGCTGTAGCAATATACAGGAGATTCTGCAAATAACCCATGTCATATCTTTCGTTACACTCACACCTCACGGTCTAAAATGATCTATCGCTGGTACCACTCTGGCTGTTCCCAATTCCTATGAAACACATTTCCTAGTCCACACATTTGCATCAAAGTTGAGAAAAAAAAATAATAGTGTATCTCATTTTTAAAAATTCGCATGCTTTTTATAGTAATTTGCACAAGAGTAACCAACCCTCTTAAAAATCGTCCTGTATTCCCAGCTTAAACGCTGTAATAATTTAATTATAATAATAATTTTATAAATTATTAATTAAAATTTTATTAATTATTTTATTATAATAATAACGCTGTAATAATTAAATCATTAGACTATTCTTCTGCGTTGTATACCTTTCCTTTCTGATCCCCACTTCTGATGCTGATTCATTCAACTCTCACCTCTGCACTTCCACTCCCCACCACCCTGCCCTCACATTGGTCTGTCACAGAGAATTTCACCCCTCTCCTTCCCCTCACGCCCATCCCCATCCCCCATCCCGATCTGCCCCATCCCATCTAGTTTCTCTCTCTCGTACCTTCCTTTCCGACACATTCCGTCCCTTCCCGTTCCTTTCCGTCCTCACCCGTCCGGTCCCGCTCCATCCCGCTCTACCCGCTCCATCCCGCTCTACCCGCTCCATCCCGCTCTATCCCACTCCACTCTCCTCTATCCCGCTCTATCCCGCTCCATCCCGCTCTTCCCCGCTCCATCCCGCTCTATCCCGCTCTATCCTGCTCCATCCCGCTCTATCCCGCTCCATACCGCTCCATCCCGCTCTACCCCGCTCCATCCCGCTCTATCCCGCTCCACTCCGCTCCATCCCGCTCCATCCCGCTCTTTCCCCGCTCCATCCCGCTCTATCCCACTCTATCACGTTCCATTCCGCTCTACCCTTCTCCGTTCCGACCCGACCCGTCCCGTACACTCCCGTCCCGTCCCGTCCTGCTCCGTCACGCCTCATTTCATCCAGTCCACCCTATGCCGCTCGACCGTCGCACTCTCTCCCGCCCTAACACACCCCTTCTCGCTCCATCCTACCCGCTCCCGCCGCGCCCCGCCTCCAGGCGGCGACGTCACAGGAGCCGCTGACGGCGCGTCCTGCCAACACGTGGATATTGCCCCGGTGTGTGATAGCGCACGTGGCCAAATATTGACGTGGGCGGTACCTTTTCTTTGTGGGTATGTTGACGGTTGCGAACCCGCGACCGCGTCCTCGCTGTCACAGTCACCGCTCCCCTAGTTTCGTTCCGCACGAGCGAGAAGGAACATGCCGATTAGTGAGTAATGAGAATTGTAGTCGTTTATTGAGGGGACGGGATGCACTGATAGCTTTGTCGAGATTGTATTGAAAGAGAAGCACGGGGAAAAGTTTTTCAAAGAGTTGTGAGTGAAGTTATGTAACTGTGAACATGTTACAGTTGCGTAGGGTTGCTCCCTATCACGAAATGCAGAGTGTTTCATGAGCCAATTGTCCCTTCGGATGCTGTTAGCTCTTCCACTGCCATTAGATCTTCAAAAAGAGAACTTAATAGAATGGAATATATTTGTTTATGTTAAATTTGTACCATATAACCGGATGCAAATTCCTTTTAATACATATTAGACTATTTGAATTCTGCTACCATCCCCATGTTACCACAAGTGCCTATGCACAATCATACAAAAGAGCTTGCTTCAGAATCTTTTCATACCATATTTTGACAGTACAATAAAGCGTTTTACACAACTTCTGCCCTTTTTGTTGTCTATCTTTGAGGTCCTTTGCGTAGGCACTCTAACATTGAGTAAACATAACTTCTTGCGAAATTGTTCTCTTGGAATTTCTCCCAACTGTTCTGGAAACCTACTCCACAAAAAACAATCTTTCTCCCAACAGTCACATGTTGCAAGGTCAAGGTAAAGTTGCACGTGTACGGGGCAGGATGTTTTGGAAGGAAAATGTAAACAAACCCTTTACAGCCGACAGAAAAAAAAGGCCATCACTTTTTTTGCGACACTAATACCGACAATAAAAATTTATTTTATTAAAGTGTATAACCCTTGGAAATATACATCTTTATTGGAAAATATCCGGACATTGGTTAAAGTATCTTTTTGTGTCTGCGAAGAAGGTTGCACATTGTGATATTGTGATAACCTTGATCAAGAAGGTCATATACAATGAATGAATACGATCTAATAGGTGAGTTAAGTAAGAAGATAACCACACGTCTCGCAACAAATTTATTTGATAAAATAAATCACGTCAAATACATTATTTCCTTTAAAAAATCGTCGAAAATCTAGGATTTATTATCGTAAAAATTGTATTTAGATAGAATAATAAAAAGTTTAATATGAAACGAATCCTTCAAATGTCGGAGATGAAAAGATACTCTTGTTGAATCCCGCGCGGTCTCAGTGAATGCACTTATAAACTAGTGGTGCTACAGAATAACACAGTACAGAATTTAGTCGTACTAGTTAGTTTCCTAATTTATTTCTTTAAACGGATGGTCGGACGTTTTGAAAAAAAAACCTTCTTCAGTATCACGGGACCACAAAACGTGTATTTTCGTTGAAATCTCGAAATCGATTTTCCGCAGCATTACATAACTTTCTCTATACTACTTATATTACTCGGAATATACGTACGTATACAAGAAAGTAAAAACTAGGGTCGAAAACTACTTTCATGAAATGTTTTAACTAGGGAGCGGATTTTTATGCCCTAAAAAATTGAAATATGCTCTTAAAATATGCATTTATGACCTAAATATTCTCCAAAATATCCTTTAATATGCACTTAAAATTAACAATATTTCATTTACTTCTGCAAACCTGTCGTGATAAATTCTTGGAATGCAAAGAAAGGTTGCTTGAAATGAATTTTTTTTGTGCAAACGTAATATAATTCACCCTACTTCGCAAGAGGAATAATCGAAGTAAATATTCACTTTAGTGAAGTACATTGTATGTCTTGTTGAATTTCTTCTGACTGGTTTAAAAAATATGTTGTCAAGAAATATCCCACATTTGCCCGAGTATTTTATCATCTACATAAAACAAAAACGCAAACTGAGACTGGCTCTTTCGAATCAATGAACGCTCACAATTACATAAGATTCTTTGAAAAGATGAAACGTTTTATATATTAGTTTTTTTTAACGAAATATGCAAAATATGCGCCTATAATTACACGAATAAGCCCTATCAGGAAAAATCAGCCAAATACGCACTAACATATTAATCTATAAAGCATCATAATCTAATCAAATGTCGAGAAATTTCACTTAGCTATGTCCTGAACCAACGGACAAAAGTACGCAAAATCATAGAAATCCGCTCCCTAGTTTTACCCATCGTTTTAAGACTGTGGTGGGCACACTGCGAATGTTATTCGTTGCCGACGGGCGCGCTGGATGGCAATCGCCCGATGCCGACGGCCATCCCGCGCGGTCCCTCCTGCAGCGCTGAAGCCGTCAACGGACCGCGCGCCTGCACGCGCATCCCGTGCGCCCTTGTCATCACTGCCCACTTCCCTCGCTCACCGCTGCGGGCCTCGCCACCTCCACTCACACCTCCCCCGCTGATGTCACCGCCCGCGCCCCCTAACCGCCCACGATGGCTGTCTTCCCCCTCCACCCCCTCTCATTGGGCGTCCGTCTCCTCTCCCACCCGCTGCCCTTCATGCCCCGTCGAGCTTCCCACTGCAATGGCCCTCGCCTCCGATGCGTCCCCCGCCTCTTCTTCCTCCAGCTCTGCAGGACCCGGCGCCTCCGCCGACCTCCACCACCACCACCGCCACCACCATCTCTGTTTCTGCGCCGGGATCGTCGCCGCCCGCACCGCCCACATTGTGCGCGCGTGATTGGGCAGCTATCGGACGGCGCGGGCGGCGGCGGCGGGGAGCGCGACAATGCCGACGAAGCCGCATTGTGTGCTAAATGATTTAATGAGGCATAAGAGATACTGCCGGCCGCCGTGTTAGCACCCGCCCGCCCCCGCGCGCCCCTTGGCCTGCCTGCCTGGCGCTCTCCCCCGCCAAGTCCCCCGGCCCCACCTCCCCTACCCCGCCGCCCCTTCCACTCCCTCCCGCCCGCTTGCCTGCCATCTCGCCACCCGCCACACTCGCCCCCCCTCTCAACTCACACCGCCATCTGCCAAAATACCACCCTCCTACTACACCGCCCGCCCTCCCGCCCGTACGCCCACTAATTCGCCCATCCGCCCGCCACTCCGCCCGCCACTCCGCCCGCCACTCCGCGCGCCACTCCTCACGCCACACCTCCCGCCACTCCTCCCGCCATTCCGCTAGCCACTCCTCATGCTTGCCAGTCCATTCCCCTACCAGTCCGACCACCTTCCATTCCGCCTTGCCAGCCATTCTGCCGCCGACCATTCCCTCGGCTCTCCCGCCATTCCGTATGCCAGACTCTCTGCCGTCACCGTCCTGCCTCCGTCCCAGCCCCGATCCCCGCCTCTTCCCTGCCTCATGACCGCTGCGTTCCCCGCTCCCTGCCCCTACACCCCGCTTCCACTGCTGCTTCGAGCCCCATTCCGCCTCCAATTCTCGCCATTTACTCTCGGCCGCCGCTTCCACGACCCTTCACTGTCACTCCCCCGCCATCGTCGCCTCCTCGGCCAGCGCCATCCTATCCCTGCCATCAGCCACTAACGCCGCAGCCACTAACGACGCTTCGCGACCTGCGCATGTCGTCCGCGCTATCGTGGGCACGTGTGGACCTTGCTTCAGAAAGATGGAGCTGGGACTCTCCTATCTCTCGATTGTGCATACTCCTACACTGGCACCTTGACACATTGGCACATTAGTGGTAAAAAAATGTGTTTTGGAAAATGCTTCTAAAAGGCATTTTATCAAATGAGGAAATGTTCTCATATTCAGGATGCCTACCGCAGTAAGCGTAGTGCGTTGACACTGTGGCAATAATACTTTTATAGTTACGACAAATACTAAACTTACATTTACTACGATCGAAAAGAACTTATAGCTCTGCATTTCAAAGCATTCTGAATATAATAGAATTGCAATAATGGAAATATAATTTTCTGAATTAATTGCAATATCTTCCTCGTATGTCTACTACTTCTTAGTTGCTATTTTTGTTGTTACGTTTCAATTCTATATGGTGTTGTATATATTTACTATAATCTCTTTGATAAATTAAAGATACGAACTATTAGAGGTTTGAGAGATTTGGCGATCGGATAACTTCCAAAGAGTGCTTGTGAATGCGTAATTAGTGATAGTTCTACTTGTATCGTGTTACTCGTAATTACGAGCTTACATGACCATCCCGCACAAGCGAAATCTGTCCACTGTCGATTTTCTGCGGAATGCGAGTTGGTGGTTGATCGCTTTCTTAAACGTCTGTGTGAAACCTGTGATTGTGGAAGTGGTTCCGTTAGGTTCTCAGAATGTTGTTCAGACGCGGTAAACCTTGATACGTAAATTCTGTATGTTTTCTGTGAATCTATCACACGTGGTGACATTTTAAGGTTTGGTATCGAAAACATTTAGGATTTAAATAACCCACGCATTATATATCTCTAGTTATGATCTGTAATTATTGTTTTAAATACATTTTGAAGAATTGTATGATCCTTTCTTGAGTTTTGGTCAGTAAAAAAACATTTAAATTGCCAAAGTTTCGGCTTTTATTAAGCCTATATCATGGCTACAAACAAAGGGATTTTTCTTATTCATTATCCACAATACATTCATTAATCATGTAATGCTAGCCTATAACACAATTATGAATAATTATGTATATATATTTTGAATCATTATGTATCATATTTACTCTGGATATCTCGAACTTATTCACCATTATCAAGAGACTTCCGTCGTGAGAATGGTATCTTGAGAATGTTAGATAGGTCCGAGATATCCGGAATAGAATTGGTACGTAATTATACGTCATCAACATATTTGTTTATCTCAAGAACTTCTATTGCGAAATTTACTTCTTCATTAAGTGGAGACAACCTAAATGAAACACGTTTCGGTATTCCAGATCGCTAGATGTCAATTTAACTGCGATTGATAAAGGTATGTACCCTCCTGGACAAAGTACGATCATTATTTGCGTCGGTCCGAATCTTCTTCTAAAATCGTACTTAGCTTCTATGCCTGTGGTAAAGTCGGAGGGAGAGGTTGGTGTAAAGCAAACGGTGTTTGCTCTACATCGAAGTTCAAGGTCTAAGTGTTTTGCTACTTCGAGAAAAAACTCTCGTATAACCAGCGGTTGGCGCTTTGGAGCGCTGTGGTAGTACAATTTAGCAACATAACCATTATTTTTTTTTATTCCGGGCCTCAAGAAAATGTGCGTAGATAATTTCTTCCCCCATACGTCACATGCAATATTTACTGTTTTTTCTCCACCAAATAAATACAGTTTAGCACTAAACGCTGTAACAAAAGGTTCCAAAGAGCCTCGACCATACCTGTGCCTGCACGGACGCGCCAGTATTAAACGAGCATGCGCGCAGAAAATTATGTAGGGTGTTAAAGGGTTAAAGACACTTCTAATATAATCCAAATATCCTTTCGAGAGACTTATTCTGAATAGCCCCAATGCGTTTGGAAACCCCACAGTGCCTTCGTGTGGCCAACAGCCTGTCTCCTCGCGCTCCAGCTCCTTGAATAAACGCCTTTATGCGCCGCCGTCTGCGCGCGCAGGGCGTCCACAGGGAGCGCTCGCGTTCGGGAACATGACTGCGGGCGCTGCGCGCGCAGCCAGCCGGTCGGCCTCCCCCCACCCGCCCGCTCGCACACCCAACGCCACTCGCCCGCCCGACCTGCCGCTCACTCCACTACCTACCCACTCACCCACCTGCCAATGCACCCGTCCTCACACACGTCCACTCTCCCACCCACTGCTACTCGCCCGCCCAACCTCCCGCTCACTCGACAACCCACCAGCCCACGCACCTTCCAACACACATGCCCACACATCCGTCCAGTGATCCGCCTGCCTGCCGTGTATAGTCTCACCTGCCCATCGCTCACTCGCACACCCGCCCAATTCTTTCACCAGTTCACTCGCCCCACCCAATTCTCACTCCAGTTAACCCGCCCTCTGGATTCGCTTACTAACTTGCTTACCAGCTCGCCCACTCCTTCACCCAACAATCAGATTATCTTACCTGCTCACCAGTTCACCCGGCTAGCCGCCCTCCTGTTCGCGGTCTCATCCGCTTACGCTCCATCTCCCTCTCTCGCCCACCCACCTAACCGCTGACCCTCTCATTCCCATGCACCGCCACGCCCACCCGCGAACGCCCCGCTGGCGGCAGGGGCGGAACAGCGGGAGATGGGTCTCCGCGGGGAGCTGTGAATGGCAGGGCGGTGTGCGGCGGGGAGCGGCAGGGCCTGAGTGGGACTGCCCGGGCGAAGCGTGGCGCGGCGAAGCACAATCGTTGCGGGGGAGGGAAAGGGGCGGGGCTACGCAGAGCGAAACAACGCGGGGCGAATGGTAGTGGGTGATGATGCAGGTGTAACGTTGTTGGTAGGGATCTACGCCACAAAGGAACAGACACGAGTGAATATACACAATTTATTTACATGAATAATTACATATTTACAGAAACTCACTCTAAGGTGTTTGTCAGAGCAGCTCACTGCAGCCCCCCTTTCTTCACACGCACTCTACTACGCCTGCGACTAGTCAACTAGGCCGACTCGCAACTCATCTTGTGTGCCTCGTCAGATATTCTATCTGCCCCGAAGTGTTACTAAACCACTTCAGCGTGGTCGAACACATCGAACACCTATTCGTGCCTACAGCACTCCGCGCCAGCCTGGGTGGTCAACGTTTTTGCGGACTAGAAGCGAGGGAACCACAGATGTTACCTGACGCGAGGCCTCGCGACGCGGTGTTATTTAATGCCGAGTCACATGACCTCCTACGTCATTTCTCCCCCACGCGCTGCTCTCAGACCTACCTAGCCGCCGCTGCCTTCCGTACGACACCAAAGCAGCCTCCACCCCTCTTACGCGTCCCTCTGGAGGGTGACCTTTGTTCGGGTGGCTATACTTAGCTCCCTCATGCCCGTACCTTGCACGCCCGTCTCTCTGAGCAGGAAGTCAAGTCTATGACGCTACATTGGGTAGGACAGGGGAGAGGAAAAAGAGTGCGGAAAAACGTAGGACGGAGCAGGACTACGTTGGCAAAGTAGGGAAAGTGGGATGGCGTGTGGCAGGAGGGTGGCGCGGGGAAAGAATGAGTGACGGGAGGCGGAGCGGTTCGGAGTGGGTCGAAGACTGACCGGACGTGAAAGAGGCGGGAAAGATTGGGTAGGACAGGGGAGAGGAAAAAGAGTGCGGAAAAAACGTAGTACGGAGCAGGACTACGTGGGCAAAGTGGGGAAAGTGGGATGGCGTGTGGCAGGAGGGTGGCGCGGGGAAAGAATGAGTGACGGGAGGCGGAGCGGATCGGAGTGGATCGAAGACTGACCGGACGTGAAAGAGGCGGGGTGGGGTGCGGGAGGCAGCGGGCGGAGTCGTGCTGGACGAGGCACAGCAGCGCGGCGCGGGGCGTGGAGGGGTGTTGGCGGGAGGCGACGCGACGCGGCCGGGTGCGTTGACGGCCTCGTTACCATGGGAATGGCGTCTGAGGGCGACGCGCGCCGACTAATCCCGGGAAGCACGCCCGCCGCAGCCGCGCACCTCCACCGACGCTGTGCGAGCCACGTTGCTGCAGGCGGAAGGGGCTGCCGCTAGCGATGGTGGCGCCGTCCTCACCTCTTCTCGTCTTACTACTTGACTTCGCCGCTGTCTGCGGTAAGAGGAGCGCCAACGCCATTCTGTTTCATCTCTTCGTTCTTCATCATTATTTTCCAATACTCTTGATACATTGTTGCTGAACTGATACTCTTGTTTCTATTCAAACAATACAACTCATAATCTTGCCACTTGTCATTTTCGTTGTCACAACCATAGGTCATTCTTACATTACGCTTACGCAATATAGAGGAGGAGTTGTAATATTGAGGAGGGGGGAAATAGACGACTTTTTTCCAAAGAAAAACCTCTTGTTGCCGGTCCCTGAAAATGAAAAAGTGGGAGAAACCTCATTTCTCACTGTGGTAAATTACATCCTATAACACGTTTAGTCAGAATTCACGTTTTGTGGGTCCTTGATACCGATAAAATACGGTCTGCAAAACGTCTGTCCATCCATCTGCTTGTGAACAATGTTAGGTGCTCAACCATATGTATGATTTTCACCAACATTGTTACTTCCCTATCGATCTAGCTGATGTTTCTTGAATTTGAAATGGATATTTAAATTCTTTAGGGAGCTTTACATGAAGTATTAATGTTTTCAAACTTTCCCTCAAATCGGCTCAACATTTTTTTTCATCGAATAGAGCAAAACAAACAAACGGGCCACTGATCCAAGCGCGATATTTCCTTCCTATTCCTTTCCTTATCCTCACTCCTTGCACACACACACATGCGCAGCACTACCACATACGTCGAGAAACCGGTCGGGGGCATTAGAGCGTTTGCGGCTGGTGCGACTTTCACAAGCCGTCGGTTTGGTCGGCGCCGGATTTCACTATCCAACGAGGTACAAACACTGTCACCTCCCGTGATGGACTACACATATGGGACGAATTGACATAGCAGTTGTCGCGCTCGGAAACACAAAGTAATGTATCAACCCAACTACGTTTAACGAACAATTGATCGATCATTTCTGTATGTTATACGGTGTAGGATATATATATTTTGTAAGACCTCGTAGACTCAAAAACCTGTATGAGCGCTATTGCTGGAATGAAATGGGTGAAGACGACAATTTTGAATTTCGCAGATTATAACAGAAGGAAAAGGGTAACGAATATGCAACCCGCAACAGACTTTACATTGTAGCAGACGTTACTATCGTGCATGATTCGAAAAAAGGTGTCCTAGGAACTTCAAAATTAATTAATGTGTCAGAAATTGAAGTTTTCTTGCTGTATATTTTCAAATTGAGATAGTTTTGAACGATCTATTACATATTTGGAGGGCATCAAACCCATGCAGTATGGGGTATCTGAAACATTCGAGGTTGGTTTTCAGTGTGAAGCAATTTTCACATTGAAAAGAATGTTTAAAAAGAGTGCGGAATGTCTTGAGGCTCCTCTCGATATATAACAACTTAAGAATGTCCTTAAGATGTGTACGTTCCCATAACGCTGGAAGTCTCTGGTCGGGTGTCAATGAAACCTTGTTGGTTATACCACTTGCTGGTGTTAAGTGATCTTAATGAAGAAAACAAAAAATGAATAATATGTGAATTTATTTCATGATTTCGATCTTAAAGTCAACTACAATTTTATAATACTACTGGACTCTCTCTGTCTCTTAGCTCATGATCCATTTGATAGAAACTTAACACACTTCCCGACTGGAATATTTTATTCAAGGATAGCATTTCGATACCAGTTGAATCCCAAGAGACATAATTGCGTCCAGTTGTGTCGATCTTAAACAAATTTATTTATATTTCATCAAAAACATTCTAAAATTTCGTGGAGATTGCTTATCATAAGTCATTATTATGTTCGGTTTGAAAAACGACTGTCTCTGTCAAAACGAAAACCAAGGACTATTGATCGTAGGATATGTGTCATGTCATAAACATTGAATTATTTTCCAAACTTTTTTACTATTTCGTTCTGCAGTTGAGAATTGAACTTTATCTCAGTTGGTTTTGTATGCCCACTATAATCATTACCGCTATCCCGCAGTTAATACGCGCTTTTATTTTGAAATATTTGCATTTACAAACTCGCATGGAACATCTCTTGTCCTCTACTGAACGAAATTTATATTCGTTCACGAGGGATTAGGGGTGTTTCAAACGCTCTTACTTTCCACATAACACTGAAATTTTGGTCCTTCTCACACGCAGAGGAGAGTAAAGGCAAAAACGTCACCGCTCAGTTGCCCCCCCCCCCCCCAGAGGGTCGGTCCTCGCGTCGTGAGCGGTGCAATGACGTGCGGCGACGGGAGTCAAGGCACTTCCACTGAAACAAAAAGCCTCTCACCTGCGCCCCAAACTTCCTCCCCTGCCCCCTCCTGCCCCTCCCCCATCCACCGGCGTGTGGTTTCTGCCCTCGAGCGGGTTCCCCGCCCTCTGGCGGGCCAACTCCGCGACTATCATCTCTCGCCGCATTTCAGCCGTAAAATTCAATTTCGTCCTAAAAAGCGATTGGAGTGAATGGGTTGAGACGTTCGCCTGAAAGCCCCGCTTGTAAATAAGTCCCTGCCCCTCGCCCTCGCCCTCGTCCTCCGCCCGGTGTCCCTTTGAGCGCCCTCATCTCCATGCGCTGGCGAATGCGGCGGCGACGGCGGCGGTAGTGGTGGCGACTGCGTCGGCGCTGCCTTAGGCGGGTGGGGTGGTGGCGGAGGCAGGGGCGGGGCGGAGGAGGAAGTGGAGGGTGGGGGCGGAACCGGGGGTGGAAGCAGGGGCAGTAGAGGGAGCCGAGGCAGGGAAGGGAGGCGGGGGTGGCGCAGGCGAAGGCATGGTCGGAGTGGAGGCGGAGTCGGGGTGGGGGCGGAAGTGGAGGGTGGGGCGGGACCGGGGGGTGGAAGCGGGGGCAGTGGTGGAGGCGGAGGCAGAAGCAGGGGTGGAAGCAGTGCAGGGGAGGGTGGCGGGGAGTGGTGGAGGCAGGGGCGGGGCGGAGTCGGGGCGGGGGCTGAAGTGGGTGGTGGAGGCGGAAGCAGGGGAGGGGCGCGTTTTGAAGTGGCGGGTGAGTCCGGAAGCGGGGGTAGTGGAGGGTGGAGGCGGGGCGGGACGGGTGTGGGGGCGGTGACGGTGGCGGAGATGGGGTGCGGTGACTGCGTTGGCGACGGCGGAGGCTGGGGTGTATCGAGGCAATGGATGAGGGGGCGGCGGCGGCTGGCGAGTTGGTGATGGCAGCAGGGAAGCTCTCCCGCTGCGGGAGCGGCGCTGGCGATGACCGCCGCGTTGATGGCGACGAACGGAGCAGCTCGCTGTTGTGCTGTGCGGGAGCAATAAACAGCGTTGGCGGCAGATACACATATAACACCCAAAGGCTACCTTTTATTACTCGACAAAAGCGTTCTTTGTTAATATTCAGCATTTTGTGATTTTTTTTTATCCTGGAAGGAGTGGTGTGATGGTAAATGCAGAGTGGCGCTGAATACCAGGTTGATCGATGCACATTCAGATTGACTGTGGTGTATTTTCAGTTTTCTAAGGGGACTCGAGTTTTGTATTATATAGTGATGATTTGGTAAAACAATTTGACATTTTTTGTTATATTCACATTAATACTATTTTAAGCTATTATTTTAATAAAAATAAATAACTAAAAAATAGTATTATTGGGTCTGTTTTTGAAGAAAACATCAGAATCTTTTAACATTAATGTCGATGTCACAAACCGCTACATGTCCTTTGGGATTGTAAAGATTTATTGATATTGGTGATGCTCACGTAAAAGAAATCATGATATCAAATTTTCATTATTGTCTATTGTCAGCTTTCCATAAAAATGTATCATCTTTATGATCTTACGTTTCATCTCTATGATCTTACTTACCAGGTCGCAGATTTCTCACTAGTGGTTTTCACAGTTACACGAATTACTAATTGAGTGAATGATGTTTTCTCATATTCATTTAGGATCTTATCTAACATACCATGTAATGTCCATTTTGTAGACTGTAAAATGTTTTGAGCATGAATCATGCTTTTATTGCAATTCTTCGACAGGTTGTCATGTTTATGTTAGTGAATATACTTTATTACTTGATATTTTGATATTTACTTCATTGTAAACAGTATTTTTATATTTTAGTTGATGCTTATTTTGTAAATGATGAGATATTTAAAACGAGTAGGTTATTTTGAAGAATCTTAGAATATTTATCATAAATGTTAGGGAATTCAGTTTCCAATTACAAGTACTACTATTATATTATCATCAACCATTGCTTATTTTGAGACATAAAAAATGAAATTTTTTTTCCTGCTACTGAAATGCAATTGAAAGCAAGATCTGTGTTTTAGTTGTTTGTAGGCTGTATTAAACGAAATATTTTCTGTAGCGGACTCACTGCTGTTTCGTGGTCATAAAATGTTTCTGAGAGATGGACACGTCATCGTTCGCTTTCAAATGTGTTTTTTTATTACTCTACAAAATCTTTCTTTGTTAATATTCTGAGCATTGTATTGATTCACCTCAAACATTTTGCAAATGATGTATTCTTCATGGAGTTACACATGTGCCTGTAGAAAAATCTGTTAAGTCTTAAGTTGGTTTATTGATTGCTTCCAATTTGGCATTCTTAATACGTAAAGTCTTTCAAGTATTCTACGTGGTTATTTCGCATTCTTGAAAGTTAAGTTTATTTTGTAAATATTTCCTTATGTGATCTTACCTGCTATGTGATGGTAACCGAGAAGACATAGATGTAATGAGAAATACGAAAGGAAATGTCATTTTATGAGAATTCTAGAGGTCGCTTTTCGCATCTTCGTCTTAAGCAATTATTGGGGCATGCTGATGTGCGTGGGCTTTGTGAGATCTGTACAGCACACATTGTGCATTTATTTCAATGTTTTACATGTAGCATATACTTTTGAACCATTACTGAATGGTTCAGATAAATTACTGAATTGTGCAAATTTATCTTGAAATTCTTTTATATAATATAAAATAATATATATTAAATATAATATATTATATATTATAAATATATATAATATAATTAATATATCTTTTTGTTGGATCTTTTTGAACTTTTAGATTGTGCAAATTTACTTTTAGATAATTTTTGTCGCTATTTTTTTTCCAAAAATGGTTGTTTCTTCATTGTCAGTTAAGGAATATTTCAATAATAGAAGAGAAGCAAATAAATAATTGTAAATAATATTTAACAAAATATTAGCTTCAAGTATTTGCTACTTATGAATATAGTTTATGGTATGTTACAGAAAGATTTGCTTATTCAAATACTGAATTATATAAAAGCCTTTCTAAATTATTTATTTGTTGTCGTTTATTTTTATGAGTGAACATTCTGTGAAGTTTGAGTCAAGTTTTAGCCGCATGGTTGGTGAGAAAGCATTGGCGAAAAAAATAAAAGATCATTTCAAAGCAATAAATTATTTAGTCAAAGAATACTATCTTTTTCTTTGTTTATCTTTTTATCTTCACCGCACATATTTTAAAAGGTTAATACAAAAAACATTCTGTATTTAAAGAGACATATTCTTACAGAGTATAAAATGTTTTTGTCAAATACTTATTCATTAATTTTGTTATTTGAATAAAATGTACCAAACATTGAATTTGAGAGTGAGTACAACCATGCGTACTGTACATATTACGGAAGTAATGAAAAGTTATACTAAAATATGTATTTTTCAAAATTTGCGGCAAGGTGTTTTGTGTTGTGAAAGTTAATGTATGATATTCTTGCGTGTGTATCTTTAATAATTCAAAAATAGAATAAATTCATATATTCATTTTGACCCTTTTAATCTATGAACTTTAACAGTATGTGAAAATGAGTACATCAACAATGCTATAAGACAACTACTTTCTCATTCCATATTTACACCGTAGTAACCTGTCAAGGAAATGAAGTACCTAAATTGTATTGAAACGTCTTCACGTAGGCAATAATTTGTACCTACTTACCCCGGAACTCGGAAGATATGAGAACCATTATCCGTTATATTGCAGGAGCACTTCCAAACAAAGACCCCTAGTTAGACTAGGGGTCTTTGTTTGGAAGTGTTTGTCTTGTCTCATCAATTCATCTTAAGTGCCCAATACGTCGCAAAACCTCAAATACGAGTAATACGAAGTGAAGAAATGAAAGAAACAATTGGAACCACCACTCGCTAAAATTTACGAACCGTAACTCACTGACATTACTACCAATGTTCCAAAAGGTATTCATGAATAGCCTGTTAAAAATTCATCTTTATATCATATTTACTTACACCAGAAACACAATCACTCTTGAGAGAACGTATTCAAAATTGTATATTTTGACTGACTTAATATCGTGAAGTCACAAATGAGCGCGGCATGAGCCATTACTATACGAGAATGATATGCCCAGTCTCACGTGTTTTCATTCCGTTCAAGTAAATGAGTCATTTTGAAGAGTCGTGTATATTGCAATATTAGACATAATATAATTACACTAAACTGGCAACATGTTATCTGCAAAGGAGCTGTTTTGGTTTCGAATTTTAATTCCATCAAATATTCTTTATGTAGATGTAAATGCTATCCTTCAGTATCCGAACTTTGAGGGGCCAGCCCCGCGCTCAATTTATTATTCGTAAGAGAGTCTTCTTGTAATAAAAGAGGAACGATTCAACTCCCGGTTCGCGTGCATGGAGCACTTCTGTTCTCATTTTCACTTCGGTCGACCCAGTTTTCCCTGCCGTGAGGTGCTGCGATCCATTGCAGTTCAACCCTCCAACCATGAAAGCTCGGCACTGGCGCCACGGTAGAAATAGAAGGAACTGTGGTGCTACAGAATGATGGTTATGCGAACGTTTGGTGAAGGTTCTCAATGAAAGGTCCAACAGTTAACGATGTCGTCAATATAGTGAAAAAATGAGGATTGTGAAAAAAATGTGAGATATTTTTGTTCTCTATTAAAAGAGAGGCATCAGTAACTTCTCTTTGTCATCACAGAAATAATAAATATAAGCAGTGCGTTTATCATTTCAGTCCATCGGAAGTTGAAAGATTATAATTTAATTCTGCGATCAATTTAGAAGATGAAGATTTTTCAACACATTTATTATCTTTCAATACGTTTGTGAATAAGGACATGCGATCTCGGACAGATGTGTAAACATTCAAATAATAACATTTCTTAAAGACTGAGAAACAAGAAAATTAAAAAAGAACTGTTGGATTTATACGAAATTAGTTACATAATTTTTAGGTAATAGACGTTAATTAGTTTTATGTAGTATAGAATTTAGCGTAACTCTCGATATTTGCTGAAACTATAAATGGTCTGGAGATGACATTGACTGCAAGAATGGAAATCTGTTTTAAGTTTAAATCTGAGTACTCATTTCCGACGACTTTGTAATTATTATTTCACAAAATTAATTCAAAATAGTAATAAAACTAAAAAGATCAGAGTAAATATTAATAATTGAAATTAAGTTAAATTCTTTAAGGAAAATACATAATATTATTTTTAATCATTTGATTCTTATTACAGTTACAAATGGCATATATATTGTAGTTTTGTTTATAAAAAATAAAAATCTCAACAGAAACGAAGGAAACAATATGATTCGTTCCTAAACGAGTCTGAAGCAAAATTACACGAGTCTTGCTAAACCTACACGTGCCCAAGAGCTTTCGGGCCCTGCGCCAGCTCAAGAGCTCGCACTGAGAGCTCAAGTGGAACTTCACCTCGAAACCCATCGGAGCGTTCCCCAGATAAGCGCCAGCATTCGACAGCGGAAGGCCACGCCTCGCCGCACCTCCCACGCAATAATGCCTACGCACAATTTCCACCAATTGCGAGCGTGCGTGCGTGCGGCTGACGGACGAACGGACGGACGTGAGCGGCGGCGCTCGGGGGCGACGCACCGGAAGCCATCGGACAATGACGCAGCGCGTCGCGTTTCCGGCAGATGGCGGCCGGCAGCGAGATTCGAAGCCGAGCCCGCACCCTCTCCGGCCTCCTCCGTGCCGCTCCGCCGCCGCTGCCCCCGGAGCCGCTATCTTGAAGCGCGCTCAATAAAGCCCTGTAAATTAACGTTATCTGCGGAGAGAGTGAGAGGGAACGAGCGGTGCAGCGGGAGGGGCCGAGAGGGAAGGGAAGGCGAGTTATCTGCGTAGGGCGCGCGCCGGGTGGGAGGGAGAGGAAGGGGGTAGGGAGAGATAGCTGGCTCGGCGCGGGGGTGTCCGCGTGTTTTCAGCACGCCCTCCCCTCCCTCGCACCCGCCCCGCCGCGCCGCGCCGCGCCGAGCCCGATTGGATGAAAGGTGCCGTTGTTTGCGGTCGCCCGTTCGATCTCGGACGTCCAGCCGCCGTTAGTTACGGCGCCATCCGCGTGGAGATGGCGCGAGGGAAGCGGCTGGCGCCGGGATGGACTGCGCGTGCGCCGCGCGCGTCCTCACTCCGGGGCCGTTGCGCTCCCTCCCCCCCCCCGCTCCGCCGCAGACACCCTTCACGCGGCCGCGGATTTGAGGGTGACGGATCTGTCTGGTCGTTTCTCTGCCAGCGCTTGATTTCGGTCCACGTATTTATCGGCTATTCAGGGGCAGTATGACGCAATAATTTTGTCCAATTGGTTTATTGGACGGAATGGACAGGATGCACTTTCTAATGCCAACGTTGTAGATTATTCCAGAGCAGTTTGGTAGATCTGAAGCTTTTCTTTTGATCGTAAATTTGATGCTAATAATTTAGGGCATAAGTAATTTAAATGGTACATTTCCCTCAGCATGTATGAACTCGTTGCAATAATCAGGCATAATTGAGGTAATTGACATGGGAAAGGTTGTAACTGCCAAAAATTTGAATTTTTAGTATTTTCATTGAGAAGGTAGTAAATGGCCATGCCAATAGCACAGAGAAGGTAGTATATCAATATGTAATCAAATGAATTTGCAAACAAAAAGAAATTGAACACAACTATTAGTATCAGCTCCCTCAGTTGGATTAGAATGACAAAGTTGATTTTCCTCTAATAAAAACAAGGCAATCATTTAATAACCTGAAATTTCATAGCACAGGGTTTTAAGATAGGACAGTCATTAACGTCACTCACTAAATTGCAGTGCTTGAAACGCCTTGGAAGAAGACCAGTCATCCCTGATGACAAAAAGAGAGGCATGTTATATATGTTGGACTTTCTTGATGCAACGTATCATGCATTTTATCCGGAAAATTTGTATATTATGTATAAATAAAATGAATTCCTAGTTTGTCCCAGGAGTGATTTCTATGTTGTATTTAAAAAAGTATTTAATGGACAAATGTGTGACAGACTTCGAAAATGTCATATGTGAATGTATGCCCCTACATTTAAAGCAGTTACTGTATTAATGTTGTTGAAAAAGTGTTCATACATTTATTTTTTGCTTCCCCTGTACAAATTTTGTTTTTTTGACAATTACTACATTTCCCATAGTCAACGCCTCAATTATTTTATGTGGTAAATTGTTGAATAAGGTTTTTTCCAAACATTCAAAATAATAAACCAAAACTCGCTCTCTTATACTTCGATTTAATCAGTAGTGACCCTTTACATTTCGTCAGCTGTTAGGCTGTGTTGCCACACACTAGCGCGTGTAGTATGATAAACACTTTGGCTGCGGCCACCAGCGCCTTTGAGAACGATCTCGAATTTATTGAAAAGATATCTTTTATAAGGTACGAGACTCACTCACTAGTGTATTAAGTTATCTCGTGATTTGTACCCATCCTGTTCACCGAAATTCACCGAAGAGAAGAAATACGGAACTTACATTTTTATATTTCTTTCAAACGCTATTTTATAAATATTACCTAGCTTATTGCACTCTTTTGCGTAACTTACCGCTCACTGAAGAGAACCAAGTCCTCATGCACCATTTCTTTTTTAATAGAGCTATTCCGTTATCACGAATGTAACATTTGAATGTAGTGACATGTCATACATAAGACGTACGTTTGTAGATATTCAGGACATTCAGGTTTGAAGAAATTGAAAACCTGCCAGGGAGTGTTGTCCACCAATTTGCGCGCTTCTCCAGTATTCTCTAGCGCGGGGTGACTTTCAACTATCAGACATGCATTATCTTAGTCGTTTGTTCTTCAAAAAGCTTTGTCAACACTGTAGTGACAGTGAAGCCGACGAATGGATGACAGTGTTCCCTCTCTCTCTCTCTCTTTGGTACTTGACGTTGAAGTGCCACCACGATTAACTCGAAGTATAACGCATTGATTTTTAAAATAGGATGATATTCAATGCTATATGATAATTAGAATACCACCGTAAGTTACCTTTGGTTAACGATTTTAAAATGTCTGATGAAAGATAATCATATCGTTGGATTGGATAATGCTATTTCGGACGCAATAAAAGACACGTTCCATGTTTATACTATAATTTTGGGCGTGGCATTAATAAACAGTAGGAAATTTAGTAATGCCAAAACTTTCTGCTGTTGGAGTTTTGAGTAACGATGAAATAATAAATAGTATCAAATTCACTTGAAATGTAGTACAATACAAATTTAATTTCACTTGAATGTGCAATGGAACAGTTTAAGAATTCTTGACTCACAATTCATAATTCTCAGGGTATTGAATTTTATGAAGTAATAGTAATACAGTCACTTAGAAGGAAGTAACCGGAAGGGAAACGCTAGGCAAAAAGAAAGAAAAAAACAGGTGAATCCTACTCCACAGTGTATAAGAAGGAATTGCGAACAGAGCTTTAGCGGACTCGGTAGACCTCTATATCTGCTACAATTCATATTGAAGAATAGGTTTTTAGACGTTAAAACGCTCAACATTTTGTTGTTCTCCGCATAATAACATTTACCTGTGCTTGTAGGATATGCCAATTTTTTTTTTTTTTCCAGCATTATAAACGACCTTTTCTGTTGCAAGAAATCGTTCATAATCAGATGTTTTATGGCACAAATAATGACGTATTAGATTTTACGGCTCGAGTGATTGCGTCATCACACATTAAGCCAATCGCAGCGAGAGAATTAGCAGGAGGTAGAGGTAAACAGAACAGCTGATCACAGTTTTCTCGCACAGATGTCAATTACCGAGACATGACAGGAAAATTCTTCGCAAATTTAAGTTTGCTTCTCTTATAAATTTATAATGCTGTCATACAAAAAACTAGCGTATGCAACTCGTTTATAATGTTGCTTTATTGCATTCGTACAAATTTGAAAACTTGCTTCTAACGTCGCTCGTTTTCGAAAGATGTACTCATGCAATAAAGCTTAACATTATAAACTAATTGTATAAACTACTATTGTTGTCGCCCTATTTCTCCCCAAACGAGCCACTGTTGCGCTTGCCAAACGGTCGAACGCGCAGAATCGTCACTGGAGTGCGTTGGGGTGAGGGGGAGGGGAGGCATGCGAAAGCGAGCAGGTGCTCCTGTCGTCGCGCCGTCACCGCATCACTTCCCTTCCTCGCGCGGCGTCGCCCGCTCGCCCGTTCGCCCCCGGGGCGGTGTCGCGGCCAGGGCGCACCCGGGCGCCCCCCGCGGCCGCAGCGGCCCCGACGCCCTCCCACGCGCGCGTAAAGGCCGCTTCACAATTGCCCGCGAACGGGAACGGCAACGCGAAGGCGAGGACGGGATCGGGATCGGGAACACCAGATACGTGCGCTTCACTATGAATGCCAACGGGAAGAGGAATAGCGCTAAGGAAACTGTAGCGGCAAAAAAGAGAACTTCAGGAAACAGTAGCCGAAACCGAAGTACTTCTAACTGCACTACTCTGTTCATCCTTTGAATTGCCACCTGTCAGGTTTTTGCGTGTGCTGGTATGAATAATGAAGTCTTTAACGAAAGAATATTAATTAGAAAAATAATTCACCACAATGAAAAAATGCAAAAACTACTAGGAACTTATGAGAAATACAACTAACAAAAATTTTATCAATAAACAAACTCCAATGAACTTAAACCAAACATACAAATTTATTTTGAGAGAAATTTTAATTCTATGTATTAATATGAACAATATGAAATTAATACTGAAATCACTAAAAAGAACTAAAACAATTTCACAACGACTACCTAAATCCGCCTCAATCCCTGACCTCGCAAATCCACGCTCTAACCTCAATACATTCTCTACACTCTCAACTCCGGTGCAGACCAGTTTCGCGCGCTCGATCAGCTGGAAAGCGTCGCCGCCATTTGCTGTACTCTCATTGGTCGAGAGGCTTCCCGTTCCCAGGCCGAGATAAATGTTGACCATTCTTCCCGTTCCCATCAAGCTTCGCTTTCCCGTCATGTTGTGAACGCCTGCCTGCGAAGGCCGCCTTTCAAATTCCTTCCATTTTTTATACATGACGTCTTAGGAAATAGGTGACAAACTTGTAGCGCATGTGCGGGGGCGAAGATGACAACTTTTTGTCAAAGAACATGTGTTAAGAAGTCTGATGTAACGAAGTAACACATTCGGTATTTCTCTTGATTCATTTAATTATAATTAATAAGTCTTTCGCTATATTATAAGTATGATCAACAGTAGATGACTCCTTCACACGTTTCTATGTATAACGCAATTTGTGTCGCACTGATGTTCTGCATTTCCTAAAGTCCTCAGATGCCACTTCATGTGCATTGGCAAAAAATGTATTATTTCCGACTGCTAAATCCCCTAGAATATTGTAATATACATTGTAAGAGAGCCTGAATTCTGTGTTGGCAAGTTGTTCACCACAAAAAAAATCTGGATAAGACTTTAAAAATACTACTGGTTAGTTGGTAAACGCACTCTCTTCTTTGAAAAACAATTAATATTAACAAACTTAATAATTAAACCTATGTAAACCTACGGAGTATAACTTTGGGGCTCAAACTTAGAAATTCTCTGGGATCGTCCATAAATTACGTAACGCTAAAGAGGGGGAGGGGTCTGAGGCAGCGTTACGCTGCGTCACGTAGGGGTAGGAGGTATTAGCTAAGCGTTATGTAACATTAGTTTTTTTTAGTTTTCAACATATGCTGAAATAATTCCTTTTTGAGTCCTGTACTAAAACATTAACTAATTTGTTTAAAAGCAAATAAACTAAAGTTATTGATTGTAAATTGTTACAATAAATGGAAATATTTTTTCAACGTTTTTTTTTAAATTTTGTAAAGATTGCGAAGAAAATATTCAAAACTGATGTGAAGTTTATTCTAGAATTTAAATTGGCGGTCTAGACCCTCGCTCTTGCATCATTCACAGACAGCATCTGCAAATATTTACCATGGAATGAGACACACGATGTTCTGCGTTAAGTTTTAAAACTACCAGGTAGTGCACCGTAACTTAATCAGAAAACTCAAAAATCAACAAAGACTAGAAAAATGTCAAAATTATCTGAGAATGAACAGTATAGATAAGAACCTGGATAAAAGGAGACTTAGTAGATTTCAGACCTTGGAATTATTCACTGAATTTTAGTTACATTATAAGAAAGGTCAACACTAGATGACTCCTTCCCACATTTCTATGTGTAATTTATTAAAGAAGACGATAAACTAATTCTTTAATAAAATAACGTTAGCTCACGAGCGACGATGGAAAGATGTTTCTTTCTCCGATAGATAAAGTACACTTATTGTGGTATGTAATATTGGATTTCATTTCATTCTATTTGCTTTAATGAACTGATATTGACATGTAAAGTTAAGTAAATAGTTACCAACGCAGTTTCAAGGAGCGCCCAAGAGAATAGTTCGCCGCCCGGAGTGTCCAAAACAGTTTTCTATCACCGACAATTGCCGGCAAGCGAGAAAGAAATGCGTTAGCTATGTATTAGTAAAAAAGAAGCATCTTTACCCTTCTGAGTACATTTTTACATTCTCGTCTACTATTCAGTATTCTAGAGAAAGTATTGTAATGCTGGCGCGGACAATCATAACATTTTTTAGAGAAAAACCATTATTGTGGGTTCCTCATATCAAAAAATGGATAATTGTTGTTCTTAAATGTAGCAAATAACTTGAATACGTCGCGAAGACGCAATCCACGTTTTGTGGGCCCTTGATACAGAAAAATTGGTTTACGGCAAAACGTCTCTGTGTGAACAACGCTACAAGTTAAACAGTTAGCAGGATTTCCATGAAAATTGACATTCCCTAATCGATCTGACTGGTGTCGCGGACCACTTGTTTGAAACTGAAATTTTCATTTTGGGAGAAACTGCATGCAAAGCTCCAACGACTTTTCAAAATTTTCTGACTTTTTGAAATGTTCCGAATTATTTCTTTAAAATATTCCTGCAAACGGGGCAAAGTACGCAAATAAAAATGTCACAGTAATATTTCCGTTAAACTCTCCGAGCTTGCGAAAATTGCAAAAGTTACTTAGAAAACTGCAAAACATGTATACGTTGTTGTAGCACCACTAGCTTTTATCACTTTGGTTAACCTCTTCTCAAGACTGTCTCGAGTGTATCTGAGGTCTTCGACGCTCGGCCAATTGGATCGTGCGAATTGTTTGAATGTAAGTCATAGTTTTCAGAATAGGACTGATCGTTTCCAGAGACTGATTCTCAAAACACAAGCAAAAATACATTTCTTCTTGCATCTGTCTACCCTTTTTAAATATTTAACTTTAGGGTTCATTAACATAAAAAGTACTACTGACAATATAAGGTTCATTAACATAAAAAGTACAACTGACAATATAAGTTATTTGACAATTAGATATTAGTATTGATTAGTTATATTTGCATTACAGAAAAACATTATTTTTGTATATATTTGCCTTAAAAGAAATAAAGCAAATCATTTTGCGACATTTCGTACGTTTTTTGTCGTCATTAGTGATGGCATTGGCAGTGGGGATAAGTTCAGAACATTGTAGGAATATAACTTAAAAAATACAAATATACTAAACATTTGAAATTTAGTTATATTAACTCAATTTATTTATACACAAATACAACTGTTTGATCTGCGCAAGGAAATAATATTCAAGTTCTTCACTTCAGTGTTAATTGGCCTTTGCAGGCCCTGCAATTTGCTAGACATCAACTGTTTTAAAATTTTGAGAAACTCACTAATTCAAGAACCCAAACCAACTTCCCTTGCATTTGAATTCGCAGAAACCTGTTCTCCGAATCCGTATTAGGCAGTGGCGTTGGCAAAAGCGTTGGCTGGTTCCTGGCGGTCGCTTAACGGAAAAGCAAGCAGCCGCATAAATGTTCCTATGTTTTCTGGAAATACTGAAAATTCAAGATTGTTCACTTAGAATTTACTTCCTTATACGGTTTACTGAAATGAAGAGATAGTTTCCAAAATAAATCAGGAAAATTATTCTCGATAACACGGTTCACCAGAATAATAATTTGACCTGTTCACTGAAAACAGGAAGGCGCAGTTACAAAGACCTTCATGTAGTTATGTAGTTATGATTGGTTTCTGAAGGCGATGAGAAAGAGAGAGAGAGAGAGAGAGAGAGAGAGAGAGACCTTATCTCTGCTTTCCTCCGACTCTATTATATTTTTGACGTTTTGTTCTTAATTGGGACGTGTTTCCCATTTCCTACCTCTGATGTTGTCTCTCTTCCCATCCGTTTTTCATTCCTCTGAAAAGTTTCATTTAAGTTGTAATTTTCATGTAAGCTACTGCGAAATGTTTAATAATTGAAATTACTTCATAACTTAATTAGAATATCAGTATATTCACACTTTCATGTATCACATACATACTATTTTTACTTTAATTCACATTTTAGTTTTCGTTTATAGTTTCTTTCTTAATAAGAGAGAGTAACGGAAGTAGGAGGTAAAGTGTTTTTCAAATTCTTATTAAATGAGAAGGAGGAGATAAAGAAAGGAGGAGGAAGAAGAGAAAAAATATTGAATAGGAAACGGAGATCAGAAAGGAACCTGACGAAGAGCTCTGAAGTGAGTCTGGGTGAAGGGAGAGAGATCAGAATTGAATTAAGAAAGAGCCACGCTGAGAGGCAAGTCTAGGCGGAGATAGACGAACAGAGAATGAGACAGATGGAAAGAGGAGACGGTGGGGGCGGGAGAAGAGATGGAGACATACTGCGCCAGAGAGGTTGCAATTCCTCCGGGCAGAATCCCGCGCCGGCCCTTTGTGCGTGGGAGGTCGGCGGGCCGGAACGCGCCGCCGCCGCTCCCCCCTCCCACGCCCCCTCCCACGCCCCCTCCCCCCACCGCCCCCACCCGGCGCGGCGCGGCGGGGCGCGGGCCTCTGGGCGCAGCCAACTTGCGGGAAGTCCGTCGGCCCATGCCACATCGCATTACCGGTGTCCCGACCCCGCGCCCCTTGCCCCGCCCCGCCCCCGCCCCCCTCCTCGCACAGGCGCCGACGCGACCCCCCTCCCCTCCTCCCTCCCTCACACGGGGCACGCGCTTCGCGGGGCGCGTTCTCGCGCACAGGTGCCCCGAGAACAGTGGCCGGGGCGGAGGCAGCGGCAGCCTGCGACGCCCTTGCACGGCTCACAGAACCGGCGCTAACTCTCGCAATTATTAATTGGAGAGAAACCTCTTCAAAAATGACTTACTGCATCTTCCAATTGAAATGTACTCGTATTTATATTTATTTACAACGAATTGACAGTTCATTTTTAGTTTCCAAACACGAAATCTCTAGACGGAATGTCATAAAATTTATCAAAACCGTAATTGTCGCTTGAGGTGAGAGTAACATGTTCTTGTAAACACTTCAGAATTCATTATCAATCAGCATCCAGGAAACTATGGGAACAATTGACAAATATCGTATTTCATGTAAAGATATTAGTGACTTTTCTAGTATGTTTTGTTATATAGCGATAAATCACAGAACATTAGGCTGATAAGCGACAACTCCGTAAATAATATATTTTTCTTATTTCTTTTGTAAAAGCAAAATAATTGAAATGTGTGAATAATCAACGTTTATCATGACTGCTGAACCAATTATTTCTCTGATTACAACGAAAAATATTAGTTTACTTGAATATTTTTTTTCTTATTAATCTACAATTACGTATACTATTAATAGCTTTGTGAAAAGCTGTTAATAGTATACGTAAGCTCAAAGAATGAAATAACTTTTAACTCATGGAGAAGAAATAATGGAAAAATATAACTACATAATCAGAAGACGTCTCTGATAATCTACAATATGTCATCATTCCATTATACACACAAAATTGAGCACTTTAATAATAATGAATTAATAATGAATATGAATTATTTATGGACATTCTCCGTCTTAGAAACAAGAAACGACGTTCAGGAAGAGCACTTCTGGTGATTGCTGTCATTCGGATTCAATCATTCAAAAGCGATCTCTGTCTGCTGTGACAGGTAACAACAATCACACTAATGTCACTAGCGTTACCTTGCAATGCATATGACCTTCTTAAACTGTTTCTTTATAGCAGTGTTGTCAAGGTCGATGCCACGAGCGGGAGTCCGTGGCATGACTGCCACCACGAAATCGCCCCTCCACACAGTTCAATACCCCGCCACCAAAGACAAGGCCATCCCTTTTGTAAAACACCGGGGTTACTAATAGGTTCCTCTCCCGACGCTAATTGCTCAGAGAAGCTCGTGGCATGCTACGGAGCCACGACGCATGCCACTGGTACCAGTGGAAGATCCTTGACACCACTGTTTTAGAGTTATTACAGAAATGATTTGATACAAAAGTCACTGAATAATAACATTTGAAACAGATAACAAGTATCAAACTACTAAATGTAAAACTAGTTCATTACAGCATTCTCTCATCACTTCTTTTCTGCTAAGGGACCTCCAGTTTTGCACACTTAGTTAATCGATGCGGCTCACAGATGTTTGTATAATTTAAGTTCTATAAATTTCAAATTGACATTGAGGATTGCATGACTTTTTAACTATGAATATAAAATTTGCCAAATGTCGCTGTTATATCTATTGAATTATAAACTATCACAAAATATGTTTCTGATGCTACAAACAATTTTCCTAAAATTATTTCTCATTTCTCTGCATCTAGACACTTTAATCTCCCTGCTGATATTTGTGACATTGTTTGGACAATGAACATAGCAAAGAATGTAAGATAATTGCTACATAAAAACTTCAAATGTTTTTCAGATTTCGCATTGAATGCTAGTACATTATTTTCTGTTGTCTCTGCATGATTATGTCGTAAGAAAAAGAAATTGAAAAACGTTTTGTATCATTCAAAAACTGTCCTTTATAACACGTTTTACGTACGTTATTTTTGGAGTTATTTTTCTGAAAGAAACCCTTGAATACACAATTGGAAACACATCAACTGAAACAGTCTGCCAAGTTTTTGACAAAGAGTAATATTTAAAAGTATGAAACAAAGCACGTTGGAATAGAGAATGTTGTTAGTTCCTTTTCGAAACTGTCAGAAAGAAACGTTTGAATCACACCATAGACTACTCATCACTACGTAACACATTGCTAAAATATTGGAAGTCACGCACTCGACATTACAAGCAAATGAACATAAGCTTATGAGAACATCTGAGTAGCTGATGAACTTATGATATCCATTCTTTAATTTCTTCAGTTTGTTGTTGATTTTTTCATTAATACTACTCTGGAAATTATTCTATTTTCCAAAATCACTGACGGGTTGTAGGTGACTAAGGATAAGAAACTGGTGTTTTAATTTCTCGGAGAAGTATGTAATAATGACTGATTATTTAAAGTTTTGGATACGTCGCGTTTTGCCTTAGACTTCGACGCCAAACTACGTTTGAGTCGGCCATTGTTCGCTGGACAAAATATTATTGTACGGCAAGGCCAATCCACACAGGTAGGCATCTAGTGTGTTTCGTGTGAGGTCCATCGCATCACCTCCCCCCCCCCGGTTCACCGAGATGCAGACGCCCGCGGGCGCCCGCTTCGGGCGAGGAGCTCCGTGCGACCGGGCGGCTTTCAGTGGAGCGCGACTGGCTTGACCTTTCGCTGTCCACCGCAGACGTCGCGCCCCTCATCCCCCTGCCCCTTCCCCTTTCCACCCACCCCTCTATCCCCCTCCCCCTTTCCACCCACCCCTACTCCCCTTTCCCTCCCCTCATCCTTCCACTTCTTCCCTCCCCTCTTTCTCCTCCGCGCCTTTCCCACCCCTTCTCCCAGTTCCTTTTACCTTCACCTCTCCCTCCTGCTCCTTTCTCTACCCTCTTCACCCCTCTCCTTCCTCCTCACCCACTTACCTCCCATGCCCTTTTCTCCCCCTCCTCGTACCTTTTTCCCAGCACAACGCAGCCCCCCCCTTTCCCTTCTTCCACCCCCTTCTCCTTCCCCTCTTCCTCTCTCCCCTCCCCCGACCTTCGCGCTTCTATTTATACGCGGCGCCTGGCGCTGCAGACGTCTGCGCAATCGATACCTCGAAAGGCGCCGCTATTCGATATTGAAGGGAAGGAAGCGAGCGCTATCCAAAGGAGCGCGGCGCGGTGCGGTGCGTCGGGCTGCGGTGTAGCGCGGGCCAGAGAATGAGGCGAGCAGATAACCGACCGAACATTTGGACGGTCGAGGAAAAAGGCGATAGACCGCCTTCTTTTCGTGGCTTCGGACGAACGGTGACTCGTAGCAAATAACACGTGATAAATAAGCGACACGGATAGCCCAGAAGGCCTCTTGCATGTGCTGGAAGGGTATCAGAATTGAGCTCAGTTGTAAAGGGATGTTTATGCCTGATTTTTATGTATGCTCCAGTGATAACTTCCGTTTTATGTTATTCACCAAGTAACTCGCAACATTTCAATGTCTGTATGTGGCCATGAAACCATGAAACAAGTGTTCAAAAATTTAATACTCGCGACGACTACGCGAATAACTTAACACGATTGTAAAAATACTGATCTGAATCGCCTTCCTCGTAAGGTGTTACTCTTAATCGTTACTCTTTAGGTAACAAATTTACTTATTGCAACATCACTCTTAAGGAAACATGATAATGTCTCAAGATACCTCTTCGAATAAATTAAACGATAGAAAAGGGCTAAGCCGCTTTGATACCAACCGTCCTATATCTTCTTTCTCTTGAATTTGTACCAATTGAAATAACACTAACAGGTTGTATTTTCATATTAACTGTTACAAATTTATTACAATGCTGCTACATCCTTTGTTTTTACAATCAGCAAGTACCGAAGAATGGTGATAGCGTATTATGCGTACTTACGGTTCAAAGTTTTGCATTTTATGTATTGCTTTCTTTCTCAAATTACTATGAGCAATTTTTCCTTTAAAATTATCTCATAGAATGCAGGGATATACATACATAGTTTTAAAAAATTGACCAAGTATTAAATGATTTCGGAGGCATATTTAACAAATAATAGTGGTTGAATATAAAAGAGAGGCATTTTATTAAAACGCATTATTTCCATTTACGGGTTGCAATCCAGCGCCATAATTTATTTTTAAAAGTGAGAAAATTCGTAAATATTCCACACCTTTAGGTATGAAGCTAATTTAAAACCATGGGAGATCCGATTGTTCATATATAGCACTCAGCATTAAGAGTTTCATTGTTTTATAAGGTATCTGATATAATCATACTTGCTTTCCTCTACTGTTCTACACTACTATCTCAATGTTTGTAATCATTATAATAGCAACAGAATTACTCAAAACGCATGGAACGGATGGTGGTGAAAAAATGCGATTACTGACAAGACGTTTGAATAACATGTTTGTCAATAGTAAACATTTCAAAGTTCTACGTATTAAAATTTTGTTAGGTTATCAAAAAATGCTTTCATTCTTCCTGAAATTCATGCTACTATACATCACATCTGGATAATTGAGGAGCATTGCAACAACTGTAGAACAGGATCTGTATAATTTCGTATCGCAATATTATCACCAAACCAAGGCGATATTTACCATTCTCCAACATCGTAATTTATTTTCATTTTAAAAATTTTACAAATCTTCGAACTGACCCACTCGCGTGCAGATGCAAAACTGTATTATAGATGTCACAACGCTACGCTTTAATACGGGTGTTTTTACTTTTTTAGCAGCAGGCGGTTCAGCCAGGATCTGTCTTTTAAATAACAAAAGAGGGCCGCCGCGCCGCCAGGCCGCCTCGGCGGGGAACGCATGGCAGGTCCGTACATAATCTAGACGTTTCTCCCGAGCAGAATACGACCGCAGCGCCGGGCGCATGCAACGCTGTAGCGGAAGAGCCGACAACTGATTTGAATTTCCGCGGAAACATTCGACGGCGGCGGCGGCGGAGCCGGTCGCGTGCGAAGGGCCATTTCGAATGTTTTGACGTACCGAGAAATGGAATAAACTGCGCGAAAACATGCGAAATCTGCCCGCGGCAATCAGCGAAAATTAGACAGAAGCGGGGCGCCGACTCACGAACCGGGTCTCGCTCCTTCGGTTCTTTTCGTGGAGAAGTGTGTTATGTGCACTCCATGCCAGATTCCGATTTTGGCCTATTCTTGCAATGTTCGACACGTTGTAGTGTGCGGCGAAGTTCTGCCGAGAGGTAGAAGACGGCTTCGTCCTGAGGAACTGTATTGTGAAGTGTGAGAAAATACAACTAATTGTTCTTTGTTTGACATTTGGACAGTTGTTAGAATTCTACGACATCTTTTGAGGAGATTCAAGTGGAGCAATGGTTTCTCTTAGGAAAGTGCATTACTTGGAAAAAGTATCACTGTAAATTTATTAAAGACTACATTGAATTAATAAATTCAAAAAATTGCAAACATATTTATATTTAAAACACTAAGGGTTTTCGTATAGAAAAATGACAGAGCATTCCACTCAACCAAATTTCGTGATTTGTATTATTAACCGGGTTGATGGTATAAATACTAAATCTTGATCACATCATAAATTTAATAGAATAAGCGCTTAAACTCAGTGGTTACCGCAAATGTCGTATGAAAACCAATATGAATGGGTAAATATATGTTATCATCCATAATAAAAATATTATGGATGATATATCAGTGATTTTATTGTGAAATTAATTACGTCTTTTACCCTTATAAATGAATGCTTATCTACCTTTTGAAAACATCGATCATTTTCTCTTCGAGAAAACATGTAAGTGTAACGTTGTTAGAGAAGCTACTGCGAGCTTTTTTAAGGTAGTATTTTTAAATACAAAGATATGTGACTATGTAAACACAATGTGTAGCAATCGTCTAACACGTGTGAATTGCGTTTTTAAGGTAAAGTAAACAGTG
Source organism: Acheta domesticus (assembly GCA_031308135.1). NCBI lineage: Eukaryota > Metazoa > Arthropoda > Insecta > Orthoptera > Gryllidae > Acheta > Acheta domesticus. The sequence continues at coordinate 166,781,341 of JAHLJT010009419.1, forward strand.
GTATTTATTACTCGTATTTTTCTACAGCATGCATGTATAGATCATGGTAAATAAAAACTCCATTACATTTTCAGGAAGATGAACTCTGGATTCACGGTGATTGAACTGTTCTAAAATGTCTAAAACTCTCTTATTTCATTAGTATTTGAGAATTAATACTGGTCTACATGAAATAATGGATTTTTTGGTTTTATATTTTCCGTATAGTGATAAGAAAGAACATCTGTACCTTTTTTACAACCACATCTCAACATATCTAATTTTTCGCGTGCATTCTTGCTGCTCGAAATTTTTACGTGTGTCCCCTCTTTCCAAGCCATTTTCAAACACATTGATTCAGGTGGCTTGGGTGTTTTCTATATAAATTTATCTAATTGAAGACCTTTAAATGAGATCATGCACGGAGCGAAGTGACTCAGGGTGTAGGACTTCGCATTCGGAAGGCCCGGGTTCAATCTCCGTGCGGCACATCCTGACCGGGGCTTTTCGTGGTTCCCTCAGTCATCCAGGAGAATGCTGGGGTGGGTCTACTGAATGGCCATAATCCTGAATCCAGCGTCACTGCTGAATTCATTATAGTGCGATTTTTCTAATCGTACCTCGTACAGGTAGCAGCTGTTGACAGCTTTATCCAATCGGGAGCTTGAACATCATGGTAGCGGAGTATAAGCTCCCGATTGGATGAAATCGTCAACAGCTGATACCTGCTGTTGTATACACGGTTAGAAAAATCCCATATAACTTCGTGGAGTAACGAAGGTTAAGCGAATTCGAGACACCGTGGGTTTCTGATTGGGTGACCGACTGGGAACGCCGGAATCTAAGGATGTCATGGCCAATTGCTCATTATGGGACATATAATGGCTAAATACAAATACGAAAATAATGTCATGCACTTTCTTTAAAAAAGTCTGAGTAATTGTTCAGTGATAACTAAGAGAAGGAAAAATTCGGGTAGACCGCGCATTCGCACAAATGTTTCTTTGTCAACTCAGGTAAACTTACTTTCTAGATGCGCCTCGTACTTTTCAATCAATAATAATTCAAATTTTCATTTGTGTTGCTTCACTGCCAATCTACCTTATTTTTGAAGACTTATGTACACCTTGTCATTAAAATGCTAGTCATTTTCATTGATCCATCTTTTTTTAATATATTTATTAATATTTGTTCGACAAAATATTTCTCTTTCAAGTGTGCGAACATTATATAACATTGAAAAGAATATAAGGAGAAATTTAAATAGTAACCTCTAACATACTATTCACATAGGTATTTTTGATTTTGATAAAATAATGATAAAAATAAACCTTGGTTATAAATAGTACATAATATGTGAAATTTATACAATAAATAATAAATACTATGGAGCTAACTATGGAGTATGTAATAGATATTTTGAATAACGTGATTTAATTCTGGGAAAAGGATTAGCTGTTTTTCCGAGTTGAAAAGATTTATAAGCAGGAGAAGAAGTAAGAGAAGTATAGCATTTGTCTGAGAGACGAAGGATCCAGGATTTTAGGGGCAGAATACTGAGTTCGTGTAATATTTGATCGTTTCTTATGAACCAGGGTGCTTAATCTTAAGGGTCTGTTTTGTTTGCAAATGCAAGCATGAGCACGTGCTATAGCTGCGCTGTTATATTTGTTGAGTTGAAAAGTCAAAATTTACAATTGTTTAGAGAACGATAAAAGTTTACGTTTTAATAAAATGGACGTTAATGCTGTTACGTTTTCACAGTGTAGTACGTTTTAGTAAAGTCATAACTCGAGAAGCCTCATTCAAAATACTCCTCTCCTGTCCCATATGAATGTTTGAATTGAATTTGTAGTAAAAATATTTCTACTCTGTTCATCTACTTTAATTAGTACTGTTGATAGTGAGGTCTCTTTTCATGCTTAGTATGTATTTTATTATTATTAAATCTGGAACTGTGTTGAAATGTGTGCCCATATTAAAACGAAGCAGTGCGTACTATAATTACTATTGAGTGTACATTTATTGAATTACGAGCTTGGATAATGGCCTCCCATACGTTATGCCTTATTCGCATCATAGGAGCGACATTTAGAATTTATGTGACGTAATGAATGCACGGTTATGACGTCAGGGTGGAACGTGTGCGTCAATAGTGTTTGGGAAACGTCGCATCAACGAAATGTTCGGTGAACCTACGATAGAGACGAAAACACACTTCACAAAATAATTAATTCGCGCAACGAGAACGTGGTTGTAACATTCATTTGTCGCAAGGATTATAAGTAAAATAATTTAACGTAACCCAATTCATAAAAGGCAGATGACGCTTACACAAATGAGTAAGCGTTCGCGATCAACTAAATGAGAAGAATCTTGGAACTGATAATTATGAGAGAAAATTTAGAGATAATTATTTTGCATCTTGTGCATATTGTACACGTGTATTGTTGCCGAAAACTTCTTCAGTTTAGAAAAAAGTGGCATATCTAATGTTTTATGTACGCTCTGCTGAATATATTATATTGCTAAATGTCAAAAAAGTATTGGAAGTCAACAATTTGTTTAAGAATATTGTATTAAATGTATTAATTTATTATTAATATATTATTAACTTTAAAAATTATTAATGAATAACTGCAACACAAATGGTTTTAAAATTTCTTTAGGGTAGCTTATTCCACGTCTTCATTTAATTCGGTTGCTAATCATACGCTTATTTAAACTAAGCCAGGATCCCTTTCCCCTTTTCTTTCTCTCTTGTTTCTCTTGTCTCTTTAACTTGGCTCGCAATTAAAAACGATAATGATCCCTGGCAGCTCACGAGATTGGCCCCTTAAATGGCCCGTTTGGAAGAATGTTAACCGCTTTTTTTGTGAAGTTTGCCTCCCTGTAATGCCGGTTGTTCCACTTCGTCCCAGACCAAGAATTGGCCTGGAAACGGCCTGTTTCGTCGCTGGCTAATGAAGAAAGAAACCTTTTCCACAAGTATTGAACCGGTGTGCTCAAAGTCCTAACGACGAAGATATTGTGCCGCAATCTGCAATGTGAAAATGAAATTTTTGCTTCTGCATTTCGATTAATTACATACATTTAATATTTTCATTTAATGAGATACATAACTGAAGTTATAAGCAAAATAACATAAATTGTTCAGGTCTTTTCTTTCCATTATGAGTATTTTTTGGCATTAAGGCGTTTCATGTGTTATATGGCGATTAATCTGTGATCTCTCAAGTCTCATGTCATTGTCAAAATTTCAAAACTTTATAAAATGTTATATATGATGTGTAAATTTATATTTCATTTCATTTTTAGTAGGCCATTTATTACAAAAGTTAAAAAGCATTATAAACATATTCCTGCCTAAAGTATAGATCCGTGGCATTCACTGTTATAACTCAAAAACACTCACTTTCCATAAGAATATTTATTTACAAAAATCTGGGCCAACTCGGCCGCTATGTACAGTTACCACAAAACTTCATATACCAAAAACAATATGCCATCTGGCTGGAAAACCACGCCGAGCGCTCTACTGCCGGTGATCCTCCGTCGGCGTCCTTTTATTTGGGCCAGCTCCCGCGCAAGGCTTCCCGCGGCTTCCCTTGATTGGCCGGTTCACCAGTGCGCGGAGCCCAGGTAACAGGCGTGGCTGGTTTCTGAGCACACCCTTGGCGCGCTTGACGAAGCTCAGCGCGCCTGATGCCGACGCTCTGTGCTGCGCGCTGCCGGAGGCGGGAACATGCTGCCGGCGCTCTTTGCCGCGCAGTTAGCGCGGCAACTATGAACTGCCGTCCGCATACTACATTCACCTCTGGAGATCTTTCCATCGCACGACAGCCAGGAACAACGAGAACCTCTGTTACTGTGGGCGGAGGAAACAAACCTGGAGGGTAAATGTGCCGCCAGGATCCTCAATTAGCAATCTCTTTTTAAACTAATTGCAGCCAGTCTCAGGCTTAAGTGTTATCTCCTTCCGTATCTTGAACATGGTCAGCACCTGAAACGAGGCAGTACCACAGACCTTTACTAGCCACCTATCTCGCATACATGCACATTAGGGTGTCCCTTATATTGCCCTGAAAAATTTTTTTGCGAATGTTTTTGGGCTCACCCCCTAAATATTTTCCATTGGGTCAAATTTACTCAAATATAAAATTTCAACTCAATAGGTCGATATTAACCCGTGCCGACTTGAGCGCGAAATTTGAATGTTGATGATTTTTGGTTTGGTTGAGTTAAGCCCGTGGAAAACTATTGTCACATTTTTAATATATAATTTTATATAACACTTTACTTCATTTTCACTCTTTAGACTGTGTTATGGTTTTAACTTTTCTAGTGGGTACTTTTTTTCAGTATTTCTTTCTTACAATATGCGTACAATGAACAATGTTCTTGAACAACACAACAAAAATTGATTTCGCTCCTCATCTACATACAGTAGTCCATGAAAATCTTGCTTTAATTCAACAGTCTTTCAGCGCAGTCATTCACAGATTTCAACTTTATAAATAACCTTTTAGCTTCTGAATATGAAGAGTTGCTTTTCCTGATCAAAGGACAGTTTTGAATAAAACAAGTACCCAACTTCAGGCAAGAGAATAGGTATCTGCTTTTGATTGACACAAAGTCGGCAATTTATGTCATTCAAATGAAGATTAAATTGAATTAGGAGATGTATTGTAAATTTACGAATTAACAATTAAAGAACGGTCATCGGTATGTAACTGCGCTTATCATATTATTCTTCATCCAATTCTTTACAAAAAAAGGAAAACAACACTCTAGCACGTGCAGATTTTCTCAGACTAAACTTGCTACCATTTTTGTTTCGATTTGTGGGTCTGCTTCATCAGGGAGTACAACAGACAACTCTACTAATAAATACTACATACGGTATCTACATTGTTTTAAAGTTGCTTTTGAAATTGTGGAATCTATCCTTTCATGCAATTTTAGAAATTTTATTAAGCATCTTGATAAGAAGCTTTTACAACTGCACTGCCGTAAAGCCACTGGTTGACATAATCAGTTACAATCAACAGAGAGACATTATTTAAGGAATTTTTAATTACGCAAGATAGTTTAGATTTTGATCTGAGAAGAAACATTTTAAATATTAAATATGTCTTGCTATCTATCGAGATCGATACATTGCCCCGGGAAGATGTATCTATATTTTGTTACTTTCATAAAAATCCAACATTTCTTTAATTTTGGACTCATTAAAGAACACTTTCCAAGTTTTCTTTGCCTCTTTGAAAATTAATGGCATTAACACTCTCCCAGTTTTCCTTAAAATGCTAAAAAAAGGATTGCTTGCTACATTACGTATTTTACATTCAAACAAACATTGTAAAATAAAATTTTATTTATGTGATGACGGCGCGGAAAAAAACAATCTCTGTCCAAATTTTCTTCAAGAAAAACGTATACTCCTTCAAAACGTCAAGTGTTTGATGCAGTTGTATCATATAAAAGAATTTGTAATCTTTTTCTTCTTGTAATGATCTTTGTCTCGCCCTTTCTTCTTTATCCGCGAGATGTTCGTCTAGTCCTGCAAGATAGATTCGTAGGCTTCCGCGGCCGGAGTCATTATGTTCTTGGCTGTCCGGGATGAGCCGCGTCTCAGTCGGTTTTACTGACGTTTCGGCCATCTTGCTGTGGCCTTCTTCAGAGCTTCTTCTATACTGCTGCCGAGAGGCTAGCGTGTCGCATAGATATAGGACGGGGTGCAGGAGCTGATAGGTCGCAGCGGCGACCAATCGACCATGCGACCTATCAGCTCCTGCACCCCGTCCTATATCTATGCGACACGCTAGCCTCTCGGCAGCAGTATAGCTCTGAAGAAGGCCACAGCAAGATGGCCGAAACGTCAGTAAAACCGACTGAGACGCGGCTCATCCCGGACAGCCAAGAACATAATGACTCCGGCCGCGGAAGCCTACGAATCTACCTGACGAACCTCTACGGGGAGCGTACCTTCAAAAATACCAGACGACTCAGCCAACTGAGAATTACTCGTGCCAAGAGGCTCTGCCAACTCGCCTTCCTACTACGGTGTCGCGACTCCCACGTCATTCCCAAATTTCTCAACGTCTCACATCATATCAAGACGAAAGCTGCTCAACGGATCCTACGGCGCACCAGCAATCAACTACTAAGGGAGCGCATCCATCAAACACGAGCGGATATCGCCGCCACTGAGCAGGAACTCTATAGACTGCACCTCAGCATTAGCCACACCCTACGCTCTGATGACTGGGACAGACTGGACAGAATATCATTTAACAACGCTGAAAGTTCCCGAGACGTCGCCAAAAGCCGTCAGGTGCAGAAATTCTCCAACTTACAGCAAGATTGCGCCCGACCAGAGTCACAGATCCTCCGCAATACTGTAGTCAACCTGACCAGTGAAACGTTTGATACGGCCACCACAACCGTCCTCTCTAGGGGGCTCAATTTCGCCGTCACCCCCAAGCAGATCCCGACGGACGACGTCATCGCTGCTGTCGAAACTGCTCTGCGTGGCTTGCCTGAAGATCTTGCCGAAGATATTAGACGGGATACGAGCGCAATTCTAACCCGCGCCACTCCCCCAACTTGCAATATCTCACGTGATGAAAGATTGGCCTTGAAACACCTTAAGCAGCGAGATGACATCATCATTCTTCCTGCTGATAAAGGAAATGCCACCGTGATCATGGAGAGCGCCGAATACCACGCCAAGATGACCAGCTTACTTAGCGATAGTAACACCTACAGGAAACTGGACCACAACCCTTTGCGGAAGGTGAGGCAACAAGTCTTGTCCAGCTTAAATCAAGCTTCTTCCATCAGCGACGAAGACAAGAAAACTCTGAAGTTCGCCAACAACCATCGCACACCCCGCATCTATGGCCTACCCAAAATCCATAAACCCGAAGTGCCTCTGCGCCCAATAGTAAGTGCTATCAACTCACCTACCCAACATTTAGCTCGTTTCCTGGACAGAAAACTGAAACCTCTCACCGACCATATGCCGTCTTCCGTCCTCAACTCCAAACATTTCATCGAACTTATCCGCTCCACTAGAATAGGCCCTGATGATATCCTGGTCAGCTTCGATGTCACCTCCCTCTTCACCATGGTTCCCGTCGGTGACGCCATCAAGATCGTGGAAGACAACCTCTTACGACATCATCTTCCGAGGGAGTGGGCCAAACTCACCGAGATCTGCCTATCGACAACCTTTTTCCAATACAGGCAAGAGTACTACGCCAAACAGAAGGCACCGCTATGGGCTCACCTTTATCCCCTGTGGTAGCGAATCTTTTCATGGGAGCATTTGAAGAGCAGGCCTTAGAAAATGCGCACTTAAAACCGTCGCTCTGGCTGCGCTACGTCGACGACACATTCGTCATCTGGCCCCATGGCACCCGATTCCCTCGGAACCTTCCTCGCGCACCTCAACAACATCCACCCGCGCATCAAGTTCACCATGGAAACGGACAGAACGGACAGCTCCCTTTCCTGGATGTCTTAGTAACCAGGCGTCCTGATGGAACTCTCGGCCATTCTGTCTACCGGAAACCCATCCACACCAATCGTTACCTACATGCCGATTCACACCACCACCCTGCCACGAAACGGGGTGTCCTTTCCACCCTTGCTCACCGCGCCTCCCTGATATGTGACCACAATAGCCTAGAGTCGGAAAAAGCATTACTCAGAGAGACCTTCCTGGCCAATGGTCACAGCGGTTCCGCCGTGCATCGTGCGCTATCGAGGCTCGATTCTTCTACATCGAGTGAACGGAACGAGCCCTCCAGTCCACCCCGCAAGACAGCCGGTTACCCTATATCAAAGGGGTCACGGACAAGATTGGTAGACTTGCTGCGCAGGGCTGATATCCGCCCCGTTTTTCATGCGCGCAATAAATCG
>JAHLJT010009419.1:166795248-167121125 GCA_031308135.1 Acheta domesticus
TTTTTTTTTTTTTTTTTTTTTTTTTATTTTTTTTTTTTTTTTTTTTTTTTTTTTTTTTTTTTTTTTTTTTTTTTTTTTTTTTTTTTTTTTTTTTTTTTTTTTTTTTTTTTTTTTTTTTTTTTTTTTTTTTTTTTTTTTTTTTTTTTTTTTTTTTTTTTTTTTTTTTTTTTTTTTTTTTTTTTTTTTTTTTTTTTTTTTTTTTTATTTTTTTTTTTTTTTTTTTTTTTTTTTTTTTTTTTTTTTTTTTTTTTTTTTTTTTTTTTTTTTTTTTTTTTTTTTTTTTTTTTTATTTTTTTTTTTTTTTTTTTTTTTTTTTTTTTTTTTTTTTTTTTTTTTTTTTTTTTTTTTTTTTTTTTTTTTTTTTTTGTTTTTTTTTTTTTTTTTTTTTTTTTTTTTTTTTTTTTTTTTTTTTTTTTTTTTTTTTTTTTTTTTTTTTTTTTTTTTTTTTTTTTTTTTTTTTTTTTTTTTATTTTTTTTTTTTTTTTTTTTTTTTTTTTTTTTTTTTTTTTTTTTTTTTTTTTTTTTTTTTTTTTTTTTTTTTTTTTTTTTTTTTTTTTTTTTTTTTTTTTTTTTTTTTTTTTTTTTTTTTTTTTTTTTTTTTTTTTTTTTTTTTTTTTTTTTTTTTTTTTTTTTTTTTTTTTTTTTTTTTTTTTTGTTTTTTTTTTTTTTTTTTTTTTTTTTTTTTTTTTTTTTTTTTTTTTTTTTTATTTTTTTTTTTTTTTTTTTTTTTTTTTTTTTTTTTTTTTTTTTTTTTTTTTTTTTTTTTTTTTTTTTTTTTTTTTTTTTTTTTTTTTTTTTTTTTTTTTTTTTTTTTTTTTTTTTTTTTTTTTTTTTTTTTTTTTTTTTTTTTTTTTTTTTTTTTTTTTTTTTTTTTTTTTTTTTTTTTGTTTTTTTTTTTTTTTTTTTTTTTTTTTTTTTTTTTTTTTTTTTTTTTTTTTTTTTTTTTTTTTTTTTTTTTTTTTTTTTTTTTTTTTTTTTTTTTTTTTTTTTTTTTTTTTTTTTTTTTTTTTTTTTTTTTTTTTTTTTTTTTTTGTTTTTTTTTTTTTTTTTTTTTTTTTTTTTTTTTTTTTTTTTTTTTTTTTTTGTTTTTTTTTTTTTTTTTTTTTTTTTTTTTTTTTTTTTTTTTTTTTTTTTTTTTTTTTTTTTTTTTTTTTTTTTTTTTTTTTTTTTTTTTTTTTTTTTTTTTTTTTTTTGTTTTTTTTTTTTTTTTTTTTTTTTTTTTTTTTTATTTTTTTTTTTTTTTTTTTTTTTTTTTTTTTTTTTTTTTTTTTTTTTTTTTTTTTTTTTTTTTTTTTTTTTTTTTTTTTTTTTTTTTTTTTTTTTTTTTTTTTTTTTTTTTTTTTTTTTTTTTTTTTTATTTTTTTTTTTTTTTTTTTTTTTTTTTTTTTTTTTTTTTTTATTTTTTTTTTTTTTTTTTTTTTTTTTTTTTTTTTTTTTTTTTTTTTTTTTTTTTTTTTTTTTTTTTTTTTTTTTTTTTTTTTTTTTTTTTTTTTTTTTTTTTTTTTTTTTTTTTTTTTTTTTTTTTTTTTTTTTTTTTTTTTTTTTTTTTTTTTTTTTTTTTTTTTTTTTTTTTTTTTTTTTTTTTTTTTTTTTTTTTTTTTTTTTTTTTTTTTTTTTTTTTTTTTTTTTTTTTTTTTTTTTTATTTTTTTTTTTTTTTTTTTTTTTTTTTTTTTTTTTTTTTTTTATTTTTTTTTTTTTTTTTTTTTTTTTTTTTTTTTTTTTTTTTTTTTTTTTTTTTTTTTTTTTTTTTTATTTTTTTTTTTTTTTTTTTTTTTTTTTTTTTTTTTTTTTTTTTTTTTTTTTTTTTTTTTTTTTTTTTTTTTTTTTTTTTATTTTTTTTTTTTTTTTTTTTTTTTTTTTTTTTTTTTTTTTTTTTTTTTTTTTTTTTTTTTTTTTTTTTTTTTTTTTTTTTTTTTTTTATTTTTTTTTTTTTTTTTTTTTTTTTTTTTTTTTTTTTTTTTTTTTTTTTTTTTTTTTTTTTTTTTTTTTTTTTTTTTTTTTTTTTTTTTTTTTTTTTTTTTTTTTTTTTTTTTTTTTTTTTTTTTTTTTTTTTTTTTTTTTTTTTTTTTTTTTTTTTTTTTTTTTTTTTTTAGCTATTGTATTAGTAAAAAGAAGCATCTTTACCCTTCTGAGTACATTTTTACATTCTCGTCTACTATCAGTATTCTAGAGAAAGTATTGTAATGCTGGCGCGGAAATCATAACATTTTTTAGAGAAAAACCATTATTGTGGGTTCCTCATATCAAAAAATGGATAATTTGTTGTTCTTAAATGTAGCAAATAACTTGAATACGTCGCGAAGACGCAATCCACGTTTTGTGGGCCCTTGATACAGAAAAATGGTTTACGGCAAAACGTCTCTGTGGAACAACGCTACAAGTTAAACAGTTAGCAGGATTTCCATGAAAATTGACATTCCCTAATCGATCTGACTGGTGTCGCGGGCCACTTGTTGGAAACTGAAATTTTCATTTTGGGAGAACTTCATGCAAAGCTCCAACGACTTTTTCAAAATTTTCTGACTTTTGAATGTTCCGAATTATTTCTTTAAAATATTCCTGCAAACGGGGCAAAGTACGCAAATAAAAATGTCACAGTAATATTTCCGTTAAACTCTCCGAGCTTGCGAAAATTGCAAAAGTTACTTAGAAAACTGCAAAACATGTATACGTTGTTGTAGCACCACTAGCTTTTATCACTTTGGTTAACCTCTTCTCAAGACTGTCTCGAGTGTATCTGAGGTCTTCGACGCTCGGCCAATTGGATCGTGCGAATTGTTTGAATGTAAGTCATAGTTTTCAGAATAGGACTGATCGTTTCCAGAGACTGATTCTCAAAACACAAGCAAAAATACATTTCTTCTTGCATCTGTCTACCCTTTTTAAATATTTAACTTTAGGGTTCATTAACATAAAAAGTACTACTGACAATATAAGGTTCATTAACATAAAAAGTACAACTGACAATATAAGTTATTTGACAATTAGATATTAGTATTGATTGTTATATTTGCATTACAGAAAAACATTATTTTTGTATATATTTTCCTTAAAAGAAATAAAGCAAATCATTTTTGCGACATTTCGTACGTTTTTTGTCGTCATTAGTGATGGCATTGGCAGTGGGGATAAGTTCAGAACATTGTAGGAATATAACTTAAAAAATACAAATATACTAAACATTTGAAATTTAGTTATATAAACTCAATTTATTTATACACAAATACAACTGTTTGATCTGCGCAAGGAAATAATATTCAAGTTCTTCACTTCAGTGTTAATTGGCCTTTGCAGGCCCTGCAATTTGCTAGACATTCAACTGTTTTAAATTTGAGAAACTCACTAATTTCAAGAACCCAAACCAACTTCCCTTGCATTTGAATTCGCAGAAACCTTGTTCTCCGAATCCGTATTAGGCAGTGGCGTTGGCAAAAGCGTTGGCTGGTTCCTGGCGGTCGCTTAACGGAAAAGCAAGCAGCCGCATAAATGTTCCTATGTTTTCTGGAAATACTGAAAATTCAAGATTGTTCACTTAGAATTTACTTCCTTATACGGTTTACTGAAATGAAGAGATAGTTTCCAAAATAAATCAGGAAAATTATTTCTCGATAACACGGTTCACCAGAATAATAATTTGACCTGTTCACTGAAAACAGGAAGGCGCAGTTACAAAGACCTTCATGTAGTTATGTAGTTATGATTGGTTTCTGAAGGCGATGAGAAAGAGAGAGAGAGAGAGAGAGAGAGAGAGAGAGAGAGACCTTATCTCTGCTTTCCTCCGACTCTATTATATTTTTGACGTTTTGTTCTTAATTGGACGTGTTTTCCCATTTCCTACCTCTGATGTTGTCTCTCTTCCCATCCGTTTTTCATTCCTCTGAAAAGTTTCATTTAAGTTGTAATTTTCATGTAAGCTACTGCGAAATGTTTAATAATTGAAATTACTTCATAACTTAATTAGAATATCAGTATATTCACACTTTCATGTATCACATACATACTATTTTTACTTTCATTCACATTTTAGTTTTCGTTTATAGTTTCTTTCTTAATAAGAGAGAGTAACGGAAGTAGGAGGTAAAGTGTTTTTCAAATTCTTATTAAATGAGAAAGGAGGAGAAAAGAAGGAGGAGGAAGAAGAGAAAAAATATTGAATAGGAAACGGAGATCAGAAAGGAACTGACGACGAGCTCTGGAGTGAGTCTGGGTGAAGGGAGAGAGATCAGAATTGAATTAAGAAAGAGCCACGCTGAGAGGCAAGTCTAGGCGGAGATAGACGAACAGAGAATGAGACAGATGGAAAGAGGAGACGGTGGGGGTGGGAGAAGAGATGGAGACATACTGCGCCAGAGAGGTTGCAATTCTCCGGGCAGAATTCCCGCGCCGGCCCTTTGTGCGTGGGAGGCCGGCGGGTCGGAAACGCCCGCTCCCCCCTCCCACGCCCCCTCCCACGCCCGCCCCCTCCCCCCCACCCCACCCGGCGGCGGCGCGGCGGGGCGCGGGCCTCTGGGCGCAGCCAACTTGCGGGAAGTCCGTCGGCCCATGCCACATCGCATTACCGGTGGCCCGACCCCGCGCCCCTTGCACCGCCCCGCCCCGCCCCGCCCCGCCACCCTCCTCGCACAGGCGCCGACGCGACCCCCTCCCCTCCTCCCTCCCTCACACGGGGCACGCGCTTCGCGGGGCGCGTTCTCGCGCACAGGTGCCCCGAGAACAGTGGCCGGGGCGGAGTCAGCAGGCAGCCTGCGACGCCCTTGCACGGCTCACAGAACCGGCGCTAACTCTCGCAATTATTAATTGGAGAGAAACCTCTTCAAAAAATGACTTGCTGCATCTTCCAATTGAAATGTACTCGTATTTATATTTATTTACAACGAATTGACAGTTCATTTTTTAGTTTCCAAACACGAAATCTCTAGACGGAATGTCATAAAATTTATCAAAACCGTAATTGTCGCTTGAGGTGAGAGTAACATGTTCTTGTAAACACTTCAGAATTCATTATCAATCAGCATCCAGGAAACTATGGGAACAATTGACAAATATCGTATTTCATGTAAAGATATTAGTGACTTTTCTAGTATGTTTTTGTTATATAGCGATAATCACAGAACATTAGGCCGATAAGCGACAACTCCGTAAATAATATATTTTTCTTATTTCTTTTGTAAAAGCAAAATATGAAATGTGTGAATAATCAACGTTTATCATGACTGCTGAACCAATTATTTCTCTGATTACAACGAAAAATATTAGTTTACTTGAATATTTTTTTCTTATTAATCTACAATTACGTATACTATTAATAGCTTTGTGAAAAGCTGTTAATAGTATACGTAAGCTCAAAGAATGAAATAACTTTTAACTCATGGAGAAGAAATAATGGAAAAATATAACTACATAATCAGAAGACGTCTCTGATAATCTACAATATGTCATCATTTCCATTATACACACAAAATTGAGCACTTTAATAATAATGAATTAATAATGAATATGAATTATTTATGGACATTCTCCGTCTTAGAAACAAGAAACGACGTTCAGGAAGAGCACTTCTGGTGATTGCTGTCATTTCGGATTCAATCATTCAAAAGCGATCTCTGTCTGCTGTGACAGGTAACAACAATCACACTAATGTCACTAGCGTTACCTTGCAATGCATATGACCTTCTTAAACTGTTTCTTTATAGCAGTGTTGTCAAGGTCGATGCCACGAGCGGGAGTCCGTGGCATGACTGCCACCACGAAATCGCCCCTCCACACAGTTCAATACCCCGCCACCAAAGACAAGGCCATCCCTTTTGTAAAACACCGGGGTTACTAATAGGTTCCTCTCCCGACGCTAATTGCTCAGAGAAGCTCGTGGCATGCTACGGAGCCACGACGCATGCCACTGGGTACCAGTAGAAGATCTTGACACCACTGTTTTAGAGTTATTACAGAAATTATTTGATACAAAGTCACTGAATAATAACATTTGAAACAGATAGCAAGTATCAAACTACTAAATGTAAAACTAGTCATTACAGCATTCTCTCATCACTTCTTTTCTGCTAAGGGACCTCCAGTTTTTGCACACTTAGTTAATCGATGCGGCTCACAGATTGTATAATTTAAGTTCTATAAATTTCAAATTGACATTGAGGATTGCGTGACTTTTTAACTATGAATATAAAATTTGCCAAATGTCGCTGTTATATCTATTGAATTATAAACTATCACAAAATATGTTTCTGATGCTACAAACAATTTTCCTAAAATTATTTCTCATTTCTCTGCATCTAGACACTTTAATATCCCTGCTGATATTTGTGACATTGTTTGGACAATGAACATAGCAAAGAATGTAAGATAATTGCTACATAAAAAACTTCAAATGTTTTTCAGATTTCGCATTGAATGCTAGTACATTTTTTCTGTTGTCTCTGCATGATTATGTCGTAAGAAAAAGAAATTGAAAAAACGTTTTGTATCATTCAAAAACTGTCCTTTATAACACGTTTTACGTACGTTATTTTTGGAGTTATTTTTCTGAAAGAAACCCTTGAATACACAATTGGAAACACATCAACTGAAACAGTCTGCCAAGTTTTTGACAAAGAGTAATATTTAAAAGTATGAAACAAAGCACGTTGGAATAGAGAATGTTGTTAGTTCCTTTTCGAAACTGTCAGAAAGAAACGTTTGAATCACACCATAGACTACTCATCACTACGTAACACATTGCTAAAATATTGGAAGTCACGCACTCGACATTACAAGCAAATGAACATAAGCTTATGAGAACATCTGAGTAGCTGATGAACTTATGATATCCATTCTTTAATTTCTTCAGTTTGTTGTTGATTTTTTCATGTAATACTACTCTGGAAATTATTCTATTTTCCAAAATCACTGACGGGTTGTAGGTGACTAAGGATAAGAAACTGGTGTTTTAATTTCTCGGAGAAGTATGTAATAATGACTGATTATTTAAAGTTTTGGATACGTCGCGTTTTGCCTTAGACTTCGACGCCAAACTACGTTTGAGTCGGCCATTGTTCGCTGGACAAATATTATTGTACAGCAAGGCCAATCCACACAGGTAGGCATCTAGTGTGTTTCGTGTGAGGTCCATCGCATCACCTCCCCCCCCCGGTTCGCGGAGATGCAGACGCCCGCGGGCGCCCGCTTCGGGCGAGGAGCTCCGTGCGACCGGGCGGCTTTCAGTGGAGCGCGACTGGCTTGACCTTTCGCTGTCCACCGCAGACGCTCACTCCGTCGCGCCCCTCATCCCCCTGCCCCTTCCCCTTTCCACCCACCCCTCTATCCCCCTCCCCCTTTCCACCCACCCCTACTCCCCTTTCCCTCCCCTCATCCTTCCACTTCCCTCCCCTCTTTCTCCTCCGCGCCTTTCCCCCCCTTCTCCCAGTTCCTTTTACCTTCAGCTCTCCCTCCTTCTCCTTTCTCTACCCTCTTCACCCCTCTCCTTCCTCCCCACCCACTTACCTCCCATGCCCTTTTCTCCCCCTCCTCGTACCTTTTTTCCCAGCACAACGCAGCCCCCCCTTTCCCTTCTTCCACCCCCTTCTCCTTCCCCTCTTCCTCTCTCCCCTCCCCCGACCTTCGCGCTTCTATTTATACGCGGCGCCTGGCGCTGCAGACGTCTGCGCAATCGATACCTCGAAAGGCGCCGCTATTCGATATTGAAGGGAAGGAAGCGAGCGCTATCCAAAGGAGCGCGGCGCGGTGCGGTGCGTCGGGCTGCGGTGTAGCGCGGGCCAGAGAATGAGGCGAGCAGATAACCGACCGAACGTTTGGACGGTCGAGGAAAAAGGCGATAGACCGCCTTCTTTTCGTGGCTTCGGACGAACGGTGACTCGTAGCAAATAACACGTGATAAATAAGCGACACGGATAGCCCAGAAGGCCTCTTGCATGTGCTGGAAGGGTATCAGAATTGAGCTCAGTTGTAAAGGGATGTTTATGCTCTGATTTTTATGTATGCTCCAGTGATAACTTCCGTTTTATGTTATTCACCAAGTAACTCGCAACATTTCAATGTCTGTATGTGGCCATGAAACCATGAAACAAGTGTTCAAAAATTTAATACTCGCGACGACTACGCGAATAACTTAACACGATTGTAAAAATACTGATCTGAATCGCCTCCTCGTAAGGTGTTACTCTTAATCGTTACTCTTTAGGTAACAAATTTACTTATTGCAACATCACTCTTAAGGAAACATGATAATGTCTCAAGATACCTCTTCGAATAAATTAAACGATAGAAAAGGGCTAAGCCGCTTTGATACCAACCGTCCAATATCTTCTTTCTCTTGCATTTGTACCAATTGAAATAACACTAACAAGTTGTATTTTCATATTAACTGTTACAAATTTATTACAGTGCTGCTACATCCTTTGTTTTTACAATCAGCAGGTACCGAAGAATGGTGATAGCGTATTATGCGTACTTACGGTTCAAAGTTTTGAATATTATGTATTGCTTTCTTTCTCAAATTACTATGAGCAATTTTCCCTTTAAAATTATCTCATAGGATGCAGGGATATGTAAATACATAGTTTTAAAAAATTGACAAGTATTAAATGATTTCGGAGGCATATTTAACAAATAATAGTGGTTGAATATAAAAAAGAGGCATTTTATTAAAACGCATTATTTCCATTTACGGGTTGCAATCCAGCGCCATAATTTATTTTTAAAAGTGAGAAAATTCGTAAATATTCCACACCTTTAGGTATGAAGCTAATTTTAAACCATCGGAGATCCGATTGTTCATACATATCACTCAGGGTTAAGAGTTCCATTGTTTTATAAGGTATCTGATATAATTATACTTGCTTTCTCTACTGTTCTACATTACTATCTCAATGTTTCTAATCATTATAATTGCAACAGAATTACTCAAAACGCATGGAACGGATGGTGGTGAAAAAATGCGATTACTGACAAGACGTTTGAATAACATGTTTGTCAATAGTAAACATTTCAAAGTTCTACGTATTAAAATTTTGTTAGGTTATCAAAAAATGCTTTCATTCTTCCTGAAATTCATGCTACTATACATCACATCTGGATAATTGAGGAGCATTGCAACAACTGTAGAACAGGATCTGTATAATTTCGTATCGCAATATTATCACCAAACCAAGGCGATATTTACCATTCTCCAACATCGTAATTTATTTTCATTTTAAAAATTTTACAAATCTTCGAACTGACCCACTCGCGTGCAGATGCACAACTGTATTATAGATGTCACAACGCTGCGCTTTAATACGGGTGTTTTTACTTTTTTAGCAGCAGGCGGTTCAGCCAGGATCTGTCTTTTAAATAACAAAAGAGGGCCGCCGCGCCGCCAGGCCGCCTCGGCGGGGAACGCATGGCAGGTCCGTACATAATCTAGACGTTTCTCCCGAGCAGAATACGACCGCAGCGCCGGGCGCATGCAACGCTGTAGCGGAAGAGCCGACAACTGATTTGAATTTCCGCGGAAACATTCGACGGCGGCGGCGGCGGAGCCGGTCGCGTGCGAAGGGCCATTTCGAATGTTTTGACGTACCGAGAAATGGAATAAACTGCGCGAAAACATGCGAAATCTGCCCGCGGCAATCAGCGAAAATTAGACAGAAGCGGGGCGCCGACTCACGAACCGGGTCTCGCTCCTTCGGTTCTTTTCGTGGAGAAGTGTGTTATGTGCACTCCATGCCAGATTCCGATTTTGGCCTATTCTTGCAATGTTCGACACGTTGTAGTGTGCGGCGAAGTTCTGCCGAGAGGTAGAAGACGGCTTCGTCCTGAGGAACTGTATTGTGAAGTGTGAGAAAATATAACTAATTGTTCTTTGTTTGACATTTGGACAGTTGTTAGAATTCTACGACATCTTTTGAGGAGATTCAAGTGGAGCAATGGTTTCTCTTAGGAAAGTGCATTACTTTGAAAAAGTATCACTGTAAATTTATTAAAGACTACATTGAATTAATAAATTCAAAAAATTGCAAACATATTTATATTTAAAACACTAAGGGTTTTCGTATAGAAAATGACAGAGCATTCCATTCAACCAAATTTCGTGATTTGTATTATTAACCGGGTTGATGGTATAAATACTAAATCTTGATCACATCATAAATTTAATAGAATAAGCGCTTAAACTCAGTGGTTACCGCAAATGTCGTATGAAAACCAATATGAATGGGTAAATATATGTTATCATCCATAATAAAAATATTATGGATGATATATCAGTGATTTTATTGTGAAATTAATTACGTCTTTTACCCTTATAAATGAATGCTTATCTACCTTTTGAAAACATCGATCATTTTCTCTTCGAGAAAACATGTAAGTGTAACGTTGTTAGAGAAGCTACTGCGAGCTTTTTTAAGGTAGTATTTTAAATACAAAGATATGTGACTATGTAAACACAATGTGTAGCAATCGTCTGACACGTGTGAATTGCGTTTTTAAGGTAAAGTAAACAGTGGTATTTATTACTCGTATTTTTCTACAGCATGCATGTATAGATCATGGTAAATAAAAAACTCCATTACATTTTCAGGAAGATGAACTCTGGATTCACGGTGATTGAACTGTTCTAAATGTCTAAAACTCTCTTATTTCATTAGTATTTGAGAATTAATACTGGTCTACATGAAATAATGGATTTTTTGGTTTTATATTTTCCGTATAGTGATAAGAAAGAACATCTGTACCTTTTTTACAACCACATCTCAACATATCTAATTTTTGGCGTGCATTCTTGCTGCTCGAAATTTTTACGTGTGTCCCCTCTTTCCAAGCCATTTTCAAACACATTGATTCAGGTGGCTTGGGTGTTTTCTATATAAATTTATTTAATTGAAGACCTTTAAATGAGATCATGCACGGAGCGAAGTGACTCAGGGTGTAGGACTTCGCATTCGGAAGGCCGGGTTCAATCTCCGTGCGGCACATCCTGACCGGGGCTTTCCTTGGTTCCCCTCAGTCATCCAGGAGAATGCTGGGGTGTGGTCTACTGAATGGCCATAATCCTGAATCCAGCGTCACTGGCTGAATTCATTATAGTGCGATTTTTCTAATCGTACCTCGTACAGGTAGCAGCTGTTGACAGCTTTATCCAATCGGGAGCTTGAACATCATTGTAGCGGTGTATAAGCTCCCGATTGGATGAAATCGTCAACAGCTGATACCTGCTGTTGTATACACGGTTAGAAAAATCCCATATAACTTCGTGGAGTAACCGAAGGTTAAGCGAATTCGAAGACACCGTGGGTTTCTGATTGGGTGACCGACTGGGAACGCCGGAATCTAAGGATGTCATGGCCAATTGCTCATTATGGGACATATAATGGCTAAATACAACTACGAAAATAATGTCATGCACTTTCTTTAAAAAAAATCTGAGTAATTGTTCAGTGATAACTAAGAGAAGGAAAAATTCGGGTAGGCCGCGCATTCGCACAAATGTTTCTTGTCAACTCAGGTAAACTTACTTTCTAGATGCGCCTCGTACTTTTCAATCAATAATAATTCAAATTTTCATTTGTGTTGCTTCACTGCCAATCTACCTTATTTTTGAAGACCTTATGTACACCTTGTCATTAAAATGCTAGTCCTTTTCATTGATCCATCTTTTTTTAATATATTTATTAATATTTGTTCGACAAAATATTTGTCTTTCAAGTGTGCGAACATTATATAACATAGAAAAGAATATAAGGAGAAATTTAAATAGTAACCTCTAACATACTATTCACATTGGTATTTTTGATTTTGATAAAATAATGATAAAAAATAAACCTTGGTTATAAATAGTACATAATATGTGAAATTTATACAATAAATAATAAATACTATGGAGCTAACTATGGAGTATGTAATAGATATTTTGAATAACGTGATTTAATTCTGGGAAAAGGATTAGCTGTTTTTCCGAGTTGAAAGATTTATAAGCAGGAGAAGAAGTAAGAGAAGATATAGCATTTGTCCTGAGAGACTAAGGATCCAGGATTTTAGGGGCAGAATACTGAGTTCGTGTAATATTTGATCGTTTCTTATGAACCAGGGTGCTTAATCTTAAGGTCTGTTTTGTTTGCAAATTCAAGCATGAGCACGTGCTATAGCTGCGCTGTTATATTTGTTGAGTTGAAAAGTCAAAATTTACAATTGTTTAGAGAACGATAAAGTTTACGTTTTAATAAAATGGACGTTAATGCTGTTACGTTTTCACAGTGTAGTACGTTTTAGTAAGTCATAACTCGAGCAGCCTCATTCAAAATACTCCTCTCCTGTCCCATATGAATGTTTGAATTGAATTTGTAGTAAAAATATTTCTACTCTGTTCATCTACTTTAATTAGTACTGTTGATAGTGAGGTCCTCTTTTCATGCTTAGTATGTATTTTATTATTATTAAATCTGGAACTGTGTTGAAATGTGTGCCCATATTAAAACGAAGCAGTGCGTACTATAATTACTATTGAGTGTACATTTATTGAATTACGAGCTTGGATAATGGCCTCCCATACGTTATGCCTTATTCGCATCATAGGAGCGACATTTAGAATTTATGTGACGTAATGAATGCACGGTTATGACGTCAGGGTGGAACGTGTGCGTCAATAGTGTTTGGGAAACGTCGCATCAACGAAATGTTCGGTGACCTACGATAGAGACGAAAACACACTTCACAAAATAATTAATTCGCGCAACGAGAACGTGGTTGTAACATTCATTTGTCGCAAGGATTATAAGTAAAATAATTTAACGTAACCCAATTCATAAAAGGCAGATGACGCTTACACAAATGAGTAAGCGTTCGCGATCAACTAAATGAGAAGAATCTTGGAACTGATAATTTATGAGAGAAAATTTAGAGATAATTATTTTGCATCTTGTGCATATTGTACACGTGTATTGTTGCCGAAAACTTCTTCAGTTTAGAAAAAAGTGGCATATCTAATGTTTTATGTACGCTCTGCTGAATATATTATATTGCTAAATGTCAAAAAAGTATTGGAAGTCAACAATTTGTTTAAGAATATTGTATAAATGTATTAATTTATTATTAATATATTATTAACTTTAAAAATTATTAATGAATAACTGCAACACAAATGGTTTTAAAATTTCTTTAGGGTAGCTTATTCCACGTCTTCATTTAATTCGGTTGCTAATCATACGCTTATTTAAACTAAGCCAGGATCCCTTTCCCCTTTTCTTTCTCTCTTGTTTCTCTTGTCTCTTTTAACTTGGCTCGCAATTAAAACGATAATGATCCCTGGCAGCTCACGAGATTGGCCCCTTAAATGGCCCGTTTGGAAGAATGTTAACCGCTTTTTTTGTGAAGTTTGCCTCCCTGTAATGCCGGTTGTTCCACTTCGTCCCAGACCAAGAATTGGCCTGGAAACGGCCTGTTTCGTCGCTGGCTAATGAAGAAAGAAACCTTTTCCACAAGTATTTGAACCGGTGTGCTCAAAGTCCTAACGACGAAGATATTGTGCCGCAATCTGCAATGTGAAAATGAAATTTTTGCTTCTGCATTTCGATTAATTACATACATTTAATATTTTCATTTAATGAGATACATAACTGAAATTATAAGCAAAATAACATAAATTGTTCAGGTCTTTTCTTTCCATTATGAGTATGTTTTGGCATTAAGGCGTTTCATATGTTATATGGCGATTAATCCGTGATCTCTCAAGTCTCATGTCATTGTCAAAATTTCAAAACTTTATAAAATGTTATATATGATGTGTAAATTTATATTTCATTCATTTTTAGTAGGCCATTTATTACAAAAGTTAAAAAGCATTATAAACACATTCCTGCCTAAAGTATAGATCCGTGGCATTCACCTCTGGAGATCTTTCCATCGCACGACAGCCAGGAACAAAGAGAACCTCTGTTACTGTGGGCGGAGGAACAAAACCTGGAGGGTAAATGTGCCGCCAGGATCCTCAATTAGCAATCTCTTTTTAAACTAATTGCAGCCAGTCTCAGGCTTAAGTGTTATCTCCTTCCGTATCTTGAACAATGGTCAGCACCTGAAACGAGGCAGTACCACAGACCTTTACTAGCCACCTATCTCGCATACATGCACATATACACTCTCATTGTATACTCTACATTTACACATTGCACATTTACACTCTATTAGTGGATGGTTGGTTTATGCTTCGGTTAGATTTCAACTAGCCACTTCTTATTAATATTAATTTTATGTACTTAGTGCCATAAAATATGTCGTCAGCAAATTCAATTTTTATAAAGTGATAATAGTCTGCAATATTGTTTGAGAAAGCCCGCAATTGCATGTCTATAATATTTACCTTTTAGTGAAGGAAAGTTAACACCGGTGAAAATGTTTCATTTTCAAGAATTTGACTATCACTTTGAACAAATGATAAGGTAAAGTTTCCTACCCTCAGTAAACGTAGGGAGACGTGACGAGAACGGCATTAATGTAATACTGTCGTTATTATTTTAGTGGCAATTCGGCAGGGGCTCGTAATGTAAAGAGGTAAATGATAAAACCCTCCAATCTACTTATTGGTTTCTTAATTCTGATAATACTGTTTCTTTCTTTTCAAAAATTCATGTCAAAAATGTGAATTATAAATAAAATAAATGCCATCCAAATACCCGCAATTTTTAAACCCAAGATTTCTGAAAATGCTTCCGCAAAGTATTAAATCTTCATTTTTTGAACATTTAAGAAAATTGGTAATTTCTATTTCTCTATACGAAGTAATTTAGTACGTAGTTCAGAGAAAGTTATGTAATGCTGCAGAAAATCAATTTTGGGTTTTCAACGGAAATACAAGGTTTGGGATCACCTGACATCGAAAAACTGTTTATTTCCAGTGTCCACCTGTCTGTCTGCCTGTCTGACCGTATGAAAACTACTCTAGTACCTAAACCATTCTAGGAATTTTTCCAAACTGAATATACCACGGTTTACCTCTGACCTACCACAACAAGACGGCATCAGAACTGCAACATTCACAGAAGACTCAGCAGTACTGGTTACCAACAGTAATCCTAAAAATCATCTGAATGAAATTTCCGCCTGATTAAAAACTTATCGAATTTAACCAAATGAAACCAAAGCAGCACACATAATCACTATGAGAAACAATTCTTGTCCCCGTAGTAAAAATGTACGACAAACAATAGGTACAAACTGAAATAGTAATGCGTGAATCACAGAATGAAGCAAAATAAATGAAACAAGACTCGAAAATCACCCCAAATTATCTTTCAGTGAACATCCTTGGCAACAGTGAAGACACTTGAACATTATCCCCCCTAGATTCAAAATTGCGCAAATCGTGTATAACGTGAAACAAATAACAGACTATGTAGATTTTTGTAACAATCATTACATTTGTGTAAACATGAATAAAAAAAATTTAGTTGTAAACTGAAAAGTGCTGTCAACTCATCACTCATATTCATTCTATTTATAAATCATTAAATGAATGTTCATGACAAGAAGAAATTGTTAATAAACAGTTTAATTTAAAATATGTTTTGTGGGCCGTTGATACCAAAAAATCGATTTGACGGCGAAACAGAGGATTTTCTCCAAAATTGATATGGCCACAGACGGACAGACACGTTTCACTTTCCAATCGTTTTTTCGATATCAAGGATTCAGAAAACATGGGTTTCTGACAACACAAAGTATTAGAGAAGGTAATGTATTATATATAGGGACAATATTTTCCACTTTTTTCGTTACCTAAGCGCCCGGCAATAAGAGTTTTTCTGCCAAAATTTCGCGTTTTCCGACGCATGTTTACAATACTTTCTCTTCTTTACGAATTAAGGGCGAGAAAAGTAGAAACCGTGTAAACACATTTGTTCGGCTCTCAACTTTAGCAACCTCGGAGTCTTCGAAAACACGTGAGAATCATAACAAGTATTCAATGGAGTATAAAAATAATATTTAAGTATTACCTATACAGTACGTCATATATTTATATTCATCTTCATAAACATTATATTATTATTTATAAATACATATATAATTACTAAACTTGCATAAACAATAGTTAACGCGTGTAGGGATCGTAACAAATTTAAATGTCTCAAATTGTTAGGGCTCATAATTAGTTCGCTGTGTTGAGGATTCAGTCTGAACCTTGTGGAACGCCAGACGAAAACAGTTGGAGCGCGCAGTTGCTCCGCGTCCTCTGCCGCTCCGGCGGCGCCGGTGCGTGCGAGAAGTAGCGTTTTGTGCCCGGCGTCGCTCGCGCGTTGCAGCGCCTCCCACGAGGAGACCCAACTCTTCTCCTCCTCCTCCTCTCCTCCTCCTCCTCTCTCATCCTCCTCCTCCCCTCCTCCTCCTTCCTCCTCCTCCTCCTTCCCTCTCTTCTCCTTCTCCTCCTCCCACTGCTCTCCCCGCTCCACCCCCTCCTCCCCCTCCTCCCTCCTCTCCCTATTCCTCCCTCCTCCTCCTCCTCCTACCACTGCTCCTCCTCCTCCCTCCTCCTCCCTCCTCCTCCTTCTCCTCCTCACCTCCGTGGGGCGAGCTCCGCACGCCGGGGCGTTGTGCTGCGCTCGCTCTGCAACGAGATCAACGAGCTTCGAGATCTCGATCGCGAGAGGTATCGACTCCTCCTCAGGCGTGGGTTGCCTATATATGGCATTTGCTTCCGATTTCCCGAGGGAACCTTCAAATCGAGGCGGCGAGAAGGAGAAAAGAAGCCCGGACGAAGATAGTGCTCTGACTGTTTTCGCCACTTCAGTCGCTCTACAGAATGTTTCGAAATTCTTTCTTCCGTGATAGAACACTTACCTAATGGAAAATTTAAATTAGGGCTACAGCATGTTACCGGTAATTTTCTACTGTTTAAAGAAACATTAAAACGTTCGTCACTCATTTTCTGTAGACAAATAATATGTACGTAGGATCTGAAATAAAGACTAAAGTATTGCCGATTTATTATGTATTATCTCTATAAATGGTTAATACGTTGTACATCGTTGTATAATTAAACTGAAAAGAAGAGATATAAGAATACGGTGGAGCTCAAACTTACGTTGAAAATATTGTGAATCAAGATATCTTCTTTACAGTATATAAGGAAAGAGTTACCGTTTCATATATTTTTGTAATATTCAGCGTTTAATACTACACGATATTTCATTCACACTATGTAAAATAGGGGTTTATGAATTATAATTTTAAATATATTAATTTTACTATTACCATTCGAATAGATAAATTACATCCTGAAACAAAGTGGTGAACACGAAACTTAAAAAATAGTCACAGAATCCAATTAGTATATTTAATTGTTTTCATAGTTGGTTAAAGTAAATTAAAGAATCAGTAATTTTATTAATTAACAAATGACACAGTATTGTTCACACTATTATCAAAATAACACATGGTGCACTATTTTTCACGCCCGTAACATAATACAGTAGTAGGAAACTGTTTTTAAACCAAATCATAAATAACTCAGATGAGGAAGTTGTCATGTGTTTCTATTTTCTTGATTCAAAAGTGTATAAAAACAGTACATGGTATTCACACATCCACAAAACTTCTCACCCACACTATGCAGAAGAGGTTGCGCTAGAGTGGAGGAGCAGGTAGGACGCGATATCTGTGTTCTGTGGAGGGTACTCTTTATTCCCTCCCTCGTGTCTTCCCTTGCTTCACCTGGAGCTCTTACGCAAATCAGAACACAGACGAAAAGGTAAGGAGCGTGGCTAGAAAGAGAGGGAGGTATGGGGAATTCCCCGCGGACCAGGTTCAAGCGGGAAGTGCTCAGGTGTAAAAATAAAAGAGAACGACGACTGGCAGAGGTTGGCAGGCCTGACGCCGACGTGAATCGACTGGCAGCCGAAGATCTTTGCGCACCTGACTGCTTCCTTGCTTCTGCCTCCTTCCCTTTCTTCCCCGGCGGCTTAAGACTTTCACTCGAGATCGACGATTAAAACCACCCTAGTACGCAAAGGTGATTGTGAAAATGCCTTTAAGTTAAGGCTCCCCCGTGTGGGCGGAGAGAAAGGTTTATCGGTTGTTAAAATGGGATTCTGTCGTTCTCTTTGGCAAACAGGCTTTTTGTATCAGTGAGATTGTTGTTCCAAGGGCGTCGTTTACAGAGTTTCATTCTTCATTTTCAATATTCGAAAAGAAGAACCTGAAAGTTAGTTTTAAAAGTGTTTGCATAAAAATATACATATTGATTATATTTATATATTTATTTAGCGCTAATTAATGTAGTGCATTTTTTGAGACACTCGTGGTATTTTGGAACTAATGTCAGGTTTCTCATTAAATAATGCCTTCTTGTCATGATGTTTCTTATAAATATAAAAAATAAAATAATATAGTTGGACATTTTATATTATTATTACATTCATGATTGTTTTTGCATTTTTGGAGCTAGAAAATTTGTTTTTAAGCTTGACCAAAACCTGCACATTTTCCCCTTTTTGTGAAATAGACTGATAAATACAATGTCCTCTGTTCTGACAGTTGTGTACAGAGAAACAAAACGTTTTTGAAAGTAAAACTCAAGGGAGGAAACAGCTTGTGCGATAAATTGGAGAATAAATTATAATGTTAAAAGCAAGAATATTGAAAGCGGTTTGAATATTCGATACAACAATTCTATTTTAGCAAAGCTCTTGAATTCGCGAACATCAGCCGCGTTTCATGAAAATAATGCGTTTATTACGCAGCACAGCACATACAATCCATCGTCAAAAACTCTCTCTCGATCATTACCTGACGCATTCATTTCTCAAATTAAGTTTATTTGGTTATTATAAAATTTATCGGACGATTTGATAAATAGGATATCGGCGGAACACTTTTTATCAAGCAAACCGCATAACCAAATTCTATTTAATGCCATCATTTAGAAGCGTGGCGGTATGCGTAGCGCCGAAATCAAACGCGCTGCGATCCCTACCTCAAACATCGAAAGGGTAATGTCATCAAATCATTTCGGCGCCATTTTTAATCGCGCGTCATTTGAAGCGGTGAGCGGCCCCATTCGCGTCGCCTCTGCCAACAATGCAATCGTTAACTGCATGGCGCTGCGCCCGGCTTTGGGCGACGCGTGCTCACGGGCCAGCTTCGGGGTTTCAAAACCTCCCCAACGCCCTCGCCGCTGCGGTAGTATCAGTCATTGATAATTACCTCATTTAACTAATAGTGTTTAAATTGGGTATCGTTCTAGATGCTTCCCCCATTTATTTGTCACGAGACAAATAACTCTTGTCCTTTTTTTCGTTTCGTACGCTGGAATTTGTCACCCTGACTCGTAAAGATTGTCAGGCGCGATCATAAACCTATCATGCTGGTCGGTGGTTGAGGGAAAACAGGGAGGCCTGTGGACCAATTATCAAATAAAAGTAGCGCTCCTCGTATTGATGAAGCACTTTCCCGAAAATAGCACTATTATGCTCATGAAAATACCCTCATTATCATGTTTTAGGGGAATTTGTCTGATAAATTGTACTAGTTACTGGTTACAGTAGGTTTTGTTAGAAACATTTAGAGATTGAAGCACGACTTGCCAGTATAGCCAACCAATCAAAGAAAATATGTAGAGCGTTGCATCATCTACATCTGCATTCGCATCATTTAAATCTACATTCATTCTAAATTCCATATTGCAGATTTTTTTCAGTTATTACATTATTTTACTTTTTTCTGTACCCGACCTGTTGTAAAGCGACAACACTACCTCCGTGCGTGAACATATAGATAGAATAAGCACATCATTTTTATGAGAAAATGTGTAGTCCTGGCGTTTGTAAAATACATCTCTCAAGCGGTTCGTCGAGATTTAGGGAAAAAGCATTTGTCTTCTCCACGGAACTGCGAGAACGGGTTTGGTGTAATGGGGAGGCTGTCACATTGTCTGGGAATCCTCTTTGTTCTCTCTTTCTACAAAAATTCCGAGCTGCTCTTGCATATGCGTGAAAATGACATAAAATCGTTTAGAGAGACTTAGATAAATACGTGTGATAAGAATGAGAATAACAGGATATGATCCAAATGCGTATTTCATTGTTCTTTAGCTGCTAACATACACATTTCAAGTTCTTCCTTTTGAATAATTTTTTTTACTGATGTTTTCTGGTGCACTTGCAAGAATATTAAGAGCTATTGAAAGATTCATAAAACAATAGAAAATAGTAAATAAAATAACTTACATGCATATGAAAAAAAACTATTGTCTTAAAAGCCTCTTGAATTACTTCAAATCGAGTTTTATGACTGTGAAATACAAAGATTGATAAACGTAGATATGTCTTTTGAAAGGAATAAGAAATAATATAATACCACATAACAATATACAGAATCAAAACAAATGTTTTTTTCAATATCCTCAGTACTTTACCTTACAATCTATTTGCTACAATCCCAGCACTTTTTGTATGAATTTTTCTATGCGCAATTTAATACCAAATTTTATGAACGCTGCCAGTGACGAGGCTGAGTTTACTGAGACACAGTTTACGCATAGTTTTCGCTCTCCTGCCTACCCGGCTGAGAGCCTCCTCTGAGCTCCCTCTACCATCCAAACCCGTGTTCTCCGTCTGGGCAAGGCCCTGTACCTCTCGTGGTCCCTGCCGTCTACGTCTCACCACACCCATCTCCACCCCCTCCCCCGCCCCCCGGCAGTTGATGACACCCTCCTGTTTTTCCCCTTCGTCCGCTCCTATGGATCGACAGCCCACTACGGGCCTTGGCCGAACAACGATGACCCAGTCTCTCGGCCATGGGATCGGGGTTCATGTAGTTATCTCCAAAACGTTCTTCTACCGTGCATGTACTGGACTTTCTAACCTTAGGGTGGATTTTCCCATCGTCACACAGCCATAGATACAAGGACACTTGTAAGGAAAGAGCACAGTTGTAATTTGGCCTCGGCCGGGAATCGAACTCGGGGTTGCGCCGTAGAAAGCGAACACACGAAAGCAAACCAACGAGCCACCGTGGGCGTATTTTCGCCCTTCGTGCACACTTTATATCCCGCGTTATCGTGACTTCTCTTTCCTCTTCTAAGCACTCCACCCCTCTCCCACCGTCATGGCCTTCACAGCATCCTACATCTCAAAGCTCAGTCCTACCAGACGTACCCTTTCTTTCTTCACTCGCCATCAATTCTTTGCCGTTTCTCGTTCACCCACGCGCGCGTACTCTCTCCGCCCTGCCTCTCGCCAACCATTCCCTCTCACTCACCCCCTAGCCCTTGTCACTCACCCCGCTCCCTAACCGCCGTCGCCACTTTTCCCGGCCCGTCTCCACCCACTCCCCGCCACCCAATGTCCGCCCACGGCGCTGGTTCCAACGCTCTCCAGCCCCAACTCTCCGTCACTCCCGAAGCTTCCCCGCCTCAACACTCCCCATCTCCGTGCCCCCGCCCACCTTTCTTCCTCCCCCTCTGGACAACCCCCACTACTCCCCTTGCCGTGCCACGCCGCCACAATTCGCGGCCGCTCGCGCCGGCCCGCGTTTGCTCGTGTCCGCCCGCTCTTGCACGCTCCAGCTCACGCTCTCGGCATTCCCGCCCTCACAGTCCTCTCCAGCCCATGTTTGCTCTCATTCGCGCACTCGTTCTCGCTTGCTCTTCCCGGCTCTCGCTACTCTAGTCCGCCCGCCCGCCCGCTCACCCGCCCGCTCACCTGCCCGCTCACCCGCCCCTTCACCCGCCCGCTCAACCGCCCGCTCACACCCGTCCCCTCACCCGTACGCTCACCCGCACGCTCACCCCCACGCTCACCCGCACGCTCACCCGCCCGCTCACCCGCACGCTCACCCGCCCGCACTCCCGCCCGCCCTCCCGCCCGACGCCCACCCGCGCGCTCACCCGCCCGCACTCCCGCCTGCCCGCTTACCCCGCGCCCTCCCACGCCCGCCCGCGCCCGCTTACCCGCACTCGCCCCGCGCCAAACCGCCCGTGCCCGCCCGCGCCCGCCCGCGCTCGCCCGCGCTCGCCCGCGCTCGCCCGCGCTCGCCCGCGCTCGCCCGCGCTCGCCCGCGCTCGCCCGCGCTCGCCCGCGCTCGCCCTTGCCCGCCCACTCCCGCCCACCTACGCTCGCTCCTTTGAATGCAACCCGCTGAACCCTCGCCTCGCGGCCTGCTCCTCCCTTCCCGTCGCCGGTCTCCAGCGTTATTTACGGGCCTTTTTATGCCCTTACATTTTTTGCGTTCCGTGTTTCCTCTCTGATGGCTACACCAATTCAGCGCCGGAGGCGCCCTCACCTGAGGGTGGCGCTGGCGGCCGCGAGATCTCTTTTATCATGGCTTAGATAGGACCCGCCCGGGCACAGGTGGGCCCGCAATAAGCAAGGCACGTAATATATGCGAGCGAAAACACGGCCAGGATACATTTTATTACACTTGAAACGGCGAGATATATTTCTCACCGTAGAGGGCGATAAATTCTGCACTTTTCAGGTTTTTAATGAACAGGCCAAGGTACTCCACGGCGACCTGCCGTCCGCGTTCGCCCCGCAGAAGCCTAATTCAGGCAGTTTTGTCGACTCCCCTTGCCAGCGCCGTCGCTCTTTTAATTCGCGTTTATGGTGGTTTATGGGCCGTCGTGCGGGATGGCAGGCAAGCAGGTACGCGGGAGGATAGTTCCCGGAAAGAGCATGTTGCTGTTTTGGAATTCATTAACATCTTGCCGAACTTCTAGTTGGCTGTTTTCTGATATTCATTACATTCCAAATTGGAAACTGCTTAACTGATGCTCAAGTTTATGAATACATATTACAAGGCGGAAGCCTACAATGTTGCTAGGGATATTTAAAATTTACGTGTACAATTCGCGTTTGTATACACTTCCAATACTCTCGATTACTTAGGCATAATCTAATATATCGTTGACATTATTGGTAATCTATGTGAGATGCAAACAAATATGGGTTTAAAAAAGTAAGAGATTAACATTTTGTCTGCGCATTTCATAAAAATTGATCTCTTGCATCCAAAGAACATACCAAAAATATTATCGTATACTATTCTCAATAGATGTTAAAAGTGTAAATCATTGTAAATTATGTCCATGAGTTGTTACGTCATCATTTTTGATATATTAACAAATTGATTATTTTTAATTTTAATTGTAACACAAAGTTTTTATTCAGTGAATATTGAATGCTGAGGAAAGAGGATAATGTTCTCTCATTCAATCGCTACTTTGGTTATCATAATGGTTTTTAGTCGAAAAAGATGACCTCGATATTGTATTCAATTTTTCCTTTTGGATACCAAACATGCACCAGGATTATTGCTCATCGTGTACTACTTTCGACGTACACTTTCGCGGCAACCAGCAGGCCCCGGTTGCTTCACCACATTCATCCGGTGCTTTATATCGTGCTCAGCACCGTCCTGTATCAAGGTGCGGTGCGGCAAGGAATCCCTTCGGCTCCCAGCTCAAGCACGTATGTTTGTTTTCGTGCCGCCGAGACACAAGGACGGAACCTGTCGCCAGCGCCAACATATGCCGCACAGCGCGTCCTCTCCCCCACCCCTCGGCCCTCCACAACGTTCGCCCCCCTCCCCGTCCCCTCCCCATCCACAAATCATCGAGGTCGGCGTCCAGCGCCGTGCACGGACGCCCCGAGTTTTAATCGCTGCTGCAAAAACAAGCGAGCATCGCCCGGCGGCGGATTTGCGCGCCCGCGCGCGCGGTGCCGGGGCGGGGGCGGGGGGCGGGGACGGGGACGGGGCGAAGGCGTGGGGCTGACGGGGGGCAGGCGGGGCGGATGAGGGGGCGGGGCGCAGCCGGCGCGTCGGGGATTAGGAGGAGTTAGCGGCGCAGTGACGTGCTTCCGCCGCGCACTCGCCACTCGCGGGCCACGCCCCCTCCCGCCGCCCCCGCCGCGCCGGGCTCGATGACCACTGCCCCCCCCGTGCCCCGCCCCGCTGCACGCTGCACAGTGGGACGCGAAGACACCGACGCCGCGTGATTCCGAGCGCGTCAACCACTAAGAGCATTTCTTCCGTAAGTATAGTGCATGGTATACCTCATATTCCCGTAAGTGTATACCTCAAGATGACGATGTTCCTGCCCAGCGGGGCCTGCAGGGGTACGGCTTGGCTATGCACGTTTACTCTCCAGTCTTCCACAGAGAAACACCACTCCAGCTGGGCAAGCTCTACGCTCCCAACTGGACTCCTGTTATGTATAGTGATTTGGAAGTGTACGTAAGGGGGGAGAAGGGGTTCAAGGATGAAACAGCAAAGATCGCGTGCAGTCTGTCGTCCATTTGTTAGGGTACTGCTGAAGCATACGTCTGGCATTGATCGAAGAAAATCAGGAAAACTACGGATCAGAACAACCAGCAGTTCCAGTTTTCCAGGTCTGTGATATCCAAACAAGATCTGTTTACTAAAAATTTAAAGAAAATCTCCCTTATGAGAATACCATAGGGAAAAAGTGATAAGAATCAGGAAAAAGCATTTTCAAAAAAACGAATTGAAGGTTTAAAATGACTTGAATCACAGTGATTGCTTCAATATGAATCCCAAGTTCATCTCACCTCACTTCTCAACAGATAAGTTGAGTGCTGAGGGTTAT
Source organism: Acheta domesticus (assembly GCA_031308135.1). NCBI lineage: Eukaryota > Metazoa > Arthropoda > Insecta > Orthoptera > Gryllidae > Acheta > Acheta domesticus. The sequence goes on from JAHLJT010009419.1 coordinate 166,819,833, forward strand.
CATCAAACGAACAAATGCTACAGGTTGAATATCGCATTATTTTCTTTCCATCCGACTCACTGACGACAAAAACTGCGAGGGCAACGATGATGGCGGCAGTATTTAATATTTTAAATAATAACTTCATTACAATACAATGCATATAGCGAAATACACAAACGCATATTTTTAGAATGTATTATCAACTCACGACAGAATATCCAGCAGGAAACTGACCGCAAAGTGTTGTTCTAAACTCAAAAGCTTTGGCTGTGTCAAATATTAGAAACGTATGTGGCATTTGAATATATAGAATTAGTGGTATAAATCTTTCCTTTTGGCATCTTTTCTATTATCAGGTACTGCATTTTGCGAATTTTTGTATTTTTTGCCAAAGACGTTTTTGGACCGTTTTGACCCAGTGTGCGCCGCACGTCCGCTATCTGGGCCGACAGTCAGCCCACTCCTCCCGTACCGCCCCCCCCCCCGCGCGGCCAAAAAAGAGATAACGACGCCCTCTCCCTTCATCCCCGTTCTCCTGCCACCGTTTGCCCCCTCAACCACGCTTGCCCCTTCACTGCCCCCGCCGCCGGCCCCGGCCCCTGCCCCTCTCCTTTCCCGCCCCGCCCCCTATCCTCCCCGCCCCTATCCTCCCCGCCCGCCCGCCCCTCCCGCCTCGCTCCTCCCCTCCCCCGCCCTCCCCTCCCTATCCCACCCCTCCCTGCCCATCCTGCTCCACCCTTCCCGTCCCCGCCCGCCACCTCCCAGCCATCGCCCCTCCCCTCCCCGCCCCTCCTTACCGAACGCCGTCTCTCCGCCCCCGCCTTCTCCCTGCCCCGTTCCCCTCCAGCATTTCCCCCAGGCACCACCGCCACCTCCCCGGCCCACCACGCCTCATTGCCCCCGCCCCCGCCCCTGCCACCGCCCGCGACGTGCCGGGCTGCGCGCCTCGCAGGCCTTTAGGGCGGACGATTAAAAAAAATTTGCATGTCAAGGAGGACGCGCGCCCTCCCCCGGCGACTCCAGATTGGGCGAATGCCGGCGCGCGCGCCGCCCACGCGTGCGAGAGCGCGCGCGTATTTGGGCGTGCGCCCGTCGCTGTGACGCGATGGGAGTCATTTCTAGGAATTTCTTATCTAATTATCTGGTTGCCATGGCGGTGCGGGCGCCGGAGCCCGCCTGTCCAAAATTCGCGCTCGCCGAGCCGCGTCGCTGCGCGGATTGCGGTGGAATTCGCAGGCGCCAGGCTGCCCCGTGCCTCTTTTGCGAGCGCAAAAGAACCTTTTCAACTTCAAAATGAGACCAAACAATTTCAAATTGGGTACTAACACACTCAAAATTAGAACAAACTCGAGGACACGAGCAAATTGGGATTAAACACAAGCAATTTGAGATGTAACAGTTTCAAATCGAGAAAAAAAAACAAGATTGAATCGGCTAGAATTTCATTTCGTTGTTAACAAAACTAAAGTATATTTCTCCGTATATGGGTAAGGTAATTGCGTTTTAAGGATTTACATAAAGGAAAGGGAAGCTGAGAGGAACAAAATACAAATTTGTGCAGAATGTAGTTATATTGGAGATTGGAGAGGGCTTGCTAATGCACTTGGAGTGAAGAGATCAACAGCATAAAAGTGGGTAAAATGTCAAGACAAAATATCCCGACAACGCGGTGGACGAAGACGAGTGAACACAGGGATTTGATGGTCAGTACATAGAGGAAAATTCCATGAATTATTTTAAAAGAACTGAATCGTAAATTTGAAGATCACCATCAAATTGTTTCTACCGAATGTTTGCGTCATAATTTGGATGGCGTAATGTTTATGTTAAAAGACATTCGTAGAAAGCCCGAAAAAATTATCAGCGACGTAAGTAAAAGAAAACTATACGAATATATGCTACAGCTCTTAAATTATCAGGTAGATAATATCCCTAAATGGTTGTAATCTGACTTTGATTTACTTTCCTGTTTCAACCTCTCTCAATTTGGAAGTGATTGGTCTCGTTTTGAACGTGTTTATTCCCAATTTCAAATTGTTTGGTTCCAACATGCTTTTGTTTTTTTCCCAATTTGAAATTGTTTGGTCTCAATTTGAAGTTGAAAAGCTATAGAAGGAGTAATTCGGTATTTGAAGATGTAAGGTGCTTACTGTATGATTAAAAATGAAGCACGAGTTTTAGGGAAGCGAAGTTTTGTTAAATGTTGACAAAAGAAAATCCATGTTAGTATTGAATAATGAAAATGTGCATTTAAAAACATGAATACATACAGCCTTTTTGAGTAACTACATTATATTCAGTCTACTTTTTATAGGATAATATTAATACAATGTGTACTAATATACAATAACTACAAATATATTATTATATAAGTTTTATTTACAAGTACATTGAAATGCGGTTTCACGATTCGCTGTGGCAAGAAAATGGACGGACTTTATGAACCTTTAGACACACTCTTCGGTCGTTTTAATAAGGTTTATATCCGAAAACAAATGGCCACAAATATATGTAGAAACAACCCACATGCAAATAGTAATTAATAATGCGCAATTACGGGTCACAAGGCGAGCGCTATCTACGACTCCTGTGGGATCTTCCCGCTGCGCTGCCCTTTCGTCATTCTCCTTCCCTTCTGTCTCTCCTGTCCCTTTTGTTCGCTTAGGGCAAACTTGGGCAGGAGTAAAGTGAAGGTATATCTTGCCGTTGATTTCAGGTTGCGGTTTAGAGGTCCGGCCAGGTCATGGGTATTTTCACCTTTTTTGGAACAGGATCGGTTTCTCATGCCATGCACGTGTTATAAGCCAATCTCATTCCATCTATCTAATTATTCACAGGACATCACCATTAACCTGTATGGTCAATTGAGCCATTTTTCATCCAATGGAAGGCAACGGCAAACCACCACTGTGATTACCTTCGGAAAAGGAGAACGAGGCGTCTCTTCTGTTAACCCTCCAGTGGGCGCTGTCGTAAATTTTACGACAACAGCAGTTTTCTTGAATTTGCTATCAACTCATCGTTGCCAAAGACTTCTAAGTTCTTGATATTCCTCGCAGATATCTTTAATTATGCTTATCTTCAGCCATTGATTCAGTTTCTGTAACGCTTTGTTCGATGTTAGATGTAGTGTAGATTTTACGTTGCGCGCCTGCTGGTGTTATGAAGTTGTCAAATTTTGTGGAAAATGTCCAGGGAAAGTATTCATGTGACTGAAATTCAGCGTATTCTTCAAGAACTGTCGGATGACCAAGAAGATCATGAATTCGATAGTGATAGTGACCTGAGTGTTGAAAATATAGAAGAACATCAGCATGATAATGCATCGGAACAAGAGCTTTCTGGCACTGAATATGAAAGCTCATCAAGGGATATGTTTTTATTGGTAATCCTTATATAACATATGTAATATATAGAATATATGTTCTACATCATTGAAAGATATTACACAGCAAGATAAGATCGCGTACTTCTACAATTTCTTGATTTTATTCTAGAGTCAACGAATGTCGTAAAATTTACGACACGCGCCCTGCTGGTGAGAAACTTTTGCGCGCGTCCGCTCGAGGGTTAAACTCGGCATCTGGCAATAACTCTCATCATTAATCACCTCGTTAGTAATCTATGTAATTGTAAGAGAGAATTTATCTTATGTGGCAATTTACACGGTTGTCTAATCACAGTTTCTCCGCGTATAGCACGTTCTTTAAATGATGTATGATGTCTGTTTTCTATCATCTATTAAAATAAAATTATAAAGCCAGTCTGTTGATTCAAAACAAATGACTTCATATAAACTCACACGCCTTTTTTGCTGTAAAAAATTCAGATTTTTTAAATGATTTTTGACTACTTGTTTCACTGGAGTAATAGCAGCAGAGGATATGGATGCGAATGTCTATGAATGTGTGTAATCGTGTTTAAGACTATTTTCTTTTCAAGTTATAATTTTCTTTTATATAAAGAAGGTTTGTTTGTTTGATTTTTCAAAAAAAAAACTATTTCTTTGCGATCGTAATGAAATTTTTTGCATGCGACCTTAAATGCAAGGGAGAAGTTTCTGCCCGTATGTATGAGATTTCGAAACTACTTTCTTACAGCAAATTTTAATCATCCACTCTTTCCGTTTTTCGCAAATATCTAGAAAACAATGAGTAATCAAACCCATAATATTGCTGAAAGCCTGTAATATTCCATGCTATATGCATTTTGACCATTCGAATAGCTCAATTTCGCTCAGAGTAATTCAAGATCAAAATTGTTAACTGATGTTTACCAAGTGTATGCAATAAAGCATGTTTGTACCTGCCATTAGCAATCACGACCTTAACTAACATTTAATGGAATCTTTTATTTAAAGAAAGATATTTAAATAATGTTAAGTACAATTTTTCAACAGTATATGCTATTTTTTAGTAATTTTTGCATGAAATATAGAAAAATTTTAATTATTTTTAAACAATTATTACCTCAAAAACAGCTCCAATTTTTTCTTTAATTTTTTCCTCGTATGTATCAAAGGAAGATAAAAAATTGATGCTAATCTCATTTGCAGGAAAATTTTAGAAAATTACAACATTTCTACATTTTAAAACTACAAAATTGAAGATAGTGTGACCACCCGTTTTCCCATAAACATAGTAAAACGTGTCACATAACTCGCCTGCGAAAAACAGGGACAAGTTGAAACGCGCTAGAAAGACAAAAGAACATGTGCAGAAATTTAACTACAGAGTTCGCTGAAGTAGCAAGAACAAATGAAAAGCTATAGGTAGCATTTCTCGCTCTTTTGGAACCGAGAAGCCGAGCGGAGAAGTCGCAGGGCGAGGGCGAATCATTACGTGAATAATGCTGTTACGAGCAATTGTTTCCGAAGTAACAGAAACTCTTCCAAGAGGTAAATTGTTTTATATTAACCCTCCGGCGGGCGCGTCCCATCATTTCCACCAGCAGGCGCGTGCGGCACTCCGTACCCCAATTATCTACTTCGATTTTCGCGTCAATAGTTATTACTTTGGTTACGGAATTTGGATGAAATATTCTTTATTTATGTTTTTATACATTTTGTTTCATAATAACTAACTAAATACCAAACGAAATAACAATATTAATAAAAATCTTATCCATCACTCGCTCCGTCTGTCTTCGCACGTTTTAAAAGTCTGGTAATGAACACTGTGCAAACGTGCCTTCTAACGTTTCTTCGGAAACAACGCATTTAAATTTGAATTAGTAGTAAGCACTCCAAAATCTGTGTCACAAAACTCAATAAGAAAACAGCAGTAAGAATTCTAATGGATAAATGTTCAAATATTATACTTTCATGACGCGTGCGGTACGGAGTGAAGCAACCGTTACAGAGTTCGGATTACTAATGAATAATGGTCGATTGGCAGTATCTAAAGTCATGATTTGAGTTTCATCCGATTGAAATGTAATGAGTGAAGAATAACTATGAGTTCAATAGTGCGACACCAATTATTTAACGAAATCATACAAAAATGTAAGAACGCGGCATTGAGTGCCGCTACGCGCCCTCCGGAGGTTTAAGATGAAATGCAAATAACTGTGAGCTTACTTAAGAAATTTCGTGCATACATTTTAAAGAGTAGTGGGAAGTGAGCAGTTCGTACGAGCAGAGTGAGTGCTAACCTCGTGCTTGGATGTTTCCTCTTTTCCAGTTTTTTCTCTTTATATTGATCGTTCTTTTGGCCTACTGTGGTAGTTCTTTCATTGGTATCTTGGTGTGGGATTTCACTCAAACTGGTGCAAATTCTGGAAAGAACAAAATGTAAAATTCCTTCGCAAAACTAATATTTCAAACCTGAGAAAAAAAGAGGAAGGAAAGATCGCATGGGGGTTCGTGGCTCGATTGTTAGGGTATTGCTCCGGCATTGTCGTGTTGATCGGAGATACTACGGAAAACCAACGATCATAGCAGAGATTTTATTCAGGTTTGAAATATTAGTTTTCAACAATAATTAGCAGTACTTGGAAATAATACACGCTACCGTGTTATGATTTAAATCGTTTGATATTATGACTAAATTGATTGAAGCAATGGCTTCTTCGCTTGGCCGAAAAGAGCTTGTATAGCTTGAGCATTGTTCCAATGTAATTTTTGTACTCTGCCATGAATTGTGAATGCGTAGTTCTCTGAAAAGTCGGGTACTACAACCGCACAAAATAAAAATATTACAAACAATATCTATAAGCGCATTACTTGCCCCATGATTCCTCACTGATGACCGGAAACTGCTTTTCGATGTTGTAAACCAGTAATAAGATATGAGTGTGGTTTATATTTGGTGGGTCACCCGGTTTAAATAGAAGTTTCTACCATCCAAAATATGCTTCAGATACATTTAAAATGTACGAAAATTAGTCACTAAATAATGAAAGCAAGATTTACAAATGATAAGCGTTTATAAATATATAGATCTCCTACGTCCATTAAAACAAAAATGAAGATGTAACTTTAACTGGTAATAACATTGGTAAATTCAAATTTACCATCAATATTCTTTAACCTACTATAAACTTCAATGTCTCCGCTTCAATTTGACGACTAAAAGAAGAAAATCCGAGACGGAGTATTTGAGAAAATGAATTTTGAAAAAAAAATTGTAATTATTTACTTTGGCCTTAATATGGCCCTATTAATGCCATTATAATGAGGGTTTATCATATCAGACTTTTAGGGTGGGATGTATTCATTAGAAATATAAGGCAAGTTGCAAAGTAAAATCAGATTTGAAGATACTTTACTAGTTTCTTAGATAATACCCCCTGAAACTCATGCAAAATACCACAATTCAAAATTTTCAAAAGGAAGTAAAATTTAATGCCAAAAATACAATATTCAGTGTTGTTTCGTCATTCTAAAACGATTTAAAATGTTTCAGTCGAATTGGAAGATGGTCGGGAAATTTTTGCCGATTTGACATGGAATGACCCTTCTAAAAATTTATATCTTTAAAAAAGGTAAAGTAAAAGTTTTTGAAAAAAGTATCTTTTGCGCAATTTGTACTTGAAATTTATGCATTAGAAAGAAACATTTTTCAAAAATCGCTCCAAATTTTTCTTCAATTTTTCCTGGTATTCGAAAAGGAACGCATGAAAGAATGTAGCGCTGGTCTAATTTTCTTTGACTCTTTGAATTTTCAAAAATTGCAAATTTAGAAATATTGGGAGAAAATATGGGCTGATGTAGCACCAACCACTAGTTTTAAATTCGACATGAATGTTCCTTGATGCCTTTATAAAAGATGTATGTGTAATAACTTATATTTATTGTTTCGAGATGATTGCCCTTCTAAGAGGGACGTTTCATGAAATGTTGAGTTGGGTTGTTTGTTAATTATTATCACAGACACGAACGGCAAGATGTTCCGAAGAGATCTCAGATTTATTTTTCGTTTTTTTTCGCGCGAGGTCTACTGTTCATAAAAATACTAATTCAGACAAAGAACCAGTGATATTTTACACGATCACTTCCTGGCTTTCCTTTCTTAAAAAGTGGATTTTTGTATATATTTATAAGTAGGCTTTTCTTTCTTAATTGCTTGATTGTCAAAGAAATTATAATTCTAAGTACTTCCTGTGTTTTAATTTGGTGTCAGTCATCAGTTGTGCTACCTATTTCTTGTGATTACGGTACTGCATTTATTTCAAACGTCTTCAATATTAGCGATATTATTTCGTGTTGTTAGTGATTTCATTTTATAAAAAGATACAATAATATCTAATAAATAAAGACAAATAATGATTTATGGAGAAACAACACTTTTATCTCGTATTCACAAACACGTATTCACAAACTACCATTTTTAATTGTAATAGGTAACGATACAACTTAACCAAATGACAACTGCGCTAATGACTAACGAATGGTAAATTAAACAATTATTAATTCATATTTCAAATGCGTGATGTGGTCTTAAGTGACATTTAACTAAAACCTTAACAATTAAACTTCACCTCATTAGGGGCGAAGGTAGAGTGCAAATGTCGTTTGGCACAACTTCGTAATTGCTAAGGGCCTTTATTTACCTCGCTCGTTAACTCGCAACAATAGTTTCTTGGAGAGCGTAAGCTCTGTTTGATTGTTCTGCAAACATTTAATTGCCTGTGGAATTGCACATACCCGAACCGCAAACCCGTCCCTTCTCGACTTGAAGACGAAGAAAGTGGTATTAACGAACTTTCATGTGCTTAATGGTATTGCTTGAGCGTCTCTCTACATATTCCTAACCTCCTAAATTATAATTAAACTGGAATAACGAAATGAAAATGACAATGTCAGTGTTCGTGTATATCTGCTTAGATTTTGTCAAGATTATCGCCTTCTTAACGAACAAACTGTGCCGAAGATCACTACTCCCTTGTCACAATGATATGTGAGACCAACCTTTTCAAATAGTTTAATTAGGCAAAACATTTTAACTATTTTTAATATTTCATTTCTTATTATTGTTATGTGAGTAATGTATCAACTCTAGAAACATATTTTTTATAAAAAATAGGAAAATGGCGTTTTTTAGAAGTTTTGACGCCGGAAATATGCGTTTCCTTTATTAGGCCTTTAAAATTTTAATACTGGCTGATTTAGCTCAGATACTGCTGATTTAGCATTTAACTTTGTCTCTACGATGAATCTGACCGGAGGGTTCTAAGGTACTATCCCCGACGGTGGCGGATACTATCTACTTTGTATATAGCGGGGTGGAATTGAGCAGCAGTGTGGAGGAGAATTCTAGCGGCCAGGTGGTCTGATAGGTAGTTTTCCGAAGTTTCCCCGATCAATACCAGGCGAATGTCGGTGCTGTATCCGAACAAAGGAGCCACGGACCGCGCGCGACCTTTCTTTTCCTCTTTCTTGTCCTCTCCTCGCTCCACACTTACACACACTACCCTACCACACATGCCGGGAGACCAGCCGGGATCTTAGAGCTTGCCCCGGCTGAGGTGGTAACCTGCTGGTGGAAGATACCTGGGGAGGGAAATAACTTGAAAGTGAACGTTTAGGTCGGCGCCCAATCTTTCCATCGATCGGAGAAAGAATCACCGCCGCCTCTTGAAATAACACATTCATTGCGTTAATGCAACTAATGACCATAGAAGTTTACGTGCCACGAAACATCAATCAATCAATCAATGAAAATATTTCTTATACGTTGAAAAATTACTCACGCTCGACAGTGAGAGTTTAAACACAATCGTCTTTAGAATTAGGAAAAAACACTCTTCATGCTCGACTAAAAAAGCACATGAACGTAACGAATTTATCAACTTATAGTTGCAAATTATCTCGTCAAGAATTGATAGATCCAACATTCAGGTTGTGAATACATTCGCAGGCCTCCAAACTAAACAATTGTGAGAATTCTAGGGATATCCCCACCCAAGCGATCGAAGAATGCACACAATACAAATAAAGCATATTTATTTATTTATTTGTCAAAAAAACAGTAAAAAACTGTATATGACGTGTGGGGAACGAAATTTATCTGCGCACATTTTCTTGAGGGCCAGAATTTTATTTAAAAAAAAACTCATACTCAGTGGTGTTTCAGATTATGTGCAACCTTCCGAATGTTACTGACACATTGGTTAAGCATTATTGCTATCAAGTGATGTTAGTGCCAGTTTTGGACTTGTGGAACTATCGTGAAATATTTGCATAAAGCGATTTCGTGATTTGTATGTTTTCAACAAATACTCGTATTAATTCGGTATTTCTCGCATTTTATTATCTTTCCCTTTTCGAACAATTTTTTATGCAGACTGGTAAATCGATGGAGACTTTTTTAAGTTGATGGTTTATCTAAAGCGTGGACATAAAATGAATTTAATGGAATAATAAAATAATATTATCTTGATATTAAATGCATTTCCCTCCAACTACTTCACAGGATTTCTGCGTGAAGAAAATAACTTTAGACCCCAGAAAAATATTTACCTTCCTCCGGCCCAACCTCCCTTTCGCAGGCGCAGCGGGAACCCTCAGCCCTGTTCGCATCCTCGAGTGACTCCACGCGGCCATCGCGCCCCTCGTCGCGTCTAATGGATCATTATCCCCTCCCCCGCCGCGATAATTACATAAGTGCCACGGAGTTTATATAAATATACCGCCCCCTCTCGCTACAAGCGCAGCGATTTTTCTTCGGGCCCGATCTCCGAAGAATTCTCTGCGTCAGGTTTGTTGTTAACGCCAACTTTTCAACCGCAGGGGTGCCAGGACGTGGGGAGAACCTAATATCACAGCCTTTGTGTTTTATTAGCTCTGATGTAATTTCTTAATAGGCCACGGATTTATGACGCGAATAGTCGTATAGATCTCAATTTCCGAGCGGCTGCCTGCGTTTTCGCCAGGGTAACTTTCGACGAAGACGAGCATTTTTCAGCGAAGAATATTTTGGGGAGGAGAGATTTAATATTTTTAGGGGAGATATTTATAACACCGTTACTCTCTACTCGACACTTCTACTTGCAATAGCTCTCATTTTGAGGAAGTTTGTGGATGTTCTGAGCTCTCTAGCAGTTTTTTTATTGAGTTCGTAACTTCCAAGTTTTAACGACGTTGTGTTACTTAGGGAACACGCCACGTTGACGTTGCTGGTTGCATTAGCTACGACAGTTAAGACGTTTTTCATCCGATCAATACATTGCTTACTGAGATAAAATCCAAGAATTACAAGAGAATATGCCTAATCAGTATAATAGCCACGGTTATTTTCAAACTTTTCCCTGCGATTTCGTGTTCTCTTATTTATGAAATCATGATTTCTTAAATAATGGCAAGATTTTTCCTACTAATCGTGAGATTTTACTGTTATGATACTCTTCATTTCCTTTAACTATTAAGAATCGTAATAGTGAGAGAATGATACATTTATTTCACTAATTTGTGTCTAAATAGGGTCGGATGTACATTTTTGTATTAGAAAGATGGATACGATTTCTGATAAATAATGCTCTTTACTGTCTACCCCAAACGCATTTCATTTTGATAAATAATTTTATCTTCAAGTATCTAATAGTTTGGTACATTTTTCATGTAATAGGAAAACGTTTCCAGGCCACTCTCATTTAAACGCAATAAAATATATTTCCAAATATTTTTCACACGAATGCAACAGATATTGCACTCCAATGCGTACATGAATTACGAGATGCAGATATAAGCTAAAAATAATTTGCTAATTCGAAAATCCGTCGCTTTTTGAAACGGTCAACGCACTTCGCACATCAGCGTTTCACAGAATTAAAATCCGTCATATCGCAGAATTCACTTACACAAAGCATCAAACATCGCTGAGATGTCTGAAGTGCAAAGACCCGGCAAATCCAATAATCCTGATACGAGGCTTCGGCAGTAGACCGTGGAGACAACCACTTTATCTTGCCAGTAACTGAGCCGAGAAAGGGGAAGAACTTTGAAGCTCCTAACTCAATAACAGTTTTCGCGTATTACTGCGCAAATTTTCTGTGCCATCAAAGTACAAATCCTCGCCGATTGAGCGAGGCAGACCTCTAAGAAAAGAGAAAGGGGGAGAAAGAGAGAAAGCGAGAAAGCTCCGCGTCTTTAATACCCTATGTAAAAGTGTTCGCGCGGTGGTTTTTCTTCGTCTCTCGGTTAATTCCCGCCGATCTTTTTAACGCAGTTTAATCCACTTACTTACGAACTCGGCTCTGTAGCGCAACGGATCATCCCCTTTAGAGAAACCAACCCCCACACTTTCTTCCCCGCGGCTTTCCCACCCTCGAACAAGACTGTCTTGTTCCGCCTTAAGAAATGAAAGGAGAAAAAAATATTTCCGTGCCGACGAATCTCTCGGTGAGTGCGAGAAAAATTCTCGCGGTTTGGTACGCGACTCAAAATAGGCAAAAAAAGAAGAGTCTAAGGCAATCTCCGACTGCTGACTGGGAAGTGGGTTTTGAGTTTCCCTCGCTTTTTCCTCACACATGGCGCTCGCGACGATGAGTTTCCAGCTTTTCGCCAACGAGCGAGGGGGAAAATAAACCTCTATTCAAATAGCGGCGAGGTCATCGAGGGCTTGTCACTCATCCGGCGAGAGGGCGTGAGTTCTCTCGAATGCTGCGTGTCTGCGCTGGCAGCCAGCGCTAGTCCTGTGGGTGCAGCATTTGCAGTGGGAGTGGCAGGCGACAGTTGATGAAAAATTCTTGGTTACGGTAATACAGATGGAGTTGTGCTTATGGAAATATTTTAACTGAAGGAAAGAAACTTCTGAACGTACTGCATAAAAATTGACATGATGCCCAGTCGTTGAAGTAATAACAAATAGTTGTTGTCCCAAAGATACGTTTAGATTGACGCGATACTGCAGTTTGTTGTGTGTCAGAATATTGTAGTACTACTTCGTGTTGCTATCGACAAGAAATATTACAAGAAAAGGCGGTGGTCATTTGCGACTATGTCGTTCGGACAAATATTGAAAGGTATTTAGAGAATGGCTTATGACTAGCCTCAACTAACTTTCAGTTGAATCCAAAGTAGAGATTTACAAGTTGAAGTCATGTAGACATTTTGTCAGAGTTGATAAATGACACATAGTATTAACAGAGATTTTGCCACTAAGTTATACAGTGTACCAAAGTCAATGCATATGGAAAATAAAAACAAACAAATAAACAAAACTTGGGACCATTGGGTCTATGTAGCAGCTGAAATCTTCCATTGCGCATGAAATTTTGATGGCGAGTGCACTTGAACGAATGATGTTTAAAATAGTAGGAAGGTCTCACGTGAGCCAAAAACATGAAGTGGATGAAAGTAGGGATGCTGCAGATGTGTTTGTATCAGCTCTCTTTCTCTCTCGCCTTTCGCGTTTGCAGCAGGGCAGTTCCAGAATGTTGTACTTGGGATCTTTCGCGTTGAGAACTTTAAACGTGGTTGATATCCATGGTGGTTATGTGCTGAACGAAAATGTGCTCATATGCGTTTTCGATGACGAAATTGTGGCCAGGAATTTGCTGACTCAACACAATCTCTTTTCTTCCAGTAGTATGCCCCTGTGTCATAAATGGCACCACTTGCAAAATAAGAGGAAAAGTGGAGTGAATGTACTGGCGGGCAAGAAGTGCCAGTTCGTTCCACGCGTCTATGAAAAAGGGCACTCAGAGGAAGTTGGTTGATTGCTAGTGATTCCGGGCACGTCAACAGCTTAGGTCGTTATTCCCGTAAGCATAGTGCATGTTTTCCTCGAGATATGGCGGTGATCTTCCCCCGCTGAATGGCGATATTCGGCGGCGACGTACCATGGGCAAGCGGGTTTTCCCCCACCAGTTATCTCCCACCAGCGAGGCACCGCCCCAGCCACCAGGAAGTTGTGCTGGTACATCTTTTGCGTTAAGAACTTGAAAGCGAGGAGCGATACAGGATCGATATATTTGGTGATTGTTATATGTTGAACAAAACATATAATCGAAACGAGTTTAATACGGCAAAAGAACGTCAACAACATGCCAAAATGTTGTCTAAGAACGTACATACTAAGTGAATTCAGTTCTGTTGATTACAATATACTGTCCATAACTGGAAATGATGTCACTTGCAAGTGAAGTCACATCGCGCTCGGCTCTTGCGGCAGGACACTTCGAGGAAGTTGTGCTGGGGCATTTTTCGCGTTAAGGACTTGGAAGCGGGGAGTTGCGGAGGCTGGGACGGCAAGCGCGGAGTGCAGAGCGGGGTTCATTTCACGCAAGAGGCCCTCGGTGTCGGCGGCGGCGGGGGCGGGGGTGAGGAGGGCGGCGGGGGCGGGACGCACGAGTCCGCTGCCGCGCCCCAAGAACGGCAGGATCTTTAGAGCACGCAGTGTGCTCCGGCAGCCCGGGACTTCCAGCAAGTGTGGTACCGTTTACTCTGGCTTATTCGGTCATCGCGTGCTGTCACCAATGGCAGACTCAGGCTCTTAGACGTTCAAATTACGCTTCTTGTTCAAATTCTCTCACGTTTCTTGTGATAGTATCGAACAAATATAATCAACACATTTTAAATTATACAACAGTTACTTGAGGCAGAAATTCACTAAATTTTATATTTTTCATATGTAAAATCAAAAAACAAAAGCATGACTGAAATGAAGTTATTCTAGAGTACCGTAAGTAATGACATGCACCAATATGTGGTCCAGGATTGGTAATTACTTCTCTCATGTGGAAGTGCATTACGGCAAAGATTTTGTGTAGCAAGCGGTTTACATTTCTGAACTTAATGTTCAATTCGTGGACTTAATATTATTCATGCAATTCTATTTTACGCATTGAATTATATGAATGATAGAATAATCAATGTTTTATTGCAACTTTTAGCAGCTGTAGAAGATACAGAAATAGTAAAGAAAATGAATGAAATTTAATATTGTCACAAATGACCCATCAATTTTATCGTGTTTCTTTAATAATTCTATTCAAACGACAAGCATATTCCACCCACTTACATGTTGCGTTATGATTACTCAAATAATATAGATATCAAACTCTTACAACTTTTGACCAAAATAAAAATTTCAGTCTTTGTGGTAAGCCATGTTATTTGTTTCTTTGTAGACTTAAAAAATGTAAGTAATTAATTAATTAAAAAATTAAGTAATTAATTTTGGAACGTATATTAGTAGCATGTAACAAATATATTATAATTCTTGCGGTAAAAACATCCAAGATTGTGATATTCTTAACCATTTTTAAGGTTTTAAATCGTAAGAAGCACATTTAATTTTTCATTAACCCATCCCCAATGTAACTATCTTAATCTCGCTCTCTAATAAATATTCAATGCATTCAATGTTGAATAAATAAATATTTATGCAATTAAAAAAGGATTGCACGATACGTGTCTTTCAATTATGTTACTACGCACCCAAAATTATGCCCAGCCTTTATGAGAATGTAATGAATTCATATTATTGTTAGTCAACAAATAAATGCCTAAGTATTGGTGTAGTCATCTTTAATTTTTTCATATTCATTATCAAGTTATAGTAGTTTCAATGAATTTAAGAAAGTACTCGTACATCACGTGTTTCAACATAATTCTTGCTCAATCGTAACGTGAAGTAAAAATGAAACGAGCAAGGGCGATGGCCTAGAAAACTCGATTCCAATAAAGAACTTCTATTGCGTCATTTTTCTCCCAAGAGAAGTAGAAGGCGAAGTCGTAAGCTGTTGCGCGTGGCGACAATGGGCGCAGCCAGCCAGAACGAGTTGCTTTGGCGGCCAACTAGCGCTCCCCGGCGAATGGGCGTCGAACCCCGCCCCCTCGGCGCGCGGCCGCCGGGTGCTGATTGTAAGCCGTAATTACGTGCTGCTACCGGAAGCACTCGGGCTTCGCTTCCGGCGCCAGAGACCGCGGCCGCAGCTGCCAAGTTGGCTTCGAGCCCAGGCGCGGCACCCGGTCGCGCAGGCATTCCCTCGCCCCATCGCCTGCGGCTCCCCCCCGCCGCACCCCGCCCCAACCCCGGCCACGTCTTGCCCTTCCTGCCCCCGCTCCTGTCCCCTCCTGCTGACCGCCCAATCACGGGCTTCCCCTTTCCCGTCCTCCCGTGCCCTTCGTTGTCCACACCTATCCCTTCCCGTCGCCATGGCTCACTTTTCCCCTCTCTCTACCCCCGCTATTGTCACGCCCCGTGGTCACTGCTCACATCAGCCTTTTCCCGCCATCGCACCGTCCCTACGCGCTTATACCCTCACCGCACCCCGCCCACTAGCCACTCTGCCCATCCCCGCCACTCTCCACCCCTTCTCGCCTCTTCTCACCCCTTCTCACCCATTCCCGCCCCTTCCCACCCCTTCCCACCCCATCCCGCCCCTTCCTTATCGCCTTTTCGCCTTTCCTGCCCCATTCCGCTCCTCGCCCCTTCCTGGCCCTTCCCACCCATTCCTGCCCCTTCCGCCTCCTTCTCGTCCCTTTCCGACCCTTCCTGCCCCTTCCCGCCCTTTCTCGTGCTCTCCCGCTCCTTCCCGGCCTCTTATCGCCTCTTTCCGCTCATTCTCGTCGCTTACATACCCTTCCTGCACCTTCCCGCCCCTTCCCCCCTTCCCCCCTCTCGCCCGGCCTGTCTCTTCCCACGATCGCCGCTCCTTCCCGCTCACTCACATCCCACCACCTCCGTTCACCTTCCACCCATCCCCACCCAACCCACGGTCCCCACTCACGCCCCACTCCTATCCTCATTCCACTTTCGCCCGCCCGCGCGCTGTCTGTTCCCCCTGCCCTTTCCACCCTCGCCCGGGGCGCTGCGCCCCCGCCGCCTCGGCTGCTCCCGAAAGACGAGCAATTTCCGGGAGTCGAACCGGCGACGATAACCGGATGCGGTTGCGCCGCGGCGCTGGAAGCGGCCGGAGGCGCCGGGAATGGCAACGACGCTGGCGGCGAAAGGTTTGGCACGACCCCGCGCAGCGCTGGGTGCAGCCTCTTGGGAAGATAGTGGATGTAGGTCGGCGAGGAGGGGGCGATAGAGGAGGCAATTGCGCTGCAAGGATGGTTGCGATGGCAACACGCAGGACCACGAAAACCGAACCCCTAAAATGACGATTGAGACAATACAAACTGTGAAATGCTAGTTCAATTGAACCCGTAGCGTGTAAAACAAGGAAGGTTGGGTTTGGAATGACTGCAAGAAAAGCAAAACTGTTGCACTCTTGCTTCCCGTATTCAGCTGCTTTACAGACGTGGAGATATCGTACTAAAGAGAAAGATATCGAAATATTATCGCAATCCTTTGGGATAATTTATAAAATGTATTATGTCATTCTATTTATTTTTCATAAACAACTGAGAAAACTTATGTGACGTAAGCGGAGAATAATAAAAGAAATACTTAGAAGCTCTTACCTGAATTATGAGAAAACAAGCTGTCCAAGTGTGTAAACTAGACAAAACTGCACTTTCTGGCGTATTTTGCGACAGTTGAATTGAAATGAGTACATTGTGCGATTTTTACAACTTTGCCTCTCAAGGCCTGTCTCCACGATGAATATGTCACGGTATTTCGCGTCTTTCTCAGTCGTGCCGCTAGATATCGCATGATCGCGACCTATGAAGCAGTGCTTGCAATCGTGCGACATCTAGCGACAAGACCGAGAAAGACGCGAAATGCCATGTGATATTCCATTCTGGCCGTAGAGGCTTGAGAGGCAAAGGTATAAAATAGTACATTGTGAAACGATGATGTAATGATGGGTATTAATACACGAGAGTGAAATTACGAGGAACGACCGAGTATCGTAAACTTCACACGAGTGTATTAATACCCATTACATCGATTTCATACGGTACTTTTTCTACGACTTTTATAAGTTAAACTTTTACAATGAATTGTTTCGTGGCAGTTGATTCAGCCAAGGCCACCTAGCGGACAGCTACCTAAATCTACCCTCGCATGCTGCCGCAGGTGGCTGTGGTTACCTGTCCACCTGCAAGAGAGTACTACGCTAGTCAAATATGATGAAAGTGAAATTACGATCTTAATTTTAAAATAACAGAACAAGAAAAACATTAATAATAAAATAAATTAAAACCATTGAGCATAATATAATATCAAATGCAATTTTATGTACACAATCGAACGAAACATTTGCTGAAAAGAGTCTCAATGATTAATTATCAATACTTGGTTTGTAAACTCCTCTGTGATTGGTCAAGAACCTGTATCATAATGAAAACTGTATCAAATGACTATCATTATGCAACTGGTTGCAGCCACGGAATAACAGCGTTATACAATGGGAGTAGAAAAAAATCGTACTATAAATCTGTGGTTACGGAGTAAAAGTTCTTAAGTCAAAAATCTTACTTTGGAGAAAACAAGGGTTAGACTATTGAGTCGCCTATTGTTTCGCTAAACCAAACTATATTTCCCAAGGCTTTTTGTCGTTAAGGAGGCAACATTTGAATCGGTCTTTTTACTATAATCAAATATAGATAGTAAATTTGTAGTTCCAGTACTTTAACCCCATTTTGCCCAAAATTGACTTGAGAACTTTTAACCCCGTGACCACAGAAATAGTGGTCTTCCTGAGTGTACGGTGCAAAACGTTCCTGGTGCAGATCTCCGCGAGGCGAGCCCGGCCTGCGGCGCGCGGCCCCGCGGCGGCTGCGCCGGCGGGTGATTTTTGTTCGCGGGGCCTCGAATGAACGCGGGCGGGCCTCCCTCGCAGCGCCGCGCCTCGCCACGCGCTCCCGCGCCTCCGCGCCCATCGATCGCACGCGATGCCAACTCCAGCGCCGGCGCTTCCCCGCTGCCGTGCTCAACTCGCGCTCACGCGGCTCCGCTCCTTTGTCTGTGACCGCTCCACATGGCTTCGTGGCCTTACGAGACGGGACGTTTTGTTTCTTACCAGTTTTCTACGTCCGTTTTCAAAACCTCAATCTTCGATTCCCTGCCGGTGTCACTTTTCAACAATCATCGTTGAGGCTCATTTTGTCTTCTTACGAGCCTTATCTAATGCCGTACTTAACTGATAACTGTTAACACGTCGCTGCTCCTTTGTGACCTCTCCCCATGATTTCGTGTCGTGTCTACCTCGTGACTTACGACGGTACTTCTTTGTGTTACCAATTCTTTATGCCCATTTTCAAACCTCAATCTTCGATTCCCTGCCGGTGTCACTTTTCAACAATCATCGTTGAGGCTCATTTTGTTTCTTATGAGCCTTATCTAATGCCGTACTTAACTGATAACTGTTAACACGTCTCTGCTCCTTTGTGACCTCTTCACATGATTTCGTGTCGTGTCTATCACGTGACTTACGACGGTACTTCTTTGTTGTTACCAATTCTTTATGCCCATTTTCAAACCTCAATCTTCGATTCCCTGCCGGTGTCACTTTTCAACAATCATCGTTGAGGCTCATTTTGTCTTCTATGAGCCTTATCTATGCCGTATTTAACTGATTACTGTTACCATGTCGCTGCTCCTTTGTCTGTAACCTCTCCACACGATTTCGTGTCGTGTCTACCACGTGACTTACGACGGTACTTCTTTGTTGTTACCAATTCTCTATGTCCATTTTCAAACTCCTATCTCCGATTCATCTGCCAGTGGCACTTTCTAACAATCATCGTTGAGGCTCATTTTGTCTTCTTATGAGCCTTATCTAATGCCGTATTTAACTGATAACTGTTACCACGTCGCTGCTCCTTTGTGACCTCTCCACACGATTTCGTGTCGTGTCTACCACGTGACTTACGACGGTACTTCTTTGTGTTACCAATTCTCTGTGTCCATTTTCAAACTCCTATCTCCGATTCTCTGCCAGTGGCACTTTCTAACAATCACCGTTTAGGCTCAATTTGTCTTCTTATGAGCCTTATCTAAAGCCATACTTAGCTGACAACTGATAACACGCCTCTGATCCTTAGTCTTTGACCTCTTCATATGACGGCATGCCCGTGTTACTGTACTTCCTTGTTGTTTCCACTTATCTGTGACCTTTTCCAATTCACTGTCTCTGTCTCCCTGTCAGTTTTCTGCGCCAGCGACGCTTTCCTATAATCACTGTCTCTCGGAGCTCATTTATCTACTAGAACCATGTCTGATACCATAATGCGCCTGTTGTTACGTGTCTGTCCCATTGCCTTATCCACCACTATCCGCCTGTCATCTGTCTCCGCATCGCTGGATCAACCCTTTTGTCGTACTCAATTGTAGTATTAGCTTGCCTAGGTTTTTTCCAAAAATGCAAAATTCATTTCTCTTCCTGCTCTCCATCGCTTGTGTTAATTTTTTACTGAACAGGGCTTTCTTTTTCTATTATATGTACTAAGTTGGAGCTAAGATGACACTTCCGATATCACTGTGCCATTCCTCACACATATTGTTATTCATTTCCTTCGTTCGTGTCATGTAACTGATGAAGTGTGCCTTATTTTGACAGTTTCCACATCGTCGTGCCTTATCCCAACAGCATTTCCCTTACCACCTGTATCTCTCCTTTATTAACTTATTTTATCGATTCTTTTACTGTTCATTAATTTCTAATATTTACAAGCGTTCCACATCATTTACAAAGGTTACATGTTATTCATTCTTCTTTTCTTGAGCTAGCTTTCCTCCATTGCATCAGGGTGTTCCTGTCTTAATCATGTCCTCTATACTTCGATTTAAACACAGCTTCACTGCAAGGCCACGAACTGAACTGAGACTGGGGCACTCTCATCCAAACAGGAGCTTCGTTATGATTTACATTTTTGGTATTGGAGCTCCGGTTGAATGACAGTGTCCCGCTCTTTGTTCAGCTCGTGACCTAGAAGTGAAGATGTGTTTAAATCGGATATAAATAAGAACATTGTTACCAATTATGTGCATCTGTAAGTATCTCCGCATATTTTATGATAATTTTCATGTTATCTTCCTAAGGCAGAAAGGAATAGAGAGAAACATAAAGGAGAGAAAGGGGAGAGAATGATATATGGATGGATACAGACACAGAGAGAGAGAGAGAGAGAGAGAGAGAGAGAGAGAGAAATACGAGAGAGAATAAGTGAAAGGGAAAAAGATGTTGATATCCCTCTGTCAAGCCAGACTCAAGAACGGCACGCTTCTTACCAAGAAGTGAGTAAGACACATTATGTCTTAGTATTGTAAATACAGGGCGCACTTCGATGGACTTTTAATTCGGTAAAATGTAGATTCTCATCTCAATAAATGCGTGCTGAGAGAGCGTTATCGTGATACTTATTCGCCCGTTGAAATTAAAGGTTCTCTCCTGATTTGTAAATACCAATGGCGGGGACTTGGGAGCTGGGGAGAGAGCCCGGTAATTGAAAATTCAAATGAAGTTAATCACTTCTTTGAAAATACAATCGGTGTTTTCTCATTTACAAATCTTAGGTGCTTAAGATATACACGCAGGGGAATTCGGGTCTGTTTTCGGTTTGCGTTTATGATGGAGAATACTACTGCTCACTGACTGAGTGAAAGTATGGCTCAGAAATACTGCAGGAGGTCTTTTGTGGCTTTCAGTGAGCAATTGTTTTAGAAGTAGCATTTCACTGATTTAGTCAGGATACTAAAGTGATAAAACTGTTCTGCAGTGATTCTCAAACAATCGTTGGTCTGTTGAAATGGGAAATCAGCATACGTCTTCAATCTTTGCAATGGTGATCTGCTTTAGAATAGTTGATTTTTTACCCACTAAATGCTCATAAAACAATAAAATGTTGACTGATTATTTAACTGGAAATAAAACGGCATTATTTTTTGAAAGTGTTTGCAACATTTCCCCCTGTTTCTTTATTCCTAATGAAGGTGAGAAGATAATACACTAACCGTACATTTAAAATGTTATTATTGTTAATGATGATATTGGTTATGTTGAAAATTTCGTAATTAAAGTCATTATTTTATGCTAAACTTATAATAATAATAAAAATAATATGTTGTTCATAGTTGCAAGTGGAAACATTCCTTTTTCGCAATTGCTAACTGTGCTGAAACAACGTATCTATGTATTTAGGATGAAGTAACAGTCCAAATCATCTTAATAATAATAATAATAATAATAATAATAAATGTAATAATAGTAATAATATAATAATAATAATAATAATAATTTTAAATTTGTGTAATAACTTGGCTTAAGTCCCAGTTTACTGGGAAGAGAAAGACTTCGATTAATTGGGAATAGTCCACATTTTGTGTAAAGTATTGTAGAGCCACAGAGAGTCCCTAGATTTGCTTCTTAGGAAGTTGGTTGTAACCCGAAGTAGACTTCTAAATCAACCGACTTACATCTTCAGTCGTGAATTAGAAATAATAATAATAATAATAATAATAATGATAATTATAATAATATTCTTTATTTCGAATAAAGTGATTCACATGATAATCACCGAAATAATTATTTTCAGGCGCTTATTTGAAAACAAATTACATATAGGTAACACGTCCCTGCTCCCAAAGAAGTCAAAGACGAAGACAAGGTATATACTGGAATGTATGCTAAGTTTTGAAAAACCTAATTAAATAATTTTGTAAACGGAATACCACTCCCTTTGGTATATTATAGTTATTCCACATCCCCGGCCTATTTCAAAGAAGAATACTTGACGAGTGTAAAGTGACCGCAATGAACAGGCGAAGAGGGTCCGGAGAGAACTTGGGAGTGGAGGCTGAAGGGGCGAGAGGGCGGCGCGACATTCAACGCTGGAGCGGCAGCCGCGTCGGTCGGTCCGCCGTCCGTCGCACGTCCGTCCCACGTCCGTCGCCCTCGCAGCCGATGCCTCGTCCGCCGCCACGCCCATCCCTCGTCGCGGGGCTCCGTGGACATGCTGTGGTCCTGCAAGCGGTTGCTCGGTTGCGTCATGTTCGGGTACCACTCTGTTTTGGTTGGTGGCCCTGCAGTCGCACAGATTTCATCTGAAGAGATATTCTCAGCGATGATCAGTAGACCATCCTCTGTACACGGGGTTTCTCAGAATAAATGTTAAAAACTTCCCCGCCAAATAGTAGGGTTGAAAATGATCGTTTCCAAAGAACATTCAGTGGGAAATTACTTATAACAGAGTTACGTACATTTATACACGTGCTAGTTCTACCTAATCGATAGACAATGCCTTGTGTACAGGTGTTAGACAGGTATATATAATCTCCTTGGCTGAAGCAGAACAATACTTGCCGAACATCTTTGCATAACGAGTTGTCAAAAAGTCACGGGAAGATGCTACATGTCTAACTCCATTATATGGAATTTCTCATTATTTATTCATTGGCAAAAAGTGATAATTTGCGACCTCTTCACATGAACTAGAAGCTGTAACATTTATTCTGAGATACTCTTTCGTTGGTACACAAGAAAAGTGACATCTCAAAATAATGAAGAATGGTTTTAACCTGAGTGGGACCGTTTAGGGCCAACGGAAAAGTATTTTAATTAATTGACAGTTTCGTTGGCGTATCTTTATCTATCTATGAACTGTCATCTCTCAAACTGTCATATTTAGAAGAAAAACTATTGTGTTGCAAACAAATTTCTTCACAACTATTGGCAGACTCGATAGTCCAATTTAAATCAACTTTATAGTACACTATAAATTTTACAAAGTGAATAAAATAGTGTCCAAAATTTCACTTGGTTATCATATTCGGCCTAATAACCACGCTTGATAATGCACCTATTTCTTATAGCAATAAGAGGTTTTATAACGCGATAAGTATTGTGTGAATAACTATTATCACATCATTTCTCCATACAAAATTCTTCATACATTACAAATGGAAAGTCCTGTTCGTTTTCTTATATATTTCATTTGTTCATTTTGTTCAATTTACTTCAGAAATTGATTTTGAATAATTCGTGAAATAACGTGTTTGCTGTCAAAATATTGAATTCGGATTTAAAAGTTTCATCCTTGGTTTTTGTACACCTAAGTATTCTCTTCACTGTGAATGACAATGGTGTCTCGCAGCCATTTTCAAAGCCTCCACAACCCTTCCAGATTTGGTCACACAACCTTTAAATTTAGTTCCCGGTCTAACTGGACACTCTATAATCACTGCTGCCGTACCTTTGTCTCGCTTGGTCGACGACCACGTGACCAGAGGTTAAACCGAGCGAGGCGATCAGATGGACAAAACTTCAAAAATACACACGCGCACACGCGCCCGCTCCCGCGCTCGCGCTCCGCTGCGTCCAGCCGCCCTCGCCGCCCCGTCCCGCCCCCGCCCCGCCCCGCGCGGCCCCACACACGCCCTGCGCCGGCCAGCGCCGCCCCACCGCGTGCTCCCTGCCCTCTCCCCGCCGCCACCCACCCCGACCGATCGGACGCCCACTGTCCCCCTGCCGCTGCCCGATCTCGCTTGCCCTTGCTTCAACCCCGCCCCTGCACGGGCCCGCTCGCTCCTAGCGACCCTGCGCGCCCCTACCAGCCATTGACCGTCCCGACCCCCGCCGCCCGCTCCCGCCTGTCCGCTCCCGTCCCTTACCATCCATGTTCGTCCCCGCCCGCGCCCTCGCAGCCACCATTCGCCCCCGGACGCCCTGACCACCTCTGCCCCGCCCACACCCTCTCCACCCGTCCCCCGCCCGCCCCCGACCGCCCCCGCCTGCCTCCGATCACTCCCGCGTGTCCCGTCTGCCCCTGAACGTCCCCCGCTCTCCCTCGTCCGCCCCTGACCGCGCCGCGCGCCACTTGACTGCCCACTGATCGTCCCA
The DNA here is from genome assembly GCA_031308135.1 of Acheta domesticus. Lineage (NCBI taxonomy): Eukaryota > Metazoa > Arthropoda > Insecta > Orthoptera > Gryllidae > Acheta > Acheta domesticus. The sequence continues at coordinate 166,843,992 of JAHLJT010009419.1, forward strand.
TCTTTTCCCTCACTCCGCCCACCCTTTCGTTCTCTCCCTTCCCGCCTCTTTCCATCCCTGCCTCTCCTACCTCTACCCGCCCCCTCCAGTCCCATACACCCTACGCCACCCTTTCCTATCCGGTCGCGACCACTCTTGTACCAACCCTGCGTCCCGATTACACGACTCACCCGCGTCCTCCTCCCCGCCGCCCTTCCCCATCCGGCGTGCCCGCCCTCTCCCTCACCCTCCTCCCCGCCGTCGCCCCCGCGTCGCGGCCGTGATGCGCCCACGCTCCGGTGACTCGCACGCTAATTACCGCCGCCGCCAGCCGAGGGCAGCACGAGGAGGAGCGCCGGGCGAGGGAGGCGACGGCGACGGCGACGGCGACGCGGGATTTAGCGCGCGCTCGTAACGACTGTTTGGGCGCGCCAGGCGAGGCCGCTCGCTCGTTCGTTGGTTTGTTTGCGATCGGCAGGCGAGCGCCCGGCGATGTCAGCGGAACGCTCTTGGTGCATGAGGCCACGTCACATGCTCACCCCAAAAGGCACATTATATATTATTAGGATTATATGTTATATTGGATTGTATATTATTATTAATATTATATTGTATAGGATTATATGTTATATAAGATTATATAGTATTATTTTTGTTACATATTATATTGTATAGGATTATATATTAAATAAGATATGTTTAGGATTATATATTTTGTCAATACAAATACCTATTTTTATTTCTTTGCACGAGTGTATCAGTCCAAACATTAAGCTTTATCGTAAAAATAAATTTTACTGTGTTTCAAAAATGGGTATATGAAATAATCCCCTCAAATTCTGTTTATCTTCTTGTTTGTTACGCTTCTTTGTGATGTTTTGTCGTCAACGTCGGAAATATTTACTTTTCGAGAATGCTTCTCAGAATATCTACTCCAGACAGAGGGAAAGAACCTTCAAATGTAGGTCTCGGATGACAAATCTGGTGGTGGTAATACGGGGACAGACGAACCGATATTTTATATTCACATGCATTGAATAGTTTTTTTTTACATGAGCTCAACTTATGAATCACTTACAATTTTATTTTATTGATTATTTTGATTATTTTAATTTTCTTTCGGAGTTTTGAAGTTAATAAAGACTTAAAACGTTTACTTTTCTATTGTAGAAAGATATATTCATTCATGTACGAGTAAAAATGGGTGTAAATAAGTCTTATGAAGTGGTGTGGAGATACATGTAACTATCCAATTTCATTAGTTCAGAATGTTGACATATTAGCGTACTTTGTAACTCGAAGTTTTTTGAAATACTAGAGTTTCTTCTTACATTTAATGTTGTTTTTTCAGGTATGATGCTGTCTTTTGCTCGGAGAGTGACGAGATTATTCCGGCAATGGTGAGATAAAAACTGTCTACTGCTTATGCTTAGATACGGATTATACGAGTAATGATCATATTATGTGAATAATGAAAAATTACGCGGAAACAAATTATCTATATATCCTTATTTAATTGCCTATATAACTTAATTCAATAATCAATCGTGACTTATTTAAATTTATGCAATAAAATTGGAAACTAGTAGAGCCTAAAAATCTTGAAATAAGCAAATGGTGGACCCTTAGAGTAAAGATATAATCCGAAATACTCCAGGTGTACATCTTTTAAATTCTGAAGCTCATGTTGACATTTTCATATTATTTTCTAAATGTTACTTGCAAAATATGATTTTTTTTTAAAAATTCATGTTATATCTCCTCATGCGTTTTTCAAAAAGAAGAAAAAGAAAAGAAAATAGAAAGGAAGAAAGAAAACTGTTGGACTAACGCAAAATTTGTTTCAGTAAAATTTAAAATATCATTCGTGTAATGAGTATGTCGTTTGGTGAGGTGAACGAAAGGAAAGGAATAAATGCAACAAACAAATTATTTTTATAAAATTTGATTAAATATTTTGCTTTCAAAGAAGTAGATTACTCTGTGTACTATTTTCACTATCCCTACGTAAGTCATATTTTAGTTATGCGTAAATAAACCTTTGTATTTCAGACGGTAGAATCGTGCTATGTACATTTATTTTAGGAACAAACCGATAGCTAAAGACTCAACTCGCTGATGGTCTGTATTCGAGCCCTCTAAGAAACTCCTTCAGCAACGAAGCCACAATTTTCGTCGCCCGGTCCGCGCGCGGCAGGTGCTACTCCGCCTCCTCCCGCTGTCCCGCCTCTCGCACGCGCCACGCCCGCCACCCGCCCGCCACCCGCCCGCCACCCGCCCGCCACCCGCCCGCCACCCGCCCGCCACTCACCCGCCCGCCACCTACCCGTCGCCCGAAATCCTCACCCCGCCCACCACCCACGCCCCGCTCATCGCCCGTTCCCCGCACGCCGTCCACCGTCCGCACCCCGTTCACCGCCCGCACCCTGCCCACCGCCCCTCGCCCGACCCCACCCATCGCCCTCGCCCGACCCCACCCATCGCCCGCGCGTCGCGTCTCCTCGCGTCAGTCGGCCGGCGCTGACAGCGGGCGACGGGCCGAGGAGCGGGAGGCTCGTTACTCGGCGCGGCCATTTAAAATGCTAAACCGGGCGCAGCAGCCGTCGAAGCCCAGCAGCTCGTTAGAGCTCCGCCGCCGCCACCGCTGCCCGTCGCCCGTCAGTTCGTTACGGCGCCGACGCGGGCGCTCGCGTCGACGCGCGCTCTCCCCCCCCCCCCAAGCGACCGCAGCGACACCTGCCGCGCGGCGCAAACAAGTGACGGTCGCGCCGCCGACGCCGCCCCTCGGTCTTGCTGCTTTTCTCTCTCGCTCTTCGCCCTGCGCTCGCTCGCCGAGCCTTTTTTTCCAGAGAGGAACAACTTTTCGAGAGCCTTTTGTTTTATTTTTAAATGGCTGTTGTACTTGGAGGTCTAGAGGTACGGAGCGCGGTTCGGTAAGAGAGTGAAACTGAAACTGTGAAAAACAAGCATTAAACTCTGTGCTGTTTAGTCCCTCTCCGAGATACCGTCACAACGCAGTGAAATGTTACAGTGCTGGAATTGTTGCTGGTTGCGAGCCGCTTCTCGATGTAGGACGTTCAAGTGCTGATGAGAATCACATTAAATGCTCGTGGTTGTTGGAGTTTTAAACTATGAGCCATTATATTGTTCTTATCGCGTAATGAAGATGCACAAGATTGTTTGAGAGACGAACATTATCTTTGAAAAATAGTAGTGAATGGTTTTCGTAATACTGGTGTATTTCTGATGAATAAATGTATGAGAGTGGAATGAGAGATATTTATAACATGTAATTTTTCAGTAACTGTAAGGTTCTGAAAACGCTGTGTCCAGATTCGCTTCGTAGCAATTTCGTAAGATGCTTGTTCTGTCAGCTCAGCCGAGACAACAGGGGATTCCAAATAATAGTTTGGCATGGTGGGTTGCTGTTCTCGCATCTAGGGCGTGAGAAGTTGAATAACAGACTTACTGTGAAACAATTTTTAATGCTAAAATGGCACCGTCTATGAAACAGCATAACTATTTATTATTTACAGATAAACACTTTAAATTGTAACTTTTTACTCGATTGAATCTTGTCCTTCTTGTCTGCTGCTGGATTGAATATGTATATTGTAATGACGAAACATGAACACGCGCAGTCAAATACGCAGTCTTGAAGTTGAAGTTGAATATTATTTCGTCTGAGCTTAGTAATGACAGTTTCAATATACATGCAGTAATTGCATTGTAAGAAATGTGCACAATTCATATGATTAAGAGAGGTAAAAACATGTCGCAATATTTGAAGCAGAATAAGGCGTCCAATGATCATAAAAACTAGAAGCACAGTTGGTCATGGACGTTAATTATAAATAATAACGTGGTATTGTGGACTTCACATGATGAGGAACATAGAAAACGTGTAAATTAATAAGCTGGCTAACCTTTTAACATTTGCACAGCATTACACGTTCAATGTCCGTCCGTCATATACAGCGCCGACCACACTGAAGAGCACAGGAGCATTTCTACACAGCGATAGACTGCCTCTTTTCTTCAGAAAACAGAGCTTTTGCTCTGCCTAAAGTGCAGAGCAAAGAGTTTGAACAGCGCAGACTAGCCGCGTTGCTGGAGATGCGTAGGTGAATTGTGCTCTATCCATCATGTTCAATTTTAATGCAAGGGCAGAGTTGAACTAATTTGTAAATAATTATACCAAGAAGATTGGAATATGTTGGTAACTTTATATTTTGGCATTATTAACGCTGAATTGACTTGATATGACAAAGCAAAGTCATAGGTATTTTAAACGTCGTCAATTCAGAACTAAAGGGCAGAACACCTTTCTTGTAATTGATAGAAATTATTTTCTTAAGACGTTTTATTGTCAAATATGAAATGAAAATGAAGTATCAATCATAGTTAAGCAATTTTTTTAATAGTGAGAATACAAATCATATATATTCTAAAGATATTTGATCTTTCTATCCCAGATCTTTTTTCTTTCTCGTATCAGGAAAAAATCAAATTCTCGCAGTCTGCATGAATTATTGAGCTGACAATGTTCTGGGAACTCAAGACATTTTGTTTCATTTCCTCAATGCAGGGACTGTCAATGAAGTCCGTTTTTGTCACACATGAAGCATATTGAAGTCCGCAACTTAACACGGAAGGACAGAATTCTCGAGTCGAATAATTTTGTTCCCGGATGACAAAGCAAGGCCTCTCGCACAAAGGGGCATTGCAAAACACATTCGTCGTCTGACACGAGTGAGATAAAATCACACGATATAGTATAGTCCCCTATTTTACCCTACATTACCATTTGTTATCCTTGGTTGTACCATCACACGACCATCTGTTTTCCTTGGTTGAAGAACCTATAGAAGCAGAACATCAAAAGCAAGATGTACGGGAGGCTAGGTTGTATTTCTTCAAATAATTTTTAAATTATTTCAAGTGCGGCAATGAAGGTACCGTTAATGCGGCATAAGAAGACGATAATATTTTGTGATGATATGGTATTGTTTTGGTTTATAATAAACTTTCCTGTGAAAAACAGACAAAACTTACTTTCTGTACGTGCACTTGTACACAAACATCTTTTGAAGTATGCAAACAATCTGTTTGGGATGGTCAAAATATTAGAATTATAGACTTAGTTCCTTAAATTGACGACGCTCGTTATTGCATTTATTATGAAATTATTTTAAGTCATTTATTAACCCTGCAGCGTTCGCGTTACTCAGTGTTATCGGGTACACGCTGATCTATCTTTGGAATGCAACGATTTAAAGGGAAATCCCTCTTGTCTTCTCTGTGAACCCCAAAACGTTAGTGCTGCTGGGTTGCGCAACGCTGCAATACCCTTCTCTGCAAGATTCATCATACCCGTTCCAACGAATAAAAACACATCTCATATGGTCTTTGCGTTTTCTCTTTGACGCAGTACGCCACACGACGCGATCCCGTATCTACGCCACCATCTGCAATAGCCATGAATACCGCACCCCTCGCTTCAGCTTCCTTCAATCTCGAAACAATCGGGGAACGCGACGCGGCGCCGGCGGCACATCTCGACAGCGTCGCCTCTCCCAACACCCTCGCCCCCCTCCGCCCTCCTCTCCCTCCACCCACTCTGGCCCCACCCTCTTCAGTCTAGCCCCACCCGCACCAATCGACCCCCGCCGCCCCGGTATTTCCTCCACCACCATCGTCCGCCTACGTCACCAGCACCGCCAACCCGTCAGCTCCCGCCGCCATCTCCACTTCAGCGACTTGGTGTCCTCCGTCACCCCTGCTCCCCTCGACGCCGCCGCCGCCGCCGCCATCGCGGAGGGGCTGAGCGCGCTACGAGGCGATTCTTAAAATGAAAATTCTATCGCCGGAACGACCCGACCCGCCTCGTATATATAGACGAGTAGGATTCTGATATTGTGCATCTCCGCCCGCCCGCCCGCCTCCGCTTTCCCGCCCCTTCCCCCCCCCCCCAATTGCTTCTCCCCGCGCGACGCGGTGCGTGCGGTGCGTGAGGCTTCCTTCCTCTTCACGCACTCCGCCCCTCTCACCCTCCCACCGGCCCGCTCTCTCCTCCTCTTTCCCATTACTCGCCCTCTCGCCAGCCTATCCGCCCTCTCCACCCACCCGCCTGCCCGCCCCGCCTACACCAAAGCAACACCCATCCATCCGCCCGCCTGCCCACCTCGCCAACCAACCACACACGCACAACCATCACACCCACCACCTATTCACATACACGCACACACACATACAAACACAAACTCACACTCTATACACACACACACGCACACGCACATACCGTGCGCGCCCGGCCGGCCGCAAGCCCGCTCTGTCACCCGTCCTCTCGCCAGCCTGCTCTCTCCTCCACCTGCCCTTTCACCCACTTGCCTTCTCGCCCCCCACTTGCTTTCTCGCCCACTTGTCTTCTCACCCCCCACTTGCCTCCTCGCCCCCAACTTGCCTTCTCGCCCCCACTTGCCTTCTCGCCCCCCACTTGCCTTCTCGCCCCCACTTGCCTTCTCGCCCCGCCTGCCTTCGTCCTTTCGGCCACTTGCCGCTCACCCTCTCCGCTTCTCGCCCTCTCCGCTTCACGCCCTCTCCGCTTCTCGCCCTCTCCGCTTCTCGCCCTCTCCGCTTCTCGCCCTCTCCGCTTCTCGCCCGGCGTCTCGCCGGACCTCTCGTCCGTCCTGTCACCCGTCCTCTCGCCCGCCTGCCCTCTTGGCCTGCCCGTCTACTTCCCCAACCGTCTCATCCGCCAGCATGCTCTCCCGCGCGCGTACGGCGCATCGAGAAATGCAGCCCCCTTCGGATATTTCCCTTCCAAATTTCCATCTCTCTGTCTTTGGGATATTGGCGCTGAGGACGCCGCCCTCTCCCCCTCGCGCGAAGATGACCGAAGGCCTTTCGCGAGGTCGGAGCAGGACATGAGGGATGATGGATCGCGCGCGACACCCCCCGCAGAGCTTCCGCCGCTTCCGGGAATTGCTTGCGGTAGGCCGCGGTGGCCGCCCGCCCCGCGGGGGTCGGGACGGAGAGAGTGGCGGGGTGGGGGCAGCCGGTGCACGAGGGGCTTTTCGCTCTGAGGCACATTTGGAAGTTTGGAAGAATGATTCTCCACCCGTGCTGTTCAGCAACCGGCTTTCGGGCTAAGCACTCTCTCGGTGTTATATAAGAAACCAGATGGACAGGGGTTTCCTCAACTTGGAAAAAATCGTACGCATAGTTTAGGCGCTAATGTTGTTCACATACACGGACAGACGGACAGACGGACGGACGTTTTGCTTTCGATTGGTTTTTCGATACCAAGCACACAGAACAGGCTGGCTACACCACATGTTAAGAGATTTTTTTCTTAATTTAGAAACTTGTTATATCCACTTTTTCGTTATCGGAGGCCCGGCAATGAATTTTTTTCTGCCGAAAATCCGCCGTTTTTTCGCGCATCATTAGACAACTTTCCCTATACTATGTTTATTAATCCGTATATACGTATGTATACGGGAAAGTAAAAAGACAATCGTCTGGGTCATTCCATATTAAATCGACACAGTTTTTTACCTCACCATTTTAGATTCAGATGAAATTTGACACATAGATAGTATGAATGAAGAATAAGAAAACCAGAATTTTGAGTAAGATATTTCCCCTCGTTTGTGAAATACAGCCATGTGAAATTTTACAAAATTGGGTTCTCGAAAATTTTTAAATTGATGTAGAACCTCTCCAAATTAAGGTAGAGAGCTGGAACAGGTGTAATTTTACAGCTTTCTTTATGGACTTTTATATGATATACAACTCAATGGGGGTTGCGATCAAACAGTTTTTCAAATTTGAATTTAAAATTTTGATTTTGAGTGTTTTCAAAATGCTCATCTTCAAAAAAATTGAAAAAATTCTAAAATAACCCTTATATGTTTCCAAACAGATGGTGCAAGTTTAAAAATGGAACTGCAATGGGTTCATATGGTAATCTTTACTTACAATGCACAATATTTACTTGCTCTAGATTTTACTGATTTAAAATGCATTTTATTTCACATTATAAGACCTAATATATACAAATTATGTGTTTAGTGTTTTTTGTTGGTGAGTGTGTTGGATTGCATTTGATATGGATTTGCATTATGTAGGTGTGGAGTGTGGAAAAATCTAATTAAGTCCGTAATACACATCTGATATTGAGTTTCGACCGCCTATGAATGTCTCATCATTAGAATTGGGTACAAACATGAAACTCAATAAAATTTCAGACTTAATTTTTTATATATTTGCTGCAATTTGATCAAAGTATTAAATCAAATTGTAGCACTTACAATAATCTTTACGGTGAGGCAACGGTACGTAAATAGATGCTGCCAGGTGAATACGATTTATGTCAAGAGATCTACCGTGAATTTGGGCCAATCGCGCTGTAGAGTCATTGGACATTTTGTGATAAGTAATGTACTCCAATCGCAACTTGTTGTCCTGTGTCGAAATAATGGACTGATGGATGTTGCGTAGCCCGTTGTCACTGACCAGGAAACAACATATCGAGAAGCCAATTCCAACCCGTCAATTGATTTTCCACTGCTACGGAACAAATTCTGCGCTCACCACACATTTCATTTTGGTAAGAGCATAAGAAAAACGAACTCATTTATGATTTTAATCCACGTAAACATTATTGATTGGGTTTTTAAATGTGGTTCAGACACCAGACTTTGAATTCAATATCTTAAATGTTAATTCAGGAAAATCCCAAGATTTCGCTCACAATTATATTTTTCAACCTTTTACGCCTTCTAAAACCGCATTCTTTGCTTTGTACTTATTTTCATTTTATCAAAAAGCAAAATTCCATGTGAGAAAAGATTTGCTGTAATTGTAATTTTTCTTCTAATATATTATTATTATTATTATTATTAAGGAATATTGTTAATACATATTTTTGGACCTATCAGAAACAAAAATGTTTCGTATAAATACCAGGAAATGAAGGGCAGTGAAATCAGCTAGCTTTTATACATTTTTCTTTGAAAATAAGTAAAGATAAAATAAGTTATTTTTCAGATTGTTAAGATAATTTCATTGAGCCGGATACAAAGTATTGATCTCGAATACTTTGAACTATATATTTTCATTAATACTCGATAAAAGACAAACTTTGAATTCCGTATGTCAAAAGATAAATATTATACATAATTAATATGTTTAATTGAAAGAAAACATTGTATTTCTACAAGAAACATACGTTTTTCTTCGAGACATTTTTACCTATACAAACAAATTACCAATTAAGTTTCAATTCCCTTGTAAATATGTATTTGCGTTTTGCAATTGCAATTGAAGGGAATGCCAATCCATGAACTGATTGAACCGTTACAAATAATGTATTTTATTAAAATAACAATTCCAATCTCATCATAGAAATGATGAATATTGTGAGATGATAAACGCGAGGAAGCCAAACAGATACATGGAACGGTTTTGAGTAGCCAGGGAAATTACAATGAAAGCCGCTGCTCTTGTTTTTCCTGCGCTAATGGTGTGTTTGCTGTCGGAAGCGTCTCTTGAGCGCTCCATTTCCTACTGGAAATCAATAGCAACTCTCATGAAGCGAATTGACCTTCTGTTCCGCGTCGACCAAAACACTTCTACAAACACTTTCGTGAACATCGGGATGATATCACCGTGCAACGTAGTTGAATTAATTTTGCATTGAAGATGGATAGATACCCTTTCAGGTCAAAGGCTATTAGTTCCTACAGTGATTTTGCATTTATTCTCGTCTATAAATGCTCTTTTCTTTGTTTTCCTTTCTAGTGGTCTTAATTTTCACTTTCTCGCAACCACTACTGCGGTAGGAAGAAAGTTATGTAATGCTGCGCGAAAAATGACAGAATGAAATTGCGACAGAAGAACTCTTATTTCAAGGCCCCTGGGAACAAGAAAGTGGATAAATCCAGAATTTAGAAACTAATCCTCTAACACGTGGTGTAGAATCCATGGTTTGTGGTCCTTTCCTTCCGAAAAATCGATTGACGGCAAAACATCTGTCTCTCCGTCAGTCCGCCTGTAAACAACGCTAGCGGCTAAACCGTTCAGCCGATTTGCTCCAAAATTGATATTTCCCAAACGATTTGGCTGTCGCGGACCCTTGAATTTGAAACCGATATTTTAATTTTGGGAGGTATATTACATGAAGCCACTTGGATATTTTCAAAATTAAAAAAAGATGGCTCCATCGTTTTTCATTAAACTTTGTTGTTGGGTAGTATAAAGGACGTTTAAGAGAATGACACAGGTTTCATGTTCTTTGAAAACCCTCATTTTTCGAAAATCGAAAAAATTCAAAATTTTTTCGACATCTTTCTGCAACTACAATTGTGAAGATACTTTTTTTTTCTTAATGACATTTGTCCATAAAAGCAGGTTTTCGAATAACGTCGTGTTGAAGTTTTTGAAAATGCGAATATTTTTTGTGTAATTTGGCTACCAAAAGAATCGTCTGTTCCGAATTTACTGCGCTTCGTGAACGTACTTTTAGAGGTGTTTTGAGGCAGTTGGATGCTACTAATCGCGCACATTTTCTTAATGGTTCACAGCCGGGGGTACGGGGAGCGGAGGGTTTTGTCTGCGTTATGGCAGTGCAGTGCTGTCAACTTCATCGACAGAAATCTCAGCGTAATAGCCCTTTTTGGACTACATAACAATGAAAAACAAAGTAAGTTTTTTTCAGGAAAAATCAGATTGGAATGCAATTGCATAGCGCGTCACGCTCGCGAATTTCTGTGAATTACGTCTCATTGTTGTGACATGATTTAGTTATATGAAAAGCAGTTATAATGGTCAAATTTGTGTTGGTATTTTCTTGAAAATATTTAGTTTTCTCGCCAAATGTTCTACCACTTGTAATAGTTTTACAAGAAATGACGACTGAGATGTGGTAATTCAAAGAGAAATTGTGGTATAAATTGTATAACTACGAATTAACTACGAATAACTCGTATTATTAAGGGGCGATAACGCACGTGCTGTTCTAACACCACCAGTTTTTGACTCCTTCGTTATACCTTTGTTTTGAAATTTCTAATTACTACGTTTTTGAATTTCTTTTGAGGTATTATTTTTGTTTCTGATGATATTTTTATTTCTACTTTGTTCACGAAGAGTTCTCAGAAAATATACTGACACTAGTTTTATACATTCACTTTATTAAAAAGAGAATAGATATGATTGAAATTAATTTGAGTAATGTAGAAGTTATAAAATTATATCAATGAACATAACACAATTTCCTGGAAAATCTATGTTCGTTTTCCTTATATCGCGCCGCGAAACAGAAATGTTCAGGCAAGCAATGCTCAAGGACTGAGTTCCACGAAAATCACTAGAGTCCTTTCATTTTGATGCTTCTGCTTTTGAGCAAAGCCCAGCAGCGCCCTTTTATCCTGCAGCGAGATCTTCATTGGAAAATGCATGTTATTTCAAGAGAAACCTGACTCATGATGACGGTGGCTCTAACATATGGTTTATTGCAGAAGACTATTCATTTTCCTGTTCTTTACGTAAGAAAGCTCTAAAACGATTTAGAAGGCAAAACCAAATTTCAACATAATATGAGATCTACAATCTAGAGTTGCTTTACCCTATCATTACTTGGCTTTCATTCTTGATTATCTTTCAACGTTGTAGAAAATGCCGACAAAAAATATGATCCAGTTCAAGAGAGGGAAATGTTTGAAAGAGCAGAACCTGCATTTAGAAAAAGGAATTTATTCTGAGGTATTATTTCATGACAGTACTTCTGCTCAGAAATTTCTCTCACCCAAAAGATTGTTGCTCATTCTGTCGGCTATTCACATCATCAGTCGAATATGATCCTTCAAGCAAAGGTGCCACTTTGAAGATGTAAAAAGAGGAGATACTTAAAAAATGTGATATAGCTTTAAAAAATTGAACAATGTTTATTCAATTAAGAAGAGAAGTTAAAAGTTCAAAACATATTTCCCTAAAATATACGTTAATAATATTAATTGCGTATGATGATGTTGAGTAACAAAAGGGTTTTCTACATTTTGGCGATTACGAGACAATTTTTTCAAACGTTCTGGCATGTTTCAAAGAGAGACAATTTTCCACCCAGCATTTTTTTCTGTGGAAAAACAATTGGGCTTTCTGGCAAGACCAGTCCTTCGAATTTATCTTATCGCAATATCGGATCTCCCAATACGTTATTTGAAGAAAATGAGGCATTTTCGAAGGCAAACTGTTTCTGTCGCATTGCACATCAGTTTAAATAATTGAAGAGAAACCAATGTTAGGGATTTTAAGTATCAAAATCTGCAACGCGTAATTAATGACGGCCTTTCATTGAAAGCGAATGCAAGAACAAATTTGGTCTTGAAAATTTTCAGAATGTGGTCAGTGTGTGACATTGTGACAGTGACATGTGATGACATTGTGACAGTGTGTGACATTGTGACAGTGTGTGACATTGTGATAAGTGTGTGACAATGTGATCAGTGTGTGACTATTGAGGATGTACTACTAAGTTATGAACTGTTCCATTATTACATAGTAAAATATAGATCTATTATTAATATTATTATTATAATGACATAAACTTCAGAAGCATCAAAGGAGGCTTTTGTGGCTGGTTTCACAGTTTGAATTTCCTTTCGGGTTGGACGGTAATTCCCTCTAGACCACAGCCGTCCAGCCCGGAAGGCAATTCGAATTCAGAAGAATAGATAACAATATACAATGAAGTATTCTCATGATATAAACAGAAAATAATTTATTTGTGATCCCGGGCACGTCAACGACAAAGGTCACGTAAATGTAGAGTATTTGTTTCCTCGGGAGGTGGCGGTGATCTTCCCTCGCTCAGTGGTGAGATCCGGCACCGACATACGTGTCAGCTGGCGGCGTTTTGCCCAACTAGGGGGATCTCCCACACGCCGGCACTAGCTCCCCACCGGTCTCCCGGTACATCTGGGAATGTAGTGAATGTAGCAAGTGTAACTGAACGGCGAGGAAAAGACAAGAATGAGAAAAGAAAGATCGCGCGCGGTCCGTGGCCCGTTTGTTAGTGTACTGCTCCGGTACTCGCCTTACGTTGATCGAAGGAAACACGGAAAACTTCCGATCAGAGCAGCCGGCCCCTAGAATTCTCCAGAAAAGAAGGAAAACTAGAGCATCCCGCCATAGCCATGTAGGGACATGGGACATTCAAGTAGAACAAAACAAAACCCGGGACGGTTGGCAACCCTACCCCCCCCCCCCAGTGATTCGACATCACATCAATTTCGCCACGAACGTCCATTTGAATTTCCCTCTCTGAAACGCGCCGTTTGCGTGTCCAGTGTCGCCGTTCCAAGCGCAATGGAGCGCCTCCGCGTGTCTCTGGCGCAGCCGCAGCAGCGCCGGGACGGACCTTTGCGATCGCTTTCCGCATCTCGGACGCGGCCCGAGCGGATGACGGCGGCGGCGCCGCTGATTTTGACGAATTAATCACACGTCGCGAGCGGTGCGCCCGATGCCGTACAAATTGAACGGCGGGATTAATGAACTCTGCGCCGCCACAGCCCCGCCCGCAGCGCGCGCTAAGCCAGCGCTCGCCGCCGCCGCCGCCGCATCCGCCGCTCACTGGCCCCGATTGGGCCGAACGTCCCGCTTTGCGTGGCCTGCTTTGCGTGGAAATAAATAGCCCGACCGCAATGAAGGCACAACCTTCGGATTCTTTCGTAGATATTCAAACACGAGAATAAGCATTATCATCAAAAGTAGATTTACTTATGAAAAATATTAGATACGAATTCAATTAACTTCTTATTCAATTTGCTGAAAAATTATCATTCGTAAAGCATTTAAAAATATGAATTAGTTGAATATTTTTAATATGAATTAATATGAATGTTTGAATTGCCACATATTTTTCAAAAAATCTCTTGAAAGCAAGATTGCTGGTCTGCGGAAATAAATTTAAAAAATATCATCATTATCAGCATCGACTGGGATGGCTCAGGGGGATGTCTAATGTCATAGCTGGGTCAAATTCAACTGCAGACATAGTGAAACGACTATGATGAAATTATTGAATGAGACAGAAATGTATTTGTAACCAAAGATCTTAACAATACAGTATGTGTACTGACTTCTAATGTTTTATAAACATAATTTGTACTCATAATTAACATATTTTTGTGAGTCCTGTTGAAAATAATTTTTTAATCGTTTCTTTCTATTTCAGAGTATTTTTGCCAGTTACGAATGAATTGTTTTATTCAGTTTATACAGCCTTCTTTCCCTCAGTTTCTTTTAATTCTTAGATCGAACATTTTCTTTGGGATTCATGGTAAAGCTACTTACATTCCGTTGAAACACAGACCGATCAATTTCCTTTATTTTCCAACTTTCTTTTCTGTTGTAGTATGGAGCGCAGTCATGTCTGAATATGCATGGGTTTTTTCCAAACCATTCATTTGTTGGAGGGAATCATTGGTTCTTTACTTCCTGTAGGTATTGTTCATGCCTCATTGTACTATTAGTGGTGTATACATGTCCAGTAGCATTAACAGGAGTTACGCTTCAAACAACTCATGGGAAGCACTAAACCAATTGTAATCCGTTAAGTCAAGAAAAAAATATATACTATAGGGGCCTTCCATAAATTACGTAACGCGTCGAGTATTTTCAATACCCCCTCCCTCTTGGAACGCACTTCCCTATCTCTTTGTAACGCAGCGTAACGCTGCCTCGGACCCCCTCCCTCCCCCTTTAGTGTTACGAAATTTATGGATAACCCCATAATAATTTGACCACCTCTGTACCATCTGAGGAAGAAGTCTAGCGACCGACTGTTCTTTACAGTAGTTATTTTTTTTAACACTTCTATTAAACGTATGTATTTTTCTTTTTTTTTATAAATGTCGTGTTTGGATGGAAATCGAAGCGGTGTTCACTTTCCGCCGTTTCGCCCCACTGTCCCGCGCGCTGCCCGCCCTCTAGCGGCCGTGCGGTGCAACCGGCACAAAGCGAAGCGCGCGCGCGAGGGCGGGGGCGGGGGCCACGAGAAGCTAATGAGGCGCCTCATGAGAGCGCTTTGAGTAAATGATCAAATGCTGGTAATTTTTGACGCCTCTTGCAGCGGCGGGGAGGAAACATGAATCAAATTAAAGGAAATGGAAAGACATGGTGGCAGTGCGAAATTAAAGTATGAAATGTGATCTTAAAATGAGTATGTGTACTGATGCTAGATAGTTCCCTAGTAGATTTATTTGTTATTATATATCAGATTTATAAATATAACAAGAATATTACATCCATGACTTAATCTTGATTGGAGGATCACAATTTTGTTTCTTAGTTATCATTTGTATTGTCTTCTGAAATGGCCGGAGGGTAAACATGTGAACACGAGATACAATTCAGTGTTGTTGCAATATTTGTTGTCACGTCATAAAGTTTCTGGAATGTATTGAAATTATGAGAAAACTATGGCTCTAAACGGCTGCAATGTATCCCATTCGATTCACTACTACTAACTCAAGATCACGGGAAATTGTATACATATACATTTATTTGAACTGCAATTGGCTATGACACGGTGCCAGTTGATTAATAATAATAATAATAATAATAATAATAATAATAATAATAATAAGATAATAAAAGAGTATAATACAAAACGATGCTATAATCACACTATCTCTAATATTAAGTGTTTTAACAATTATTTCAACTCTACTATGATATACAACAATTATATGTTAGTGATAATAAAAATCAGTACGAGCTACATAGATATTGGCTAAATTAAATAGAAAAAAATGTATTTATCACGTTCACTACACTTCACTGCAGTACACTACACTACTCTGTTTTGCATTGAATTACACTAACCAGCACTTCACAGCACTTAGTTTACTCATTTAACATCTATGACTCTCAGCTTGTTCTAAGTTATTTCTAAAACTACGTGAACTTAGAGGAAAGGCCTTGAAAGTTGCTGCGGCTAAACTGTTCCAATCTCTATTTGCTCTGTTACAAAATGAGAATTTCCCAAGATCTGAATTTTGTTTCCTTGTTCGAATTTTGTTGATGTAATCGCTTCGGCCTAAATAGTTTGGTTTTTCCAGTCTAACCTGAATTTCCTTCCACGCTGGCTGACGTACGTACGATTTATAAAGTGCACGAAGCCTCGCCTGAAAGTTATTGAAGTTGAAATTTATGAAAGTTTATCACGTTCTTTAGTCTGAGGTTTTCTTCCCTGCGATCTGTTTACAATTGTTCTCTTTGGTCCTTTATTCAATGCATAAATACTTCGTGATCGAAAACTGTAATTCAGGACTTTAAATATCATTGTTTCACATTCTATTGTATAATAAGTGATATGTATTGAATTTTATATTTCTGTATTGCACTACAATTTGATATAATCAGGTACATGCACGTTTACACATTTCACACGTGATACGGTCCAAGTCTCCATCCTGATTGAGGTTTTCCTGGGTTTGCTCAATCGCTTAAGGCATATGCTGGGATGGTCCCTAGTCTTGCATCCCAGATGTGAATGCCCTTCCGTTTTTGCAATGTATTTACAATTGAGGCATTCGCGTGTGGGAGATGAATTGTGATATTTTGCCAAAGTCATATCATTGAATTATTACGCAATTCTTCTACATGAGATACGTATGCCCTCTTTATATCGTATTCACTTAAGAGTTATTGTTGTAGATAGGCTTAATAATTGACTTAATATTTGTTCAAGAATTTGGCCTCCAAAAATGAGAAAAGTTTGAAGCTATAGGCCACTTGTGGTGCAGTACCTTTATATAATTTTTAAATCTTAAAAATCCTGATTGTTTTAAAACATTTTACAACATTCATTCATTTGAAAATTATTTAATATATTTCTTTATTCCAGCAATATGACTTTAATAATATGTTATCAATTCCATTTTTTTCTTAAACGCTCACAATTTACGTTATAGATACCCTTTTCATTTCATAGGATTCTTACAGCCCCTTATTCTTCTCAAACAAATATATTCTTCTTGGAGTTGACGACATCTCATTATTATTTTTTAAATCTTAGTAATAGTCCCATGCTTATTTTAAAATATATTTTCATAATTCTTCCATTAAATATTTTGAAGAAGAATTTCTCATTTGCATGTACTGCGTAAAGGAACACACTACTAGTCCATATCTTGTTATAAGCAGCACTGCACACAAGAGAGAGAACCCCTTTATTCCCAGCGAATTTCGCCACCCCTGACGCATCTGTCTCACTCTAACCTGCTCTTCCTGGTTCTCCGTCGGAAGGGCGAGGCGGGTCGGCCAAATGCAGTTTACTCGATTGAATGATTGGATAGACGCGGGCAGTTGATGCAGGTTTGAGGCCGAGTGCGTTTGCCTGTTCGTGTTGCTCTCATTCCGGCAAATTTCCTCCTACTCACCCTCCTGTTGCGTTCATAGTGCGTATTTTCCTGCACACTTTTTTACCCTTTACCGGATTTCTTCATTTGTTTTGAGTGCACTATTCTCTCTAATCTTTTAGGGATGTAATTTTGTGTACAAGTTAAATTTGAAGTTTTCGAAGTAATTGATGCCCTTTCATCTTTCAAAGTGCTGAGTTTTCGAGGGCGTAACTTAGAAATATCGGAACGTAAAACAGTATATTTAAATTTCCCTGTAACTTGGTAAAGTGCTGCTTTGTCATGCGTTCGTTTAATCATATCTGTCGTCACTAATGTGAAAATGTATAAATAAATCTCAAATGTACTTTGCTAAATTGCACACTTCGCTCAAAAACTATGGCTGCACACTTTGTGGTGTTTCAAACCAAAGTTTCAAAATGATTAAGCGTACTGTAGATATGTTAAGAATATTTATATCAGAAGATGGATGTTACACTGAATTAAGCGTATAATCGCAATTTTAATGAGTGTTAAGTGTTTAATTTCCTTTGAAAATAATGTTTTTGCAGAAGCTATAATTTCTTTAAAGGTAAATCGGGATAACATATTAATGTTTTCATTAAGAGATGGATCTTCAGAGTATAGTGTGGGCAATACTGATATTGTAATTAGCGTAGTAAAATGTTAATAATAGTGACTTAATTATTGTTGTTTCCATCACTGATCGTTTCCATAATGTATTTTTAAAATCGTTGTACACCTCTAAATATCTTGTATTTTGCTAGGACACATTCCATTTGTTTGTGTATTAAATTTTCAGGAGATACATTGTAAGTTTAACTTGTTTGTTCTTGTATTCTTTTCTTGAAAACATATTTTTTAAACTATTTTTTGAGTTTTAACCTTTTTCAGAGTACATCGGTTCAATTAAATTAAATTCTTAAATGTATTTTCTCTAAACGAAAAAATCGAAGAATTAAAAAAAATTAATTTATAGTCGCATCGACTGCTGGGTTATTAGCGACTTTTACATTTGACATAGAGTTTACATCCTATATACAGCTAAGTACACCAATTTGTTTTAATAAGTTCATTACTTTGTACACACTGTCGACGTTGTCTGAAGAGTTCTTTATGTTCTCTGGCAAATCAGTTCTTTCACATTAGTAATCTGTACACTCCATTAATATATTGAAAATAGAGATTGTAGTTCCACATTTAGGGCATGTATTTACAGTTGTTTTTGACATGAGATGAAAGTGTGTCAAGTTGGAGTGATCTATTCTTAGTCTGGTCATTATACATTGATTTTTTTCTATTCTTGGTGTATGTTTGATGCTCCCACACATTGTTACGGATTAGGTGTAATTTTGATCTTGAGGTTTTCCAGAAAATGTTCCATTTTTGCCGGATGCATTGATTGAGAGCCCGTTTTTGTTCTTCTACAGAAATTCGTTCTTTTGTACAATCAAAAATCAAAAAATTATGTTTCATATAACTTATGTTTTGCGCCATTTCACTGAAATATGATTAAATATTTCTTTTGACGTGGAAACTAATTACTTTTAATAAGCTCCGTTTTAGATTTGAACCATTTTCAGTATTTTCGTGTTGTCCAATGTATTCCCTGACAAGTTGTGTCCGTAATTGAAACTAAGCAACGTACATGAATATCTTGTAGAATAGAAGCCTGAACATGAAAATTTGATATTATAATTTGTCTTCTCATCAATCTCAATCTTTTTGTTCGGCGATACTTTAGGTGCATAACGTTACTGGAAACGAATGAATGAATGAAACAACGAACGTATAATGGAACTTGTATTGAATAACAGACAAAATAAGAATTAAGTTTAGAGATTAATACAATACGAATATACAAATTAATACACATTTCACATAAAACCTACTCTACGCTAAGTTAATTAGGTCAGTATGACAAAGTAGCAGTACTACTGATTCTGGAATTCCGCTCTCCGGAACCGTCTCTACGACATGTGTTGTAGTTGTGATGCCTGCACTCACTTCCGCCACTAGAGGGCGCCTCTCGAACGAGGGATTCCGATAAACCCGCTGAGCATACCGGGGAGCTAACGGGGAGTATAGGCCCCCGAAAACACGCATAGGAAGCCAAACAAATGCGCGTCGGGAAGCGCTCACAAAGGACGCCCCGCCGCTCTCTGACAATGGCTGCCCCCGCCCCTACCATCTCTACTGCGATCCACGTACGCGCAAGGTTCGGCCTTCTTCCATCACCTCCCCTCCTGCTGCAGTCTTCACCCCGACGCTCCCTGTCTGGAACCCTTGGCCCGCTCCCTCGCCTGTCGTTGGAGTCGCCCCTGCCCCACACCGTGACAGCCTGCAGAGTCGCCTGGCAACCGCCTCGGCAAAACTTGGTGTCATCTTTCCAAAACCATCTCTAGCGTCTGTAACCAACAATCATGCATTTCTCTAGCTATCATTTGTGTATCGTGTGGCTTACAACACCTGCACACCTACATCATTACCCAATTTTCACTCGACATTACTGTTATCTCACCATTTTCCTGCCTTTTACATCACTACCGTTTTCCCATGCTCCCCAACCGTTTGCGATTTTTTGCTGTCAATTTCTTTGTTGGATTCTTTGTCCGCTGGAAGAGATGAGGCGTGAGATGTGGCGATGTGTGAGATGGCTCAACTACATTTTGACTTACCAGTTTCTCCCCACCAGGTATTTCTCCCAGCTTCAGGAAGAACGAGCACTACGATCCTACTAGAGTCTCCCTATGTGTGGTTGTCTGTACACGTAAGCGTCTGTAAGGGAAGAGAGAGGGAAAATCGTGCACGATCTGTGGCAAGTTTGTTAGGTTTCAGCTTCTTACTGCCTTTCATATTTCTTCCATATGCGTACTATCGTTCTCAGTAAACCCGCGAGGGTCCAGGTTTTCTCTTTGAGTTTCCGTCGCCCCGCCGCCGTCGCCCGCCGCGTCGCCGTCGCCGTCGCCCGCCGTCGCCCGCCGTCGCCCGCCGTCGCCCGCCGTCGCCCTCCGCCGTCGCCCTCCGCCGTCGCCCTCCGCCGTCGCCCTCCGCCGTCGCCCTCCGCCGTCGCCCGCCGTCGCCCGCCGCCGTCGCCCGCCGTCGCCCCGCCGTCGCCCCGCCGTCGCCCCGCCGTCGCCCCGCCGTCGCCCCGCCGTCGCCCCGCCGTCGCCCCGCCGTCGCCCCGCCGTCGCCCCGCCGTCGCCCGCCGTCGCCCCGCCGTCGCCCCGCCGTCGCCCCGCCGTCGCCCCGCCGTCGCCCCGCCGTCGCCCCGCCGTCGCCCCGCCCGCCAAGGGTCGCTCGTTCGCGGGTGGCGGCGCAGCAGTGCGCAGCGCGGCGCGGCGGCGGTGGTGGCGCTCGTCAGATTAGCAACGGGACGGCGGCGCTCGATAAATCGATGGCTGCGGGCTTTTAAAAGCCCCGGCGGCGCCGGCCGCGTGGCGGCGAGTGGTCTCCCGCTTCGTCTCCGCACCGGCCCCGCCCCCTCCACCACCCCCGCTCCCCACGCCCCGCACACTGCGACGACTCCGCGCCCTCCGCTCTCCCAGAAGCAGACTCGGCCGCGCGACGTCTCCGTAAATACTACCGGACTGCTCTAGTGTTTGTTTTTTCCCGTCTCCGGGGCTCTGTTGCAACTGGCGATAACAAAGGAGTAGAGTGTACATATACGTTTGGAAGATATTAGAGTAGCAAAAGCGCTAAAAAATGTGAGTTCTGTGGTGGTTGAAGCATGAGGTATGCCCCGGCGCATTGGAATCTCCACTATTCGAGCGTAGAGATCTTGAATTTAACACTTAGACTACCAAGGGATTTTACCTTAACGGCGATAGTAGAGATAATTTTGTTTTAAATTAATTTTGAAAGATATTTTGTTGATGCACACGTTGCTGTACGCTTTTTATGAATGGATTTCGTACAGAAGGTTCTAGGCGTTGTGTATCTCAGCTGATATTCGGGGGTTATAAAAACATTTTTTAGAAATACTATATACCTGTACAGCACGTTATATCACCAGATCTACGTAAGCAAAATAACAGAATGAAAGAAATGAATGTATTATTTGTCAACATTTAATTAGTAGCAAAAGCAAATAATATGTTGGGAAGACTTCTATTAAATTTGATGGAACAGACTAACGAAAAACGAATCTCTAAAATATGAAATACGTGAAAGAAACGCCAAATACAGAAAATAAGATGTGAAAACAAACAAGATTTATTCAACACTGTCAAGCACAAAAATGTGAATTACATACCAAAAAATTCTACCCAAAACAAAATAACGCTGAGAAGACAGTGCACTCAAAACATGAATGAAACACAAAATATAAAGAAATAAGATGTGTTGTGAAGAGAACAAGCAAGATTGATTGACAGATAAGTCTAAAAAGATGAAAAAATATTAAGAAACAAAATATCTGCCAGTGCCCATGAAACACTGTAAATCAAGAAAATGTTTGTCAATGCACTCACTAGATTTTGTCTTAAAGCGTTTTCAATGTCGAATAGCGTAACTCCGTCCACACATTCTGCCTGAATTCGCATAGCACATTGACATAGCGACCACGTCTTTCAATGTCTATCAGTGTGTGCACTACTTCAATTCGTTCACTTGTGGAATGTATTTCTCAACCAAGTAACGTGACAGAAATGGCTTTTCTAAAGACTGTTATGTTCAATTATTATTTGGACTTTTTTTTGGTACATAACATGATCGTTAACCATAGATGTGTGGGTTAGAAACTCTAAGGCCAAGTTCCTACACCATTTAACACTTCCCCATAAGCATGAAGAGTAGGAGTTTTGATCACTGGCATCAATAAACTTTTAATAGAATTGTTTGTTGCTATCACGTTGGGCTTTTTCACAATCTTTTCTCGGCGATTTTCAACTACAATGAGTTGCGGAATGTCGGAATGTGTTTGGTTGTTAAAAATAAAACTTCGCGTTTGTCTCTCCATTTGCCGACATTTGTGTCTCTCTGAAGGGCTTTTTAAAGCTTTGCATTCATTACTGAACACGGATTCAATGCATAGTAAATCACGAAAACAAATATTTAACGGGATACTAAAATTAACAATTAACAATTAACAAATTAACAACTTCTTTCCTCAAAAATTCCTGTACAAATGTTGTATACATATACAATCTTATTGACAACATGCATATCTCAACAATGGAATTAATGTCGTATTAGGACAGTCAACTTCACACTAATAACACCGTTCTGTTCCGAAAGCCCAGATACAAAATTCTGTGTTGCAGGAGGATACACAGGGTGATAAAATGTCCACTCATGTGTGTATCAAAAATATATTCATGGACTGGCGTAAAATTAACGTGTGTATTGCTAAAGATACACACGTTAGTCTAAGTGAACAATTATTATTCAAAACCATTCTACGAATAGCCGAGTCTCGTTACGACGAAATGTTTGATAATGCGATTCATCTCACTTTTCTTTCCTGCGAAAATTTTCACCGCATACAGAGCAATCACAGACTGATTTGCAATCTTTCAAACATTGCGGTTTTTTTAGTTTTTTAGACTTTTAGTAGTTTTAGCGCATCTTTTCAAAACTGCAAAAAACTTGTATCTCTTAATATTGTTGCCACAACCTCATGACCGTCATTTATCTAAGAGTATAACTTTGCAATTGAACGTTTATTACTAAATCTCCATTAACTAGAACGAAGAGTAAATGTATGAAGAATTAATAATCGCTGTAACAAACAATACTAGACTCGGGAGAGAATGTTTTACACGTGAAGTAAAGATTATGAACTAAAATCCCCAGCGAAATAATTGTTCCCATAGTCAGCAACGTCTATTAATTTTGTTCTCAAAGCCAACATTTTTCTTAATTTTACTTTATATATATATATATATATATATATATATATATATATATATATATATATATATATATATTGTGACCGAACGTGTAGGTCGGCCGGGGGGAAATTTCGTGGGTAATTTGGGTCTTGTTGAAATTTTGAAAAAAAAACACAAAGTTGAAAGCCACAAACATTAATATAATTGAATCTAAAAAAAACACAAATTGCAAAATTACCTAACATGCACAGATAAACAAATGAACAAAGAAAAATATAACACTGAACAGCATAAAAAAAACTTTTTGAGGAAAAATCAACTGCCAAATTATGAATTTCAAAGTTGATTCAAACTAGAATCACAGCAATATCTTCTGTGACAAAAATAAATTGAAATCCAACAAATTGAATCAAAGACATCTCTGGGGAGATGAGTGCACATAATGTTACATCAGAGGGTAGAGCACCAGCATTTCTGATGACAAAATGTCTCAGTACTTTCTGTTTACAAAATTTGCAATTAACCCTTCCTCAACATACACTGCATTAGCATACATAGTAATTTCTTGCAAAACAATTCACTTCAATTACAAAGACATATGTTGTGTACAATTAAAATGAATAAACATAGTTTTGCAAACACAGAATATTCAAAAGAAGTTGCTAAAAAAAAAACTAAACATGTGTGTTTACACCATAAATGTGAAACATTTATTACAACCTACACCTTTGGTTGAAATTGAAAATATGCTTTATTTTTACTCAACAGGCATCCAAATTTCAATAAATATTTCAAGATATTTAAGTTCACTTAAATTCTTCAACAGTTCATAGCAAATATACTTTTATAACCTTTTAATTGTTCATAAATAACCCAAATTGTTTCTAACTTGATTTGGATTTTACACTATCATCAAAATGTTCTTTTTTTTAAAGACAGAAAACTGCACTTGCAGTTTATTAACGTGACAAGATTCTTTCATAAATAAGTGATGTTCTCCCCTTAGAAAGACACACTACTTCAAATATCTTTTGAAAATAGTACACAATGATTATGGAAATACCAATGGTCGGGTATATCATACATTATGCAAGAGTGTTAATGGCAAAAAAAAGAACATTAAACAATCTGACAGTGAACTACAGGAACAACACTTCAACCTGCATTCTACAGTCAATTGCTTCCAAATTCTCATTACTTTTTATATCACATACAAAATTGTTTTGTCTTTAACACCGACCTTATTTCGGTGGCCGTGGCGTTCGCCACCAGCGCAAAAACTCACAGCGAACTAATGCGGCTGCCGACGCTCTGTCTTGGGCCTAAGCACGTGTTCTCTCTGTAACCACGTCGTACTCCAAGACCAGATGCCTCCGTCGAACGTGCCTCTGCCGTGTGATTTTAGCCACCACTGGGCCAAACCTCTCCTTTCTCGATAACTGGAGTTCGCGGCCACACACCATCAGCTTCCAACCTCACGCTGCAACCTCACGCTGCCGTTTTTCGAAACATTCTGCCCACTCTCCTCACACCGCCGTTACAACCCCTTCTTTTCCGCGTAGGGAGGGACAACTGTCTTCCCCCGCCACCCCTCCAGCGACCACTGATAAGGCGACGGGTTACGTAATCGCGCGGCGAACCACGCAGACGAGGTCTTTTTTATCGATAAATAGCGACTGAGCAAGCTCAGGATCGCTACAATATATTATATATATATATATATATTATATTCTGAACGTATATATTATATTCTGATATTATATTCTGAACGTGTCTAAATATAAAATAATGATTCAGGTTTAATTTAGTTCCTTGAATCCAGTACGCACAGTAGAAAGATTTTTTGTCAATGAGTACAAACGTTCTTTTTCATCACGTCTCTTTTTATTGCCTTTCCGTTGGCTGCACCCTTCTAAGAACCCTTCGCCCTTCTCTTCCGCCGTGAAAGCTGCGTTCTTCCCTACAACCAAGAATCAGTGGTGTAACATTGGAGGGTATTGGCACAGCGCATCCCTAATGTCCTTTTATCAAATCTTTGAAATGCGATTAACGTACGTGACCAGAAATCTAAGTTCCCTGCTGTTTGGTAGGCGCAATATAGGATTAAAGAAAAGAGGAAGATGTTTTCACATTTTTTACGTTTCATTAAATTCATATGAATTTTCAAATTATACATTTATTGCGAGGAATCCCTAAGAAATATTTAAATTTTATTATTGGCAATATTCACTAATCTCAACTTTCCCAGATTAGTATCTTCGGAAGGATGCCATAGATGCGCCCAGTATCCCACGTTTGAGATACTCTTATTTTGTACATATTTTTTTCTGGATTACAGAACTTCCTAAACCTTAGATGAGGGAGGTGCGGTTTCAAGACTCGTATCTGTATATTTCATTAGTTCAAATAGAACAAGTATTATTATATAATATTCTAACCCATTCTCTAATAATTATTCAATGTATCTGATGCATTATATTCCAAAGGTTTGAGCTCTAATATTATTGCTATCATTACGAATGAGCACCTCCATATTTCCGGTATTTTAAAATCATTACGTTTCTTGAAGAAGATTAATAAAAAGAAATGTGACGGTAAACCTGACCAACACTGGTTTCAGAATGTTTGAGAAATGTCATGTCTTCTACGAGAGAAAATCTTGAAAATAGTCCAGCAAAGACAAATATTGTAAGTTGTCAGAAGAGCACGGAACATGGGAATACTCACAGCTGGCGGCTAAAGGAAGATGTTAAGAAAATATATTCCGCACAATTCATATGTTTTCTTTCTTGACAAGTACAAAAGGATGACAAACATTCGCCTATCCGAGTTATCTGCGGCGGAACGGAGGCCATTTCGTTAAAAAACGGTGCCCTGCGATCCGCGCCTCCGCCGCCAGACTCCTTCCCTTGGGCTTCGTCGGGCTTCATCGCCTCTTCTTCCGCCCCTCTCCTCCACTTCCGCCCCTCTCCTCCACTTCCGCCCCTCTCCTCCACTTCCGCCCCTCTCCTCCACTTCCGCCCCTCTCCTCCACTTCCGCCCCTCTCCTCCACTTCCGCCCCTTTCCTCCACTTCCGCCCCTCTCCTCCACTTCCACCCCTCTCCTCCACTTCCGCCCCTCTCCTCCACTTCCGCCCCTCTCCTCCACTTCCGCCCCTCTCCTCCACTTCCGCCAGCTTCTCTTCCTCGAAACACCTTCGGTGTGCTCTCTCATTTTGTTTCTCCTCTGTGGTCGCGCTGATGTTTCTTTCGGCTCCCGGGTATTTCAATTTTTCTGACTGATCTCTCCAACCGATCTTCCAGACCGATTATCCCGATCGTTTTTTTCTGATCGATCTTTTCAATCGACCTTTACTAGCAATCTTTTAGATCGACCATTCAGACCAATCTTTCAGACCGGTCTTTGAGATCGATCTTTGTGGTTGATATTCCAGGCTGATCCGGCAATCGTATTTCTCCAAGTAATTTTGTCCCATCTTTCCAGCATGCGTTGAAGGAAGCTCTTCTCAAGAATGTTCCCTTCCAAGTTCCCCCTCTATCTCCTCGTCCAGAGTCCTAACTCATTCTTCTTTCTGTTCTCTTCAACCATCTTCCTTCATGGCGTTTAATATAAAGTTCCCTTCGATCATCCCAAATTCTTCCCTCACTATGATGATTTTTCCCTTCATTTCTTGTCTCTAAATTCTTATTTCCTTCCCACACACATTTTTCTTTCATCTTATCTTAGCATTCGTTTTTTACCCTGTACTTACCACTCCTTATTTCTTATTATCACCAGTGGTGACACGAATTCCCAATACGGCAGCAATGAACCTATACAGATACGGTGAGAAATTAAAGACCATATGAAACCATACCCAAAACCTTTAAAACTTCCTGGTTCAACTCTCTTCTCTCTCAGACCCATCCAGAACTACTATTAGGACTTCTACACGAAATTTTTATCATCTCTCTCTCTCTCTCTCTCTGACTTTCTCTTTCTCTCCTCCTGGCACATCCTCGTACCAATCTTAATCTAGGTCAAAGCGTACTTCTGTTTTGCACAACAGATACAAATTTCGTATAGTTTATTCCTCTTCTTCTATGAACGTCGTTGGTAATAATTAAAATAAACAGACAGTTCCTTAAATTTTTGACATTCAAATTTTTATTTTCATCTGAGTAACAAATTGTATGCATAAAACTTCGTCGCATACAATTTGTTACTCGTAGGAAAAAAAATTGAATGTCAAAAATTTAAGGAACTGTCTGTTTATTTTAATTAGATACAAATTTCCCAAGGATCTTTTTCATTCATCATTAATCATGAAATCACGAACCCCCTTCTCTTTCACAAACTTCCCCTTCCACTTCTAAACCTCCAGTGAACACATTCAAATAGGGAAGGTAAAATTAAGAAACTTCAAAACTTGTGGAGGGTTATTCTGGAACCCGCATTTGTCTGAGGATGAGTCCAAAAACATTCATTATAACATGTTTATTTTGAAACCCTCCAAAAGACGAATGTCGAACGCGAAGAAAATACCTGAATAAAAAAATCCTTATCTGTTTCTTTTCCACTCACCTTCTTCCTCTCCCCGCTTCTCCCGCGTTCCCGGCGCTGGGCCTATGTGTCTTTCACCGAGGCCTCGTTGTGCTGCGCCTCGCCTCGCCTCGCCTCGCCGCGACCCGCCTCCCGGTGCGCTTCGGTAACTTACCTAATAAACGCAGGTATGCGAGCGGCCCCGCCGCGCCGGCGCGCTCGCGGGAAGGCGCGCGCCGGGGATTTTTCTCGTTATGCGCACCGGCCGCCAGCCTGCGCCGCCGCCGCCCCCGCCGCCGCCGTTGCCCTCCGCGCTGTGCGGCTTTGCCCCGCCCGCTGTCGTTATTTCGCGACCGGCGTCCTTATGCCTCCATACGGCGCGCCGAGCCGCGACCGTGTGGCATGTAAAGGAAGCCCCACAGATACAGTCCCTGATGGACGTGGTATAAGGTGATCTGTTGGTTATTTCTTTTTTTTCCCTTTCTTTATTCATCTTCTGGTCGTAGAAATGCGGCCTCTGAAAATTAACTTTTCAGGGCTGGATTTCTCTAGAGATTAACATGGTCTTAGTGATAACGCTAGGAGCTGAATGGAAATATAGTGGTTCACAGAAACATTATTTGTGGTTTTTATAATAACAATTTGAACCAAATTATCAGATAATTTATAAGTTAAATAATGAATCAAAATTAATGCAAATTATTGAAAGAACTCCTGTCTGTTTATTAAGATTTAAAATAGATATACATTCCTCCAACATTCTATTTTTTAGTTTTGGATATTCTTTAGTTTTACATAATGTTATATTTTGAATGAAGATTTATGAATTATTTCAACATTTTGATTAGTTATTTAATTGTTTAATTATTTGTATGGTAAATTGGCCTCAAAATGTTTTTTTTTAATTTTGGGAGTATATGCGATAAATTCTTTAATACTACAGATCGTGATAATTTTCTATCAAAAAATTCCCTTCTCCTTTGTTAAATGTTCACAATTTCGATGCTCTTGTGGCTTCGTGGAGGTCATGAAGTTGGCAACATTGTAGGAGAGAGGCAATACAGCCCGGCGAGGTGGGGCAGAATCGCCACCCTCTGCAGGAATGCGCTCGCAAATGGAGCCAGGGGCAGAGCGCCCAGGGGCGGCCCGGAGGGGGCCCGGAAGCGGCAGGATAAACGCGCTCGCACATCACGTGACCGTTAGCGGCGGGAATAAACAGGACTGGATCCAGGCGGCGGCGGCGGCGGCGGGATTTCTGGAAACCTCTACAGTGCGTTCGCAATTTCTGTGGCCATGGTGTAAACGTTCGTAAGTCAAAAATCTTAGTTTGGAGAAAACAAGGGTTAGATTATTGAGCCAACGCTTTTCCTATGCTCACCGCTATTTCCGAAAGCGTATTTCTCGTTAAAGAGGCGACATTTTAATTTGGTTGTTTTACTAAAATAAAGTATAGATACTTAAGTTGTAGTTTCAGTACTTGACCCAATTTCGCCAAAAATTGACTTAAGGACTCCGTAACCACAGATTTATCCGACCTAGGCTGGCGCGGCCGCGTTTCACCACGGAGAACAACACTGATCATTCCGGAACAGGTCTGTGATTTCGCCAGGAGCGATCTCTAATTATCACGCATCGCCGTCCACTTGCAAAACCAGAGCTGAGGGATGAGGGTTCTTTTGTTCTGTTCACCGTCAAGGTCGGTGGGGTATGTTGTAGTTAATCGTGGCTGAGTGAATCCAGAAGAGAAACCTTATTTTTGAGCATTGTTGAGCGTAAAGTGCACTTCGATATTGTAAACTGTTTAGAAGTTATGGGGGAAAATATACATATATATTTATATATTGAAGATTTTATTTTTCCTTTGCGTATAATTTTGAGAATGTGAATTTTGAACTAAAATTTCTTGAGTGTTATTCAATTAGTTTTTATTCGACTTCATTTATTATTCTATTTTCTAATGTTCGAGGCATAGTGAACAGTTTTGAAAAGGTGAAACTTTAAACAGAAGACTTCTTATAGATATATACAAATTCAAAATGGTTAGTGATTATTTGTTTTATGTTCTCACATTGAAATGAAATTAAATTATTTTCTTAAAATGTTCATTTGAAACGATTAAATTTGCTTTTTTTGTATTTACTTAATGTACTATTAAGTATGTGGGGTAAAAGCATATGCCAAATATACATACTTGGGGAGAATTTTGAATTGTTACTACTTATGAATGCAATGATGAACCAAAATTTTCGCTTTAAAAACGCGTAGCTTCGCCGAACTCATTCATAGAGTATAAATTATTTCGTCGCCTTTCAGGCTTGTCTAAAAGTTTTGCTTTAAACGATCACATCGCAGCCTTTCCCGAAGAGGGGGAAGTCGAAACATCTCTTACTCACCGCATTCAGAGCAGAAAATAAATTTTCTTTCGCCCGAATCGTCGGACGCCGACGAACAAAACACGAATTCTTCCTCGCTCGGGCACGCCACGTTTAACTTCAACAAGAACAAGCAGCTACTACGACCTCGTTCTCCTCCTCCGCCCACCTCCTCTTCCTCCTCCTCCTCCCTCTCATCCTCACCCTCTTCCTCTCTTCCCTCTCTCCCTCCTCTCCCCCACCCTTCCTTCCGAAAAGCGCGCCGGGCGTTACAATGTCCCAACGCGACTTCTGCAAAGAGAGAAAGAGAAGCCATTTACCTCTTCAAGCGTTTAGCTACGATAACATGCAGCAAAAGCAGCGGACGAGAAAGAGGAGTTCGTTGCAGAACAGGAAAGATGCGTCAGCACGTTGTCGGCCTTTGAGTGAAACTTCCCACTTCTGAGGGGATTTTTCCTCTCGTTTGTTGGCGGCCCTGAGAAAAGAAATGTTGCTCCTTCAGCGCTGCTTCCCCCCTTTTCCTTTCATGTCTCGAGGCTCAGACGGAAAGAAATGCACATTACGGTACCATTAGGTAGCGATTCGTCTTGGAAGTGGAGTAAATGATCCAAGTTTTTGACGTTAATTGTGAAGATGCAGCGGAAGAGAATCTCGGTAGCGCCTTTCGGCGTCGGCGGCGGAGAAGTTTTGTTTTGCGTTTAAGCGGACTTTGTCTTTCGTCTTTCGATTGTTAAAGAGGATAAGTTAGCGTCGTCGCTCGTTTGTCAGACCCGATGCGCTGCTGTTGCGAAGGCGCGGGAGTTTGCTGATGGCTGCTTGCACGACGCACATCTGCCATGTCGAAATTATGATGGATAGGCTCTTTGTCGTTTCGCTTCATTCATCCTTTATGTTCATGGTTTAGAATAATGTTTTTATTTAAAAGAAGTTGCTTGAACATGTAGAACGTTCTAGTTGAACACTGTGAAAGTCTTTGTTCACAACATTTACAAACTGAGAATAACTATAGAATATCTAACAGTTTTCAGTTTATTTTCATTAGAAATGATAAATATCATTACTCTAACAAAACATTGTAATTTACCTACGTCCAGGAAGCTTAGAAAACTGTCTTTTGTTAATCATTAATTTTTGCAGTTTCAATAGACAAACTGCTACATTATTTAATGTCATGTTTAACCACCTGTCATGTCATTTTCTGAGAGGTTCTCGCACAGATGAACTTAAGATGAACTTTTCCTGTGTCTCTTTTCTTTACTCAGACCGGAAGAAAAAATAGGTTTCACTTTTGAGATGATTTTTTATTACAGAAAATAAAACAGAAACTGAATGTGCTTTTAGTTTTAAATATCACTGAAAGAGTCGTCGCACAGTATTCGATTATAGTATAGTACCTATGAGGATACTGTTACCATGGAGGAGGAAATTCTAGCGAAAGCACAGAAACGTAATGAAGACGTCAGGACAGCGTAATACGTAACTCCCATTTCCTATCCAAAATAATGATGCCAGAACATGATAAAATGTTCCCAGAACAGAAACATTATTATTCACACGCTGCACAAACTTACACATTGAACTACGATGTGTGGCTACCAAATGTGTATTTACAAACTCAGGTTTGTGTGAATTCCCCAAAGCAGTGATTTTCCTCTGGCTTGCAGAAATTACATTTATCACTTTGTTATCCTCACCCTTTCGTAAATAAATCAATAAAATATTGTTAAAGTGTTAACAGTTAAGAAGATACCCATAACTTTAAAGAAATATTTGTAATTCGGTTAGCACTGAAAACAAAAAGGAATCACACGCGACTGCAGATGGAACGTTAAAGATTAATTCGCTTCCTATCTTGGGTGGTAAGCAAAGAATAGCACCGCTTGGCGTTTCGTAAAAACCACGCCACC
Source organism: Acheta domesticus (assembly GCA_031308135.1). Taxonomy (NCBI): domain Eukaryota; kingdom Metazoa; phylum Arthropoda; class Insecta; order Orthoptera; family Gryllidae; genus Acheta; species Acheta domesticus. The sequence goes on from JAHLJT010009419.1 coordinate 166,876,035, forward strand.
GGAAACCTGGTGCAGGCTCAGTGAGCATGGGCGGAGGCGGGGCTGGGTCCGGGGAGTCGAGGGGCGAGGCGGGGGCGAGGCGGGGCCGAGGCGGGGCCGAGGCGGGGGCGAGGCGGGGGCGAGGCGGGGGCGAGGCGGGGGCGAGGCTGGGGCGAGGCGGGGGCGAGGCGCGGGCGAGGCGGGGCCGAGGCGGGGGCGAGGCGGGGCCGAGGCGGGGGCGAGGCGGGGCCGAGGCGGGGGCGAGGCGGGGGCGAGGCGGGGGCGAGGCGGGGGCGACGCGAGGGCGAGGCTGGGGCGAAGCGGGGCGGGGGCAGGGGCGGAGCAGGCGGGGGCGCGCGAGGCGTCGGATCGCAGGCGATGCAGAACCCGAGTTGGGCGCGCGCCTGCAAGCGGAGCCGGCGGCCCGGGCGCGTTGGAGAGCCACTCGCGCCTGCCATTCGGGCTGTCACCCGACGCGGCCCTCCACCCACCCCCACGCATCACGCACTCTCCAGCTCATTGGCCAGTCAATCGCTGCCCCGGGCACTCGTCGCTTGTCTGCCTGCCGGTCACCCCGCCCCGCGCTGGTCCCCCGCGGCGGCGCTCTGCTGCAGGCCGGCCCGACCTCCCCGCCCCCGCACCTCCCCGCTACCCGGCGTTCGCTGTGTCCCTGTCGCCCCGGGCCCCGCCCCGCCCCCCTCAGCTCCCGTCATCATCCATATCATCCAATCATCCTCCATGCTCTGTCAATCGCCAATCCGGCTGGACCCAACGTACTCAGGCTGCCATTGCCGTTCAAACCACGTCTACACACTCCAACATTCCATCACCGTCCAGCATCGACATAGTTAGGCCACAACACTTCCGTTTCATTATCTCATTTCCCTCTCGTCTCTCAATCTCCAACTCCACGCGTCAGTCGCCGTACCAGCGTCACCCGACTACCTTTTCGCGATCCTCCCAAATCCGCTCGGCGATTACCTATCTCCGAGCCCACGTCACCGCCGCCTCGTCACCTCTCCAACACCCTCCTCCCTCCCTCTCTCTCCCTCCCTCTCTCTCTCTCTCTCTCCTGTCCGTCTGCGCTGTCCGCGTCGACTGTGTCGCCCCCAACATTCCCCGTCAGTCTCTCCAGCGCGCAGCTCGGGCGGTTTGGGGGAGAACAAATCTATCGAATTAAAGGCAATTGACCCGCCATTATGTGAAGGGGAAATTGAAGCGGCGCGGGCGGCGCAAGAGGCTTGTCGGAATGAAGACCTCCGCTCAACCGAACGCACTCGCGCGCGCGGCTCGGCGCGGCGCGGAGCGCGGACACAATTATTTTATCATAAGTGTCGCGTTGATTGCACTGCGATCGGATATTCGGGCGCGAGCGTGCGACCGACCGGCCGACCGGCCAAAAGGGTCGCGCCTAGTCAGTCCACTCCATCGCGTTGCCTATTCCCCGGACGTGATTGCGAAATTCGCACCCCTCCGAGCCCGAATTCCACTCCGACCCCGCCCCGCTCTCCGCCCTCTCTTCTACCCCGCACCCTTCTCCGCCCACACCCCTCCGTCTTTCCGCCCCCACCCCGCCCACACCCCCCACTTCCCGCCCACACCCCGCCCACATCCCGCCCACACCTCGCTCCCACCCCGTCCCCACATCACCCCACACCGCCCCAACCCCGCCACACACGTCTCACCCCGCCCCACACCGCTTCTTCCTCGGCCTTTTCCTCTCACCGCCGCCACAGCCTTCTAACCACCCACACCGACGCCCCCCCCTTCCTGCCATCCGCCCATCCCCTCCGCTCCGTCCCCGTATCGGCCCGTACCATTCCCATCCTGCCCCCACCTCGCCCCCTTCCTCATCCTCCCTCTCCTTGCCCCCACCCCATACCTCCCCCCTTCCTCGTCCCTTCTCGCTTGGCTTCCATCGTCGTCCCCACCCTCGAATGACCCTCACCCTACCTCTTTCCTGCCACGCCCCCGCCCTTCGTGCCCCCCGCCCATCCCCTCCGCTCCGCCCACCATCACCTGGTACCATTCCCATCCCGCCCCTACCTCGTCCCCTCCCTCATCCTCCCTCGTACCCTCGCCCCACGGCCCTCATCCCTACCTCTTTCCTGCCACGCCCCCGCCCATCCCCTCCGCTCCGCCACCCATCGCCTGGTACCATTCCCGTCCCGCCCCTACCTCCCCCCTCCCTCATCCTCCCTCTTACCCTCGCCCCACGGCCCCACCCTACCTCTTTCCTGCCACGCCCCCGCCCATCCCCTCCGCTCCGCCCCCCATCGCCTGGTACCATTCCCGTCCCTTCCCCTACCTCGTCCCCTCCCTCATCCTCCCTCGTACCCTCGCCCCACGGCCCCACCCTACCGCTTTCCTGCCACGCCCCCGCCCATCCCCTCCGCTCCGCCCCCATCGCCTGGTACCATTTCCGTCCCGCCCCTACCTCGTCCCCTCCCACATCCTCCCTTTCACCCTCGCCCCACGGCCCCACCCTACCTCTTTTCTGCCACGCCTCCTCCCATCCCCTCCGCTCCGCCCCCCATCGCCTGGTACCATTCCCGTCCCTTCCCTACCTCGTCCCCTCCCTCATCCTCCCTCGTACCCTCGCCCCACGGCCCCACCCTACCGCTTTCCTGCCACGCCCCCGCCCATCCCCCTCCGCTCCGCCCCCATCGCCTGGTACCATTCCCGTCCCGCCCCTACCTCGTCCCCTCCCTCATCCTCCCTCTCACCCTCGCCCCACGGCCCCACCCTACCTCTTTCCTGCCACGCCCCCGCCCATCCCCTCCGCTCCGCCCCCCATCGCCTGGTACCATTCCCGTCCCGCCCCTACCTCGTCCCCTCCCTCTTACCCTCGCCCCACGGCCCCACCCTGCGTCTTTCCGCCCCGTCTCCGCCCGCGTGGCAGCCCTCGCTCGCCGCGAGCGCCGGCCCTTGCAGCCGCGATGGCCCAGCTGCGCCTCCCGCGGGACGCGCTCCCCTGCGCGCCGCCGGGCGGCTGCAAGGGCGCCCGCCGGAGGCCTGGATGTCGTTTTGCGCGGTTGATCACTTCAGCCTTCTCGTTGCGCGCCGAGCGCCCCTCGCGTGGCACTTGAGCAGGAAATCCGGTGCTCGAGGGGTGCCTAGTCATTTGTTCTCTTTTGGAACTGTTTAGAGACGCGATGCAAAGAAATTTCGCTTCATTGTAAACCTAATGTTGTTTGGGAAATCAAATTACGTCAGACACGGGGAGAAATGCAATTTATACGTTGAGAGTCCTTACAAGTGTTGCAGCGCACATTTTTTTAAAAGCCCTCTAATTTATTTTTAGGGTTTCATTTCAAGTTTGGTTACAGCTGTGAGCTATTACGAAGGTTTCTAATGATTTAAGTTGTTCGTGTTTTTATCTTCATCGGGAGAGTTTTCTTCTTCTATGCGCAGTCAAATTGAATGTTATTTAGGTTTGAGTAATGATTCATCAGTATTTCTTAGATTTCAACAAGAGATTGTTCATAAATGTTGTGAAAGAACTGGAATGATGATTAGTTGATATCTCGATCTTTATTAGGTCTATCTAGACTCCTAGTTATGGGCCACAGTCCCACACTCGCACGTGCTCTACAGAGCGGAACACGTCCCCGGGTGGACACCTAGGCGTCTTGCCTTTCTCCGCACCCCTCGCCGACGCACAAGTACGCCGACAGGCCGGTAACTGGATCCGGCCGGTGCCCAGTTAGTCCCCATGGCAAGCTCCCTACACAATGGGTAATGGGCAGTCCTGCCAGCTCAGAGCTACTAGCTATCCGGACTAGTACCGGAGTCAAAACAATGCGCCACTCACATGCGCCGGGAACAATGCCCAGAGTACCGGGCTGTATGCTACGACGATGCCAGGAGGCCTCAACTGGGGGCCACCCGAACTAAGGCTCGGACGGCTTGCGGCCACCATCCTAATCTCCCCACTACCTGCACCTTAGGGCTAGCGACGTGGGTATTGGCGGAACCAAGACAATTTGACGATCCGTTATCAATTTCTCGTCGGTTAGTGTGGATTCGAGAGCAACCCGAGAGGTCTCGTTCTCCCTGTCCTGCCTTAAGGTCGACGCGCCAGGGGCCCAACTGCTAGACTGAGCCGGCAGCCAGGAGCTTAGCATCGCTGCCTCCACCTTGAGACTAACGGCGTGAGTGCCACCGTGAAACTCGGGGTCCTGGCGATCGTCTACAACTCTTCACCAGAGACCGCGCCCACCTACGCAGACACGATTCCCCCTTAGCTCTATATCTAACAATGCGTGTGTTGGCGAAGAAGTAGTTGGTTTTCCGTGACGCAATTCATTCTACTGTAGACGTGTCGAGTCTACACCCACTAGCACAACCACAATTGCCATCTCTTTTTCCTTACTTCCCCTCCACCAATCTTCCTTTCCTCTATCATCCAATGACGCTGCACTGACTCTATACCTCACTCAAAACCTCCCATTCCCTCTCCACGTCTGCTAGCTACACCACCATTTCAACAGTACGTCACATCTCACCATTTTCTCCATTTGCACAGTTTTCTGTTCCTCTTCAATAATTTTCATAGCCATGATCATCGTCATCTCCGCCGTCACTACGCCCACCACTCCTGATTCCCCACTCCCAACTCCCCACTCCCGACTCCCCACTCCCGACTCCCCACTCCCAACTTCCCACTCCTGACTCCCCTTTCTCGACTCCCCACTTTCGACTCTCCACTCCCGACTCCCCACTCCCAACTTCCCACTCCCGACTCCCCACTCCCGACTCCCCACTCCCGACTCCCCACTCCCGACACCCCACTCCCGACTCCCCACTCCGACTCCCCACTCCCGACTCCCCACTCCCGACTCCCCACTCCCGACTCCCCACTCCCGACTCCCCACTCCCGACTCCCCACTCCCGACTCCCCACTCCCCCACTACCGACTCCCCACTACCGACTCCCCACTACCGACTCCCCACTACCGATCTCCCCACTACCGACTCCCCACTACCGACTCCCCACTCTCCCCACTCCGCTCTCCACTCTCCACTCTCAACTCTCCACTCTCCACTCTCCACTCTCAACTCTCTACTCTCTACTCTCTACTCTCAACTCTCCACTCTCAACTCTCTACTCTCTACTCTACTCTCAACTCTCTACTCTCTACTCTCAACTCTCTACTCTCAACTCTCCACTCTCAACTCTCCACTCTCAACTCTCCACTCTCAACTCTCCACTCTCCACTCTCAACTCTCCACCGGAGCGGCAAGCGCCGGATTACGAAGCCATTACCTGCGGGTTTTGCACGGCGCCTCCTGCCATGCATAGCAAGCGCCCGCGCCGGCGCTGCCCAGAGGCCGCGCTGCAGACGCGCTGCAGACGCCCAGAGGCCGCGCCCGCATTCCCCGGCGCCCGCTCACGTTTTCTCTTCTTTTTTCTTCTTAAACTCTTTTTCCTTTTCCTTCTGTTCTCTTCATGCACATTTTCTACGCCTCCATCTACATAAAAGCAGATGCATTTATTAAGTATTTCAGTTCGGTTTTTCAAAAAATAGTACGGACCATCCATTTATTCAAGGGTCTTCGATTGCGAATCAGATAAATATTGAAGTAAACGTTCTATGGAATAAAGTAAAGTCTATGCAAAATGGTAAGTCAAGGGGTCCAGACGACATTTCTACGGATTTAATTAAAGTAGGAGAAAATGCAATATTACCGTACCTAATTAGAATTTTTCACGTGTCTTTGAATAATTCAAAAGTACCTGAAGATTGGAAATTAGCTTTTGTCGTACCAATTTTTAAAAGTGGTGAGAAAACTAAATTATGCAATTATAGGCTGGTACGTCTTACGTCAGTGGTCTGCAAGCTTATGGAGCATCCGGGAGTTACATTAAGAAATAATGGGAAATTAAAAAATGGCTCTACGATGGGCAACACGGGTTCAGGAGTGGTTACTTATGCGAAAGTCAGGTAGTCACGCTATTTCAAGATCTAGCAGATGAAATTGACGGGGGCGGGAGAGTAGACGCAATAGTTATAAATTTTGCCAAAGCGTTTGATGTCGTTCCACACGATCGGCTTGTACAGAAATTAATGAATTCAGGCATAGATACCAGGGTGGTGGCGTGGATTAGCGAGTTTCTGCGAGATAGAAAACAAGAAAGTCTCAATTGGGCAAGAGTTATCTTCCGGGGCAAGCTTTACGTCAGGAATACCTCAGGGGAGTGTCATTGGACCCCTTCTATTTCTAGCTTTCGTCGACGGTCTGTCGGCGCAATTAACCTCAAATGTTCGGCTATTTAGAGACGATTGCATAATATATCTTAGTATTAATTCGAAAAGTGATGAACAAATACTGCAACGGGATCTTGATGCGTTATATTACTGGGCGGAAAATAATGGAATGTCCATAAATAACTCTAAAAGTAAATCCATCTATTTTCCGGTCTTAGTGAAGTGAAATGCAGTGTGATCCTAATTGTATAAACATTCAGTGCGGAGTTAGAGTATAGAAGTTTGTTTTTCTTCTTTCTTTTTTTTCTCTCTTAATGTAATTTAATGTTTAATGAATCAGTTTTTATATTATTATCATTATTTTACCATTATTTTTATTACTATAATTAGTATATAATTTTCTAGTTATATTACCTTATTGTTATTATTATTATTGTTATTATTATTATTATTATTATTATTATTATTGGTATAAGTGTTCTGTTACTGAGAGACTGTGTATTTTTGTTTTTGTAATTAGCTGCCACCGGGTTATACCCAATTGCAGTTTAAATAAATCTATCTTATTCTTTTTCCTCTTCCATTTCTTTTCCAGCTTCTTCTTCTCCGTCTTCTTCGCCGGCCTGTTTTGTCTTAGGCTTCTCCTCAGGTTTTTTCTTCTCAGGCTTCTTGGGCGGCTTCTCCTTCTCAGGCTTCTTCTTCTTCTTCTTCTTCTTCTCAGTCTTCTACTTCTTCTTCTCAATATTCTTGTCAGAGTGCTTCTTCTTTTACTCCTCAATCTTCTTCTTTTTCTACCCGTCAGTCTTCTTGTCAACCTCTTTTTCTATTCTTCGGCCTTCTTCTTCTTCTCTTCTTCTTCTTCTTCTTCTTCTCGGTCTTCTTTTTATCCTCAGTTTTATTTTGAAATAATGCAATCACATGATACAAATTTAGCTTCAGTTTCAAATTTAGTCTTTCAGCTTCTTCGTTTGGTTTATAGTACCTGTCTCCAAGGTAGTGTCACTCTCGAACTCACTTCATTCCGTATAACGATATATGATGGCCAAGATCAAATTTTTGGTCATTTTAGTTTCTGATGAATTATGTCCCAAACTTATAATCCCTACGTTCGTATTAATTAAGGCATTCAATTTTTGAAATCTTCGCTAAGTATACACTGCCTTCTTTAACGACGGCTAACACTAATTTGCACGGTTAAAATTATTATTAAATTGAATGAAAATTGGCATTTGAAGGATAAATGGAAAAAAATCATGAAATGTTCGAAATACCTTTATTCTGTAAGACGAAAAGGATAAGAACAAAAATAAACAGAAGAGTATTTCAGAGAGAAGACTGAGGGGCAGGTATATTCAAGGTTCTATTAAGGAAGAGATGATACTGAAAGAAAAAATGTCAATGAAGGAAGAGGAGATAGATAAGATGAAGGAAATGAAAATGGGGTGAAGAAGATTAAGAGAGGAAGCTGAAAGAACAGAGAAAGAAAATAAGGGAAAAGGTGAAGAATGTAGTGGAAGAATGTAAAGGAAGAAGAGGAGAGGTGAAGAATGAGCAGGAAAGGTGAAGGACGAGGAGAAAAAGGTGAATAACTCGGAAAAGACACTGAATAACGAAGAGAGGAACGTTAATAACAAGAAGGTGAATAAAGAGGAAAAGAAAGAATAATAGAAGATAAGAAAATAAAGAATAATAAAGATAGAATAAAGAAGAGAAGATGAATAACGTGAAGAAAGTGAAGCACGAGGAGAAGAAAGGCAGTTGCAGGAAAGGAAGTAAAAGACGCAGCAAGGGAAGCCCGTCTCCACGTGCCTAAGTCGTTAGCGGAAACAATATTTGCTTCCCGATCCAGGAGCAGCGCGAGTGCTGCATTGCGGCGTGCGGCAGTGGCGACGGCAGCCGCCTCCCGAGTCCCCGCGCCGCGGGCGCCGGCGCCGGGGGGCGGGGGGGCGGCCGGCCATTGTGGAGCGGGGCGGGGCGGAGATTGATGACTTCATTAGGTGGCTGCGGGGCGCGAGCGTCGCCAGGTAGCGCCCAGTTGGGGCTGCGGCGGGGGCGGGGACGGGGACGGGGACGGGGTCAGGGCGGCGGACCCTGATTGGCGCACGGGCCGCCCCCGCACCGCGAGCGCCTTTTTCCCCACGCGGGCGCTGAGAAATTGGCCTAGGCAGCGCCACCGGCCGCGCCCCGCCCCGCCCACCCCTTCGACTGCCTCTTCGCCCGACCGCGCACCCACCCGCACGCTCAACTCCGCGCCCACATGCCTGCCCGTCTGCTCGCACACCCTCACCTTCACGCCCGCCCGCCTGGCCTGCCCGCCCGTCTGTCTGTCTGTCTGCCCGCTCGCCCAACCACCCGCTCACCCGTCTGCCCGTCCGCTGGACCGCCGCCCGCCGCGGTCAGTAGGGTTGCGCAGGGAGCGCAGTCGGAGCAGCGACCGCGGGTAGGCCAGCCCCAGGGGCGGGGGCGGGGCGGGGGCGGGGCGGGGGCGGGGCGGTGGGCATTGTCCTGCCGCAAGGTGCGACTGGGCGCGCTCTGACGAGGCCGGGAGGAAGTCGAGATGAAGTCGGGGAGAGGAGTCACACAAAACCGCTAGCTCATCTCCTAATGCTGCGTGGCCGCGGTAACTAGAAGGGCTGCGAGGAGGGGTAAAGAGAGGGGATGAGGTGAGGGGCGATGCGGTGCGTTCCTGCTGGAAGGGAACCGGCAAGAACGGAAGGACTGTCAGACGATGGAAGGCCCGCTTCCCTCCCTCAACCGTCTATGAATCGCCCTTCACGGTGGCAGAATTCGTTGGATGTACGTGGATGGGCGAGCGGAGATGCAGAAAGAGAGGAGAGGCAGAGACAGAGAGAGAGCAGACAGAGAGAAAGATTGAAAAGTAAGGGGATGGGGTTTGGCTGCAGCAATGTTCAGAATTGTAACATTGGCTCTCATACTTTTGCTTGGGAGTGGAAATGAAACTGTCTCAGAAACATCATGTACGTATTGCGATGTAACATAATTTCATCTTTCAATAACAGCTTTGAGATTTTAGAAAAGGCATTGATTTTTCTACAATTAACAAAAGTTTTAATTTACAAAAATCATAGTAAGTGTTTCCTTCAATACCTTTAGTATGTCTCCAGTAATACATACAATTATAGATATAAATAAAAATACATTTTGTAAAATTTTGTGCTATCAGCCTCTAATGAGATCAATCGAGGTGGACATTTTCTCGAAGATGAAAAATTACTTTTGTTATATTTTTTCTCACTGGTACAGCCAGAACTACTGCAAAAAAATCACGTGAAAGATCTAAGCAAGACTGAAAATACGGTATGTAAGCATGAAATATGTGAATGGAGTATACAAAAACTTTATTGAATAAATAAGATTAATTCTGTATACTTTAGATCATCCGTGCAAAGACGGCAGAAAGCCACAAATTGGTACGATACAGGTGGTTCCCCATGGGCGACACCCTTGTGGAAGAATATCTTGACACAGGAATGATTCATGAGAAGAACGAAACGGAAAATTGAAGTTGATGGGCGTAAAAAATATCGAACTCGTTAAAGTTAAAAATAAAAAGAAAGTGAAAAAGTAAGAAGATGAGAACTATGAGAGAATGGGACTGCTTTTTACGTCTCTATAAATAGAAAAAAATGTTTACAGATTTTCAAGCAAATAAGAGTGCTTGAATTTTTTAGATCGATATCACATAAATTCCCCATTAGTGAAATGAATAAGCGATGTGATTTTGTTCCTTGAAGCGTCGACTTTAAAATCATATGCGCTAATTTCTCGCCCTTAGATGGGAGCGTGTGTAGCAGTGCGTGCTGGCCCTGAACAAGCGGGCAGAGGTTCACGACCACACAACGCGTGTTCCGGGTTCGAGGCCGCGAGAGGTCAGCGCCCCGACCTTGCGACGCCACCTGCGCGTGCCGCGCCTGGGACACGCGACGCTCGTCGCCCCGTCGACGCTACCGGGCCCGCGCACGCCCCCGTCACCCTGCCACCGACAACAACGCCCGCGCGTCCGCCACCGCCACTCTTGCTGCCCCCCTGACCTCATCATTTCCAGCGCCATCGCCACCGTCACCGCCACCGTCACCGCCATCGTCACCGCCATCGTCACCGTCACCGTCACCGCCACCGCCTACCGTCACCGCCATCATCACCGCCACCGTCACTGCCACCGTCACTGCCACCGTCACCGCCACCGCCACCGTCACCGTCACCGCCACCGCCACCACCACCGCCACCACCACCGTCACCGCCACCGTCACCGTTACCGCCACCGTCACCGCCACCGCCACCGTCACCGTCACCGCCACCGTCACCGCCTCCGTCACCGTCTCCGCAACCGCCACCGTCACTGCCACCTCCACCGTCACCGTCACCGCCACCGCCTCCAACATCAACACCAACACCACCGCGTCTGCCACCGTTACCACCATCACTACCAACTACCACCTCTGCCAGCCATCACCGCCACCATCATCAACGCCACCACCATCACCACAACAACCACCGCCACCTCCACCATCGCCACCACTAACTCCGCCGCTGCACCCGCCATCACTATCTAGCCGTCGTCGCCTTCGTCATCTTCACCGCCACATTTACTACTCTTGTCACACAGATGCCTGGTGCTAACGAGCCTTCGTCGCGTTGCTGCTCACTCTCCGTACATATTGTTTTTGCTTATTCTTGAGTGAACGATCGACGTCACATTTACGGCTGATGGGCCAATGTTAAACCCATCACGTAGGAAATGATGAGAAAATAAGATAGAATGAGCAAAACATTGGCGCCCTAACTTCCAGCGCGATATCAAGACAACCCAAAACATCTCAATGATTCTTATTACATCAGTCTACGGTATTACTCTATTGGGTGTTGCATCACGGATCGGTTTTTCCGTGTCTCTTTCGGCGCCTTCCGCAACACGTCGCCCCACCTTCACGCGTCACCGCGTTTGCTGCAAAGAATAGGTCGCGTGGTGCCGTGGCTACTACATCCGCCATCCGCCGAGGAGTCCTGGGTTCAGCCCTTGGGTAATTCTCGTGGAAATTTTGGAGGACACAGCGAGCTCTAAGAACATTTTATTGTTCTTCTCCCATTTCCTCAACCATTCAGTCCATCGTTTACCTCACCATCATTATCATCCCCTAAAATTAAATAAATAAGTAAATAAATAAATGAAACATTACCACACAGGTTTTTGTCAATTTGCGCCACTCTCACATTGCTTTTGATTGTCGTCACCCTTCGATTTGATTGATCGATTGATTCGTGTTTCCGGGCGCGTCAGCTACTTAGGTAGTTAGTCCCGTACATGTAGTGTGTGTTTTTTCTCGGGAGGTGGCAATGATCTTTTCCCCGCTGGATGGCGAGATCTGACTCCGACCTATCGTCGAATAGCTCATTTTCCCCTCAACCAGGTATCTCCCACCAGCGGGGCACCGTCCCAGCCGGAACAAGCTGTAAACTCCCGACCAGACTCCCGGCATGTGTGGTGGTGTAGTGCTTGTTAGTGCAAGTATGTGTGAGGATAGAACAAGGAAGAACAAGGAAAGATCGCGCGCGGTTCGTGGTCCGTTGTTAGGGTACTGCACCGGCATTCGCCTGGTGTTGATCTGAGAAACCTCGGAAAACCACCGATCAGAGCAGCCGGCCGCTAGAATTCCTCCTCCAGACAGCGACTGAATTCGACCTAGCTGACAAGCTAGTGTCGAAAATCCTGAACCTAGGAGCTCCCGGTCAGAGGGACTGCAGTGACATCGGGTTGATGCACTGAGCCATCTCTCCCAATGTCACCCTTCGGCTTCCGCGTGGGTCTTTAAAGTTGTGAATGTGGTATGAAACAATGGGAAACGATTTCATGCCCAATGTTATCATTCTTATCATAGTTCTTGAACTTATTCCATCGCGACGCGCGGGCGGCAATTTCTTCTCTATCCCGCCGCCTGAGCGCGCTACTATCGCTCTCCTTCCTCGTTGCCTTCAGTTCGTCTCCTTTCTTACCTTCTGGGTCCACTCTTAATCCTGCTGTTCCCAGTCGCCACTCTTCCTTCGGGCATCCCTACCTACCGCCAGCGCTATTATAGTTATTGTCCCAAGCATTCTGCCCTTGCTTCCACCCCTTTGGATGAGTCCCTCTCGTCCTGGGTGATGCTGGTTCCATCGGTCCCATATCGCCCTGCTCCAATTCTGACTTAAGCATCTCCAACCGATGCCTTCCCCACTACTATGTTAGTGCTATTTGGACAACATATTCAGTGAGAATGAATGTTCTATCAAATGATTCAGTGGCATAGTTTCATAATAACTTTTAAATAAAAAATAGCGTATCGAATGCGTGGGTAACCATTTAAATATCATTAATTTCAACTGATGCGTGTTTGTTTTTGACAGTCAATTCCTAGAAAACGCAATGGAAATTCACACAACGTAATGTTTTCTCTTTTCTTCTCTAAAAGGACTTTGCTTTCGTGAAATGCCGATTTAGTGTGATTAATTCAAGACACAACTATATCAACCGTCACTCAATGTTTTGTTCTTTTCTTTTATTAAATAGTAGTAATATAATAATAATAATAATAATAATAATATTACAGACAAGATGATAGCACACAATAGGCCAGACATTACGCTAATTGATAAAATTAACAGAATCACTTACCTAATTGATATCGCAATCCCAACACACACAATCTTCAGTCCTCTGCACACAGAAAAGGTGTCCAAATACACTGATTTAGCAATAGAAATAAAAGAACAGTGGAAAATGGAGAAAGTTTACACAGTACCCATCATTGTGTCCACAACTGGTGTCATCCCAACAACTTTGCATAACAGCCTACAACAGTTGAAAATGCCAAAAGACAGTGTACATGGAGTTACAGAAAGTTGCCATCCTCAATACTTGCGCAATAGTCAGAAAGTTCCTCAACAATAGTATTACTCATGCCTAATACATGTAATCCTGCTTCAACATCGAAAAGGGCCGTTACTTGGCAAGAGCCCGTACGGTTACCTCAATCCTGAGATTTTATCCAGAGACAGAACTGTATGATAATAATAATAATATATAATAATAATAATAATAATAGCAACATAACCACAATGTAAAACTATCCGTAGGCCTCCAAGTAGCTTTGAGTGCTCTTTGAAAGGTAATTGAAAGCGCCTCTTGCAGGAGAGTAATTGCATTCCTGCGCGGCCGCGCCGCCGCCGCCCGCCGGCGCCGTCGTGTCGGCTCGCGTCCTCTCGCGGCGCCGATCAGCTGACGCGCCAGGGCGTCGCGACGCCCGCGCGACGGTCTGCCAACCGCCTCTCCTCGCCACCAGAGGGTCAATCGATAGAGTCGTCGCGGTTTAACAAGAGATGCTGATTCTTCGACTCGTCTCTCGTTGACATTTTACATCACTATTCAATAGTTGTGACGCCGCCGGACGTAGTACGGCTGTGTTGATTACAAATGCGGCGTACGAGAGGGTCTTTAAAGTTGTGAATGCGGTATGAAACAATGGGAAAACGATTTCATGCCCAATGTTATCATTCTTATCATAGTTCTTTAACTTATAATTTCACTATGGTTTAGCGGACCGTAAATGTTGAAATCCATTTACATGTGAGTTGAATTAAATAATTAATTATTAAATATTTTTTAATTTTTTTGATTTACCTTCTCTAGTTGCAAGTTGTTTTACCTTTAACCATGACATATTTCCATATGCCTGATGTATATATTGGTACTAATGATGTTTCAACCGTATATAAATAAGTGTATCTTGAGCAGTTTCGGATCTGACCCTTTCGTAGGTTAGTCTCCGTCATTTTCATCTTGATTAAGTTTTCGAATTTACTAGAGAACCCTCCTGTTGTGTGTATTATTTTTATATATTCAGTATTTCGGTGGTATATTAAGCTTACATGGTATAATTATCTAACATGCTACAAATGGTATTATTTCTGAAGATTGTTCAAGATATTTAAATAGCACGATAACTTGCTTTTTCAGTATTTATTATAATATTTATTACTCTATATTTATAAAAGAAACGAAAATTGGATAGTCACATGTCATCTAATGTAATGTTCTAAAATAAACAATAGTATCGGGTATGGACATCAGTATCGACACTGTGATTTCAGATGTATATACACCTGTAAATATGTATATCCAACGATTAGTGAAATATTGATAGTTTATTTCGTCATTTTCAGCCACAGTTTCAAATTTACACTTTCAATCAAATAAAAGGTGGTAACGTAGAACATTCACGTAATGAAGTGATGAAATTGATAATTATATTATTTAGAAAATATTTGTTGTATTAATTTTTTAATTTGACATTTTTTAAAAAGGCAAACACTCTTCTTTCAGTACCAAAATAGTACGCTTTCGTCTTCTTTCTCGCTTTATTTTTTATGATATTTTAACAAATTAACAACAGCTTAATATCGATCCAAAAAGGGAGCAAGGAAGAGCGAACGCGGCGTTAAGTTTTCCTTGACACCGCGCCAACCAGTATTGACATAACACACGGAACACGGACAGTTGGCAGCCCTTGGCGCCGGGGCGGGGGTAGGTGCTTAATTACGTTCTCGGAACGAGCCGAGCGGCGCGCCGCGCCTCCTAGAACTTGGCCCTCTCTTTCCGATGTTTCCAGTGCAGATAGGCACGGAAGGTGTGCGTTCCGGAGAGGGAGGGGTCAAAGCCCGCCACACCAGGTCGCCACCCCTCCGATTCGGAGAAGGCTCGGCCACAAAAACACACGCTTAATAAATTCCCTTATCTGATGCATCTGACGCACGAGTGAGTTGATCTTTGATCGGAATTCTTCCTTCAATGTTTCGTATTCGTACGTTCTTTTATTGTTTTTCGATCTCGACGTCGTTTTCGAATTGTGTTTTTTCCTCCTGCTGAACTGTTGTTTTTAAATTGTAGTTTGAGTGCTTTAAAAAGTGTAATTTATAGCACATGTTTATTTTATCCAAAATTTCTAATAATTCAGTAATAAATACACATTTTATTGCCTTCAAAATATAGAAATAATTATTCGTCAGTTTCATGATCGATTTTAAGGCCGATTAATAGAGCTTTACCATTGTCGCTAACGTATAAGGATGAACCAGCGAGAAGCCCGTTTTTAAATACGATTTTGTAAGAAAATACTAAACTACTCTTCTACTAACTGTATTTCTTGTATATAACTTTACATTTAAATATTTTTGTTTAAATTAACTGAAATATAAAATTTGAATTTATTCCTTGCAAATAAAAACATATACATGTACGAACATTTCTGTATATTATGTATTACGTTGTACTACGGACGTGTATAAATCATTTTTCACCATAATAATGCACATTAAAACATGAAATATGTGCAGATTATGGTGATGAGATGAATAGAAAGGAAATATTCGCAGGTGAAGGATCTAAGTACAGAAAGAAACACGTGTAGAAAACATATTACGACCTTTACCGTGTGATTTTGCTTTCAGAGTCGATTTTTAACCCCAGTAAAGATGAGAATCTCCGTTCTCTCTGTAGGGTTGTAACGAAAGTTCCATGGTTTCCATTATAGGTGATCAGCAAAGAACTTCTGAGAATAATTTTTATTTCATACCTTTGGTAATGAAAGGATATTCAGGATGAATTGTGGATGATTAGTAACAGCAATTCACAACGTAATAAATTATTACAGAATGTTTATTATTAAGAAGCAAACTATGCTTCCATCGTCAGTTACAATAGAGGAGCCTGCAAAGGCATGCGCTTGCGTTAGAGTTCATGGTAAGACTTCATTTCTGTGAAGAGGTTTGAAGCACGCGGTGGAGTGAGGAACAATTGGTAACTGACAACAGTCAGCTTTTTTTGTACCTGGACCCCAATCACCTAACTCCATCAATAGAATCATAGCTATGCGAACACTTTACAGTAGTTTTAAACAAAGTGCTTGAATATAAATAACTGAGATGTGACGATGTGTTGTCAATCCATGAAAACAACACAAAAGTGCCATTCTCATTTTTGTTTTGTTTTTCTATTTCTTTCAGCTTTTACTACAACTAATTTTTATTGAAAACCATAAAGTATTGTCAGTTTCTTCCTGTCCATTTTTAGGCAAGATGCATAAAAATAATGTTTAATATCAGATGTGATGGTGATATAAATTACATTCTTCGATAGAGGAAGCAACGTCTTCACAGCGTGTTGCAAGATGAGCAATTTCTTCTTTTAACTACGGATTTTGCAATGGAAGTGCTTTGGCACAAAATATTCAGATTATGATTCAAATACCAACAGAACCACACTAAAAAATTGTAATCCCAAAACACAGTTTAACAAGTTGACGCAGAAGTAAATTGTCTGTCAAGGAAATTTCGATACAACTCTAACAAACAAAAGTATAAATGCAATTGACAAAAAAAACTTTCGCAAAATGCTACTGTTTTACAAAATTTTGCAAAGTAATTCAGTTTACAATTTCGCCATTCCTTCTACTATACGTAGAGGGTATATTAATCCCGTGGGTTTTTTTCTTTAGCTCGTGTGTTAATTCTGCGTCACAAATCACCAATCCAGTGCAAAACAAGACATCCTTTTTAAATTTCCGGTTGGACAAAGCCTGCACTTAAGTCGGTAATATTAAAGCTCACAGGACAATCTCCTGGAGAGGCGGAGGGGCGCTCTCCCTTGGGGCGGATCTCGCTGACGAAGCAGTAACTCAATGACAAGAGCTCCTGTGCCCCGCGCGCCTCCCCTCGCGGATTCCACTTCGGCCGCCGCCACCGCCGCCGCCATCGCCGCCGCCAACGCCGCACCGCCATCGCCGCCGCCAACGCCGCCACCGCCAAACGCGCACCGCCACCGGCAACTCGGCAACCGGCCACCGCCGCCGCAGCTGCCCGCCACCGCACAGCGCGATCGGGGCCACCGCCACCGCCACCGGCCACCGCCAACCGCCACCAGACAGCCACCGCCACCGCCACCAACCGACACCGCCACCGGCCACCGCCAACGCCACCCGCCACCGCCAACGCGCACCGCCACCGGCAACCGCCACGCCACCGCCAACCGCCCGCCGCCGCCGACCGCCGCCGCCAGCCGCCGCCGCCGCCGCCGCCGCCGCCGCCGCCGACGTCGCCCGCCACCGCCACCGCCACCGCCGCCGCTTCTTACTGCCTACTCTGCTACACGTCCCCCTCCAACAACTCCTCCGCCCCATCCTTCCGATGTCCCTCCCCTTTGGTGGCAGACTCCGCGACACTATGCGAAGTGTCGGGCGCGGCTGTTTACTCTTCCGGCAGAAGAGCACGCAGGACGCCTGGCGCTGCGTTTCTGTTTCCGGCCATGCTTCGACGACTCCTGCGTACTCCTCACTGATATTCTCCTTCCCATGACAATTCCAATATAATCGAAAATTACAATTCGGAACGAACGAGCTCTTTATTTTTGAGAAAAACACAATGTATGGGTAGAAACCGTAAGGAATTGATGCAGTGCGCTAGGGAAGATCTCTCCAAACGGGAGTCAGGGCCTCCTGTTAAAGATTACATTTATGTTGATAGCAAGCCAGATCACTGGGAAACAAGTGAAGGAAGTCACTATTTCTGGCATCTTTTTATGGATGTGATGAGTACGCAATTGATGCCTTCTTTTGTTTTTAAGCTGCAATTGGTGCTACAACATAATTTCAATTGTTAGCACTCCCAACAGCAAGATGCCTCAACGAAGACATTTTCCTAGTGCATTATATTTTA
Source organism: Acheta domesticus (assembly GCA_031308135.1). Taxonomy (NCBI): domain Eukaryota; kingdom Metazoa; phylum Arthropoda; class Insecta; order Orthoptera; family Gryllidae; genus Acheta; species Acheta domesticus. The sequence continues at coordinate 166,893,988 of JAHLJT010009419.1, forward strand.
TGTGAGTTATTATGGCACAGTCGCGTAGTAATAGGAAATAATGTAGGAAACTTTTAGATGGCCGGACGTTGGTAAGGCTGAGTTCATCACGAAGCTACCACTAGTGTCGAATCACAATATACTAATTAAAGAGCCTGCACATCTAACTTGTAATACCGATTGTCGAGGCCCCAAACCACCCATAAAAAGTGAGTTAACAGATCAAGTGAAATCTTGGAGGGCGGGATCTGTCTTTAACTTTGACCTGAATTTAAAATTGTGTGATCATATGTTTTTTAATTTATTTCTCCAGAACGTTTGCTATGAATGTTTTAATATTTTATTTTGCATTTTAATGAAAGGTCAGTTTCTGAAATGAGTTCTACTTATTTTGCAATGTTTGTGGTGCAGATTATATTGTATACAACATTATACATTTATATTCTCAGGTCACATCCAACAAATACAGTACATTTCGACATTACAAAAATATAGACATTTCGTTATTCAACAAGAAGCATGAAAACGTATTTTTAAAATTTAATAATCAAGGTCTTTCAAACACAATAATATAATGATTCCACTTATTTTCAATAAGTTTGAAAGAAAACTACACCTGATTACTAACGGTTAAGTCTCGGTTTTTCCCATGGAAAACAAGAAAATTATTATTTTCGTAACATTTGCAGTCCCTAGAGAATCCTGCTCCGTACAATTGACTTTTGAATTTGATACGCATAAGACATATTTCCAGTCCTCGACTAACTTGTTATGAGTCTTTGTTTGTTCACTCTTCCATACTATAACCCTTTGATGATAAGCCAGCCTCAATGACCATTATGGAGTCCCGATGGAGACGAAATTTCAAAACTAGGGTTATTCTGGTCTACAGTTTTCCGTAGTTTCTACGACCAAATACTAAGTCACACACGGGCCGTGCGCGGTCTTTTCTTCCTCTTCGGTGCCATATCCTCAATCCTTACTTATATACTTTCACGCGTTACACTACCTGACCTGTCGGAAGACTAATCGAGAGGTTAAAGGTATCCGAGATGCCTGGTGAGAGGAAATATACCAAGCCATTCTATTGGTCGACGCGGGATCGACGTGTCAGCGGGGAGAAACACCGTCAGCTCCAGGCAAAACATGAACTACACTTACGGGACTAACGAATCACATAGTTAATCTACCCGTCGCCTCACTCACCCACTGAATGGCTGTTACAAGTTTTGGAAATCGAAAGTTCTCTTAAATCTGAAACCGATCGGTTCCAGATGCTCTTCTTCATTAAATTGCCATAGATGACGGTAACGTGAATCATATTGTTTTGTTGCATGTGTTTCTGAGCAAATTTATGTGGTAAGTCCAGCAATATTACATGGGAAATTAGATGAATGTGTTGTTTTCCCACTGTCCATTTCCCATCAGTAATTTTAATAACATGCATAGAGGTAAAGATTCTCAACAAAGTGAAGTATCGAAAAACCTTCCGTTGGTTCTCGTGCAATTGGTGAAAAGTAAAACACAGTAAAGAGTGTGAATATTTGTTCTATCAAAAAAAAGAAGAGAATATCCGATTGCGTTCGGCAATTACCCACACTTTTCGGCTACGAGGATCTCCTGATTCGGCTACGAGGATCGCAGTTCTGTGTTCAATACTCTGCGTCTTTCCAGAAGAACCGTTCTATTTTATTCTATGCTATTAATTTTAAAATGCTTGTTCGTGTCTATTCTGGAATATTCGTATTTTGAAAACAGATTTATTATATTTTATGGTATAATTATTAGGGTAAGAGCCAGGTTGTCTGTGCTACACAGTGTGTGCTGGGATTTTGCCTTTAATTCTGAATAGGAAAATCCCCAAACAATAGTGACATCAAACATATTTTTGTAGATAAATGAAAAACTGTATTCACATGATGTTCAATTAATTATTGCAAACGAAGAAAATTTGGATGCAGCTTGTTAGATGATTTTCAAAAACAAAATTTCCGAGATAATTGAAAGGTACTTAGGATATAGGGGAAAAGTATTTATATCCGACCTAGGTTAACCTATTTCGATTTACGTCCATCATTTAGTGAAACAAACCTCACATAATGGACTAAACGAACAGCAAACTTTCTACTGGATATTATGCAAATGTCCATTTAATTTTCGTATTTACTTTCATTCACCAGCGCGACAGTCACCGAGCATTCGGCGAGGCCGAGGATCGTGACCCCGGAAGGGAAGGCCGCCGGGCGGGGGGGGGAGGGGGGCGCAGCGGCACGTGTTTTGTTTGCTGATAACCGCTGTGGAAAACCGCGCGGTCAAACTTCAATTCATCGCTGTTGTTTGCGAAGCGAAGCGGATCAAATAGGTTTGCGCTGATTCGTCGAGCGCGGTCGGAACCGGGTGTCATAACGTGACGATTCTCTTCCGAGGGTACGCGCACAACGCCATGCAGTTTCATTTTTGCCTGCGTTCGAAAGCTTCATTGCTTTGAAAAAAAAATAATAGGGACCGCGTGGTTCGAGCAGCTGAACATTATGAATTACGGTTGGCAGAAATGCTAAGTACATGAGGGATATTCAAGCTTTGGTAGACATTTCATTCATTATTTCACAAGTCAATTTTCTGTCTTTATGTCAGTTTATTGTGTCCTAAAGTAAATTTACAAATGCCATGACCGTTTTGAAAGAAAATTGGTAAATAAACAAAAGGTATTTGTCAATTTGTTATACGAGCTTTAGCAAATTTACATACATTTACATCTTCAGAATTTTAGTATATAAATATCAAAAAATTAAAATTCGGCATATTCGTTATAAATATTTTACAGAACTTCAACTTGTTTCCTATGGTAGTAGTATCTAACAAGTAAAGTTATATTAAAATAAAAACAGTTGATGTATCTTCTCAGAAATGAAAAGGAGAATTCTGAATTTAATGTAATTTTGTACTTAATAGAATATTGAAGAAAAATTTATTGAAAAAAAAAATTATTATTCCTTGTATCGGGTGAAAGTAATAACCACAAAACCAGGGAAATTCTTTCATTTTTTAACTTTTTTGACACAAGTATTTCTATTGGAAATTTTTCAAGTTCGAAAAACATTTATAAATTAACTAATATTCAGCACGAAATGAAGTTCTGCCTTAAGAGATAATAAATACTGACAGATTTTCATAAATAGCTCAAAGGATTCTAGATGTTGTTCATATGACCTGAAAAGGGAGCGAAAGGAATTTATCTTCCCAGACAGTAGGAGGGCATTGGCGAAGCAGTGGATTTCAGTGATAGTCCCGATAGGTGAATTTAAAAATATTAGTGTTTAAATGTAGAATAATGGACCGGAAAAGGTGTATCTCATGAAATTCAAAATTAACATTATCATTAACATACTTTTCGTATTCCTACAAGTGTTAGGAGCGTTCTTTGTAAAATAACTTTTACAAAGCTAAGTTCACTGAACCTTATTAGAAAAGAAACAATTTTTAAATACTCAGTTTTTATATATTGTTACTATTTTAATAATTATAGATACATGTATGTTCATAAAGTATAAATATATTTAAACTTCATGAATATTATAAATGGAAATAATTCTTTAATGAAAAGTAACTTCCTAACAACTGCCTCGATAGTAAAAACATCACCCATTAGTTGCACATTCGCAAAATATAGAACACAGAAGGGTTGCTTTGAAAACACATCTCTATGATATCAAAGTCATAATGAGTGCTTGTAATTGTTTACATGTATGAAGTACATCACAACTGTCGATTTTCGTCCATATTTCTCTTCAAGCACATACGTAAGAAATGTGCCGTGAGATTGGAAAGTAAAATAACATAATTCCCAACTGAAGCTTCTAATCTGTTCGCTGAATTGTCTTGATGTCGCCTTATGAGCACTAGCGCTCCCAACGGCCACTTTCCATTCACGAGTCAAAACAGCAAAGACACTTTCGCGCACCGCCGGTCTGTCTCGCCGTCGCGCCCACGCATCTCTTCCGGCACTTGTTCATAAATTCCCTTCCAAATCACCCTCGCACGCTGGCGCTGCAATCCTTCACCCACAACGTGTCGAGCCGAGAAACGTCCAATTTCCCCCGGCGACGCCGGGCACCCGCCTTCCCCCGTCACCCTCACCCTCATCCCCCCCTCTCTGTCGTCCACCTCGTCACCGTCCGGGCTTCTCCCGCCCCCTTCTCCGCGCAGCCTCCTCCTCACCTGTTCCTTCGCCACGTCACCATTCTCGCCACGTGCCTCCCGCACTCACTCCCCCACGTCCCCACCTCCTCTTACACCACCTCTTTCACCACGTCCGCGTTACTTTGCCCAGCACCGCTCCGCCATCTCCTCCTCCTCCTCACCTCCTTATCTCTCGCGCTGCCTCCCCGCTACCTTCCCACATGCCCGCCATTTCCTCCATCAACCCCCTCGTAATCCCCTCTCTTCCACATCCTCCGCTGCCTCCTCAAATATCTCCTCCCACAACATATCCTTCCACTCTAGACTCCGTTCTCCTCCTCTACCGCCAGATACTTCCCCACCTCACCTCTCCTCGCTCTTCCCCGCTCCACCGCGACTTTTCCACTCCCTCGACTAGCCCCTCCCCCCACAGTCCCCACCCCCGCCCTGACTCTGGCCCAGCGGCGCCGCCAACCCCCCTGGAGGGGTGAGGTGGGGTGGGGGTGGTGGGGTGCGGGTGTCCATGGCCGGAAGACGTCACGAGCGAAACAGAGGCGCATCGCCGGGCGCGGCGGGGGCTGCCCCCGGCGGCCGCGTGATAAATTAGACGCGGCCTGGGCATCGCCTGGGGACGGCTGACAGGTGGAAATAGAAAATGAAATGTGCATAAGGTTTCATAAACATATCCCTCGCAGCGTGAGGGTCGCGGAGCGCCTTCGCGCCCGTGAAAAATGGTCGCCGTCGGCGCTCGAGGGGAGGGGAAGGGAGGGGAGGAATTGTTGGGGTGGGAGTGGGAGGTGCGGATAGCCAGAAGATTGTCAGGCGTGTTGTTAGGCTCAATGGGATCAGTGGGAGCAGCGAGGAGGCAACTACAACAATGCGTGCGGGGAGTTTAGGCGAGACGATGAGGTGGTGGGAGTGGGTCAGAAATTACCGCATTACTTCAATGTAAAAAACATTAAAGTCATTATCATGAACGCACAATAAATTTAATGTACACATCTACATTAAGATGGAATAGTAAAATCTCTATGGACATGTTTGGAATGAATGAATGTATGATGTAGACTGGTGTTTATGAATGTACGTTACGAACGTTGAGAGGCAAGGGAAATAGGAGAACTTCGCCATTAAATCTACACTGGTTTTAACTTGTATATTAAATTGAATGTGCAAATATATTAAGTTACTTTTAATGTACAAGATTATATCAAATTTCCTATTTAACACATTAATCAGCATTAGATTTAATGACATTTCTGACAATGGGGTTGTGGCTGAAGATTCTGAGAAAGGGGAGCAATATATATTATTAGAAGGTAAATTGAAAAGAATGTTAAGGGCTACCCTGGAAGAAAGCGCTGGAAGAAAGCACATGGAAGAAACCGCTTAAGAGCTGCGCCAAAGATTGCGTCAACGAATACCGAGTAATTTGAGAGTGAAGATGGTCAATGATTTGGTGGTTTCGTAAAGGTGTCAGATATGACAGTGCCAGATCTATCGTTTCAGTTACTGGAATGAAACTAGGAGCGCGAAAGTTTCATACAGAAAATTGAATAAATTGGAAAGTGTGATCGGTGTAATTACACAGTAAAGGAAAAGTATGAAATTAGGTATGACAGAATTGTGCAGCACTATAAACAGAGAAATCGTCAGGTTGTTGAAAATATTGATTTAAACATGGCATCTGGAAATAAATGCAGCAGAGATCTGTTCATACGTCGTTGACCAATGAATATGTATTAATTTCACTGTACAGTGAAATGTCACTGAACAAGTAGTCGGGTTGAAGCTAAGAGTAATATTAAGAGTGATTATACGAGTGACTTATAATTTATTATCTGTCTACTTATTAGTATTTTTTGTGTACAGTGTGTTTTGAAACATTTATTCGTTAATTTACTATCCAAGTTTTTGTAAACATACTAAAATAAAAAAACCTAGCCTTAAAACAAAAACAAAAGTTCATTCTAATACGTGAATAGATAGTCTCCACAACGAATTTCGCAAAATTTTGCTTTAAATAATCCATGCATGTAACACCTTTTTTATGATAATTTCAAAATCTACCATCTCTTGTATGATTTACGGTTTGATTATTATTCGCATATTTAATACTTTTTAAGGCCGTATATTGCAATGCCAATCAAATGTTTGTTGTTTAATAACTGACGTAAATCATGTTTTTGTGTTGAAACACTGATTCTGCCGGAGGTAACAGCAAATGTATTTTTAATTTGATCGGTAATTCGCGTTTTATTCTTCGTAAAGGGAGCCCTGTGAAATCGCCGCCTGGTGACATGTAGCGCCGTTAAGTCGTCCCCAGCGACAGAGAGGAAACAGGCAACGCGAGGAGTTGGCAGGCGGGTGACAGTTGAGCACTGCGACAACGCGCCGGGTACGCACGCGGGGCTCACAGTAAATCGGAACAGGATTCTAGGAGCGTAAAAGAAAAAAAACAAAACATTTTGCGTGTGTGAGCACACTCTTCATGCATGTAGCCAATAGCAGCTGTAGAAACACATGCAGCAGCTTTCTCGGAGAAGAACATGCAGCAGCGTCCAAGAGGGCAGAGCTTCAAAGCTGCGAGTTTGGTTCCCGTGAAAATTACGTTTGGGTACATAGTGCACGTGGCGTGGATTCTCGTTTCACACTTTCAAAAATGCCATCTGGAACCAGCCTCCTCCTAAGAGTGGACGATGAAAGAAGACCCTTGTTTAGATAATCTGATCAGAAATTGTAGTAATCCTTATCGTTCACCTACTGCGCAAAGTGAGAATGTCACTCATTGTATTACTAACAATAGGATAAGATTTTTAATTCTCTACGACTATTATGTATAATTTGCATCGAGTGTAATATAAGCATTAATTTTAAAACTGATCTTAATTAGTGATTATAACCTCATACTGCAAACACCAATACCATTTAAAACTCTGTTATAATGTAAATGATAGCATTTTCAATTATAGTTAACTGTAAAATGTGAACTTGATTTACTGAAGCCGTACAATAATAATAAAATGAAGACTTTTTATTTATTATGCTTCATAAAATGAACTTCATCCTGAAAAAACAATGGAATATACATGAAAATAAATTTGATTTCCTAATTCATTGGTTAAAATTAATGTAAAATATTGTTACAATAGTCATGCTTGCGCCAGAAAGTAAACAAAATTAGTATTGTTAGTGCAATCAACTTAACATATATGTAAACCACAATTTTGAAAACATAAAAAATAATATATGTGTGAATTTGAATTTTATGGCCGGATTAATTCTACTCTTGCCAACTAGCGGTGTTGCTAGACCAGCGCCCTGTTTTTATTTATCACGCCTGGGTATGAAGAAGACACGTGGCAAGCGTCACGAATTCCTATCACTGTACCTAGCTTCCTCGACCCGCTTGAGATTTTTCTTTCGTCACACAGCTAAAAAAACGTGAGACGATTTATATTAGAAAGGTATGGCTTCATTTTTGCCGCAGAAGGGAATCAAACCCTGGGCCGCCCCGCAGAAAAGCTAGAAAGCTGTCCATGATCCGCCAGAAGGGCAATATCTTAATTAATAAAAATAATTACTGTTGAAGGAAAAACATTCATTTAGGTTCTTTGTATATTATTTGGCTTTCTTCGAGAATGTCAGTTGCCATGCAACATTTGTTTATATAAACTGGTTATAAATCCGTTTTGTTTCATACACTCATTGAACTTGCTTATCAGCTATAAATCATATTAATCGAAGTGTTTCGTGTTTTATTGACCACATTAATTATTACAGTCATTAAAGATATTAATAAAATGTTTTTATTGATTTGGTAATTATATTACTATGTTAATATTATATTACTATATTAATATTTAAAACTAAATATAATAATTATTATATTTAGTTTTCTTTTCAATGCGGCGCGTTTTATTTTCAATAAGTGGAATGCGCGCCTTTTGACCCCTTTTGCGCCACTTTCGTCCTTTGGCCTCGCACCATCAGTGGCAGGGGGGGCAGTGAGGGGGTGCAACGCGTTCGTATGCACTGGAGCGACAGCTGACGGGCGCCGAGCGCGACAGCGCGGGACGAGAGTAATTGCGGTGAAAATGCGACCTGGATCCGAATCACGACGCTGACACGTTGATATTTATTTCAGCCCGAGGGAGGGGACGTAATGGATTTCTTGCGTCGGCGAGCGATCCGTGTCCGCCGTCCGGCCGGTGTTGCGGCGGTTCGCGCGGGCGACGACGCGACGAAGAAAACGACGCGACGGCCGGGCGAGGGGCGCTGGGAATGACTTGGGACAGCGCGGATAATTGATGTTCCGCGCGTGTGTTGCTGGTGGCCGCACTGCCCCGTGCAAGCCGAGCCACGCTGCGCTCCCGCGAAATTTGAATGTCCGGGACAGCACATGGATTGATTGTTGATGATTCCGGGCGTCAACTACAGAGGTTATTGGTCTCGTAAATGTAGTGCGGGTTTTTTAATCGGGAGGTAGAGTTGATCTTTTCCCCGCTGGATGAAGACTGGATCGACCAGCGGGGTTTTCCCCTCAACCAGGAATCTCCCACCAACGGGGCAAGTAGGTGAGGTAGGGCAAGGAAGAGGAAGGATAGATCGCGCGCTGTCCGTGGCTCATTTCGTAGAGTACTGCTCAGGCATTCGCGCTTGGTGTTAATCAAAGAAACCACAGAAAATTATCAAACAGAGCAGCCGGCCGCTAGAATTCTCTTTCAGACAGGAAGTAAATTCGACTTGACAAACTAGTGTAGGAACGGAGGATTAATCCGTGGAAAGCCCTCAACGTCCAGTAAGAGTTCAACGACGACGCAACAAATATATATATGCACGTTCCACGACTTGCCGCTATTACAGGAAATATAATTACAATGCCTTAAATGTCTATTGTAACGTTAAAGCTTGAAAATGTCTATTCACTCGTGAATCATCTCATTTTTTAATAAAAAATTGTTACTTTACAAGGTTATTTCGTTGACAAGTCATCTTAAGGAGAGAGAGTTCTGTTTCCCGAACATCATCGTAAGCAGATTCAACACTGCTTATTCCTCACGATTGTCTCAAACTACAATCAAGCGTATGTCAATTCAAACGTCGTGTCACAACATTCGGCGAACCATTCGGCCAATTCCCCTCTTACAGGATTATCGTGGCTTAGGCACTACATCAAACATTTTATCGGGTGAAATCCACCAAGGAGTACATAACGTGGTTCACTGCCAATGAACTACCAACATTAAAATACATATATTCCAGCTTCATAATTTAGAAGAGGTTTAGGTTGAATATTGAGAGGTAAATCCTTTTCCACAGCTCGTAGAGATAAATGTATTTCGCTGAACACTTTGATATCTCTATTTGCTGCAATTGTTTATCTCTTGCATTGCATGGATGTCGCACTATTTCAATGAGGCCTTGCTATTTGGATGCCAGTGTGTTTCAAAAGAATCCGTATTGTGTATAATTAATCCTTTGCAACGTCTTGTAATATTAGGAATATTCATAATATCCTAGAAGTCAATTCCTAGTGAGCTGTTGTGGAGGTTATCATGTCCACACCATTGGATTAAATACTGTTGGCGCGCTTCTGCTAGGGTGACAAACTCAACGCACGCATTATAAATCTTGACCGCCCTCCTTGGCCCGGTCCTCCGGCCAGGAAATGAAGGCATCCTTTGTATTCTTCCACTCGGGGCCTCTTCCGGCGCGAGTGAGGGCGGGGGGGGCGTCGGATTTTCAAGCCCGCGCCCGCGTCTCCTCGCCCGCCCGCCCGAGCCGGTCTTTAAAACGCCTTCTGGGCTTTCGTGTACTGAATGCAAATGCGGCCCGGAGGATAGCATCTGGCCTTTGGGCGAGCCGGCGGCGGCCTGTGTTTTCGAGGCACAATGCAATACGAACGCCAGTTGTAGCCCATTGTCCAGTCCTACCTCCGCCGTCTCGTCCCTCGCGCCCGCCCGCGCCGGCGGCCGCGCGCTCGCGACCGCCGAGTCCCTTTTGGAGGTTTTATCTCTGCCCGCGCTGCCGATTTCTAAATTTCCGACCCCTCTCCGCGCCACCCCCGCCCCGCGCAAGCTCTTCCCCCGGCTATCTCCCAGCGTGTGCCACGTGCCTCTCCCGCCACTCCACCACCCCACCACAATACTAAGCCGTTCCCGTCCTCTTCACCCACCGAGCCCGTCGACTTCCCACCACCTTCGTATCCCAGCCTCTCAAACGCTTGATTTACATTCCCACCGACCCCTTTCCCCCACGCTCCCGCTCCCTTCCAACTGCTCTACGCCCCCCGTGTCCGCCGTCCGCGTTGCCACCCACCCTGGGCGCCGCCCGGCCCCGCGCCGCCAGATGAAGTCATCAGTAGTCCGCCCGCGGCGCGGCTTTGGCCTGTTGTTCGCAGGCAGCGCTGTCGCGGGCGCGGAGGGCGAGAGCGGGTTTGGGAATTGCGTCGACTGTTCCGCCGGTTTTGCTAAATATCACGTAATGCTTCGGCCTCTTCGGGCGGGCAACGAGGAAACAAACGGCGCGGCGGGCGGGGATGGGAGGGGAAGAGTGAGGAGGAGAGCGGCGGGTTTCAGGGCATGGAGTGGAGTAGAGAATTGCGTCGTGGTGTGATGGGGAGAGGTGGTGCATGGCGGCGAGAGTCCATGCGGGATGGAGAGATGTGGAGCGGGTGGGACGAGGTGAGACGGAGCGGGCGAGACGAGTTCGGTGTGGAGCGGGACGAGGCGGACCGAGGTGAAGAGAATTGGGACGAAGACGGGCGAAGCAAGACTAAGCCGAGCGAGGTGATGCGGAGCGAGGCGATTGATTGATTCGTGATTTCCGGGCGCGTCAACTACTTACGGTCAGTTTGTCTCGTAAGTGTAGTGCTGTGTTTTTTTCTCGGGAGGCGGCGATGATCTTTTCCCTGCTGGATGGCGAGATCTGGCGCCGACCTACCGTCGACTAGCGGGGTTTTCCCCTCAACCAGATATCTCCCACCAGCGGGACAGCGCCCCCAGCCGAGACAAGCTCTAAGCTCCCGACCGGTGCTCCAGGCATGTGTGGTAGTGTAGTGCATGTAAGTGTGTGTGTGTGTGAGGATAGGACCAGGAAGAGGAAGGGAAGATCGCGCGCAGGTCCGTGGCCCTTTTGTTAGGGCACTGCTTCGGCATTCGCCTGGTGTGGAGAGGGGCGGAGCGGAGCGGGGCGAAGCGGAGCGGGAGTACCTGTTGGCGTAAAACGAGTGTTACGGGAAGAAGATGAGTAGCGAGACGCGACGTGGCCGGTCAGGGAACAGCGGGGAAGATATTGCGTAGTTTTTGCGGGACGGGGTGGCAGTGGGAGTAGGAGCGGAGTGGAGTGGAGTGGAGCGAAATGGAGGGGGGCGAGGCAGGGCGAGGAGGAGCGGGCGAGGCCGGTGAAGTGAAGTCGGATAGTTTCAGTCGCTCACAGAGGAAAGTGCGAAGCAGGAATCGCGGAGAGAGGGAGCGCTTCCCCGAACAGAGGCGTATTCATGGAAAATGCGGAGGGAAGGCACTAAATTAAAGCCGAAAGCGGGAATGTGTCCGGGTGCTGAGCGTTGTGTATCGCAGAGTTCGCTGCCGGTGGATGAGAACGCCGCGAGCTTGTTTGTGAAATATGAGACTCTTTCCAGTAGCGAAATTGTGGAGAATTACATTTCGTTGCGTTCACTTTAGAAATGTTTATCAGACCTCCTCCGAAAAATAATGAGGTTTGTGTATCTAAACCGTGGAGTAAATAAATGGTGGTGAACGCTCAGACTGTAAACACATTCCTGAGATATTTTTATTATTTCTTTGAATATTTGAATTACATAAATTTATAGAATAGTCTATAATAATGGTAATAATAATAAAGTTCTTGTTTCTTTTAAATTCTCATTGAAACACTCTAATTTAGTTTACTTACTATTAATTCTTACTAATACCGTGTATGGATATTGAAATTTACGGGGCTTATTATCACAATAGAATTTATTTAATTTAATTTATTTTTAAATTCATTACATTTATTTTTATTTGTAATTAATATAAATGATTTAATATATATTTAATATAAATAAGTTGTTACCAAATTTTGTGGTTTGTTTTTTGTCTGCTTAATTTTGTTGATATGATTTTATTTATTTATAAAATACATCACATAAATGAAAACGAAAATTAACTGAGGATTTCCGAAAATCGCTTTACATTCAATAACCGCTACAAATTAATAAAACATTCCGCTATCAGTCTGATTTACATAAATGGAATCTTTTGCAGCAATGCACCTGAATTCTAGTAACCACTGAAGTGAACTGTTTATTTTAAGTATTCAAATTAATTTACTAATTGTTAAATACTATAAATAGATTTATAATTAATTATTAATAGAATTAATTTTGAAAAGATGAGCATAATTTGAAACAATATTTAGAAAAGAATACTTCTAGTTTTATAATAAAAGTTCTTTAATCGAAAATGGACTCGTGTTGAAATTAATAATTTGTTATCGATTTTCATATCAAATTTCGATGAAGAATTTAATGTTAACTATTATTTTGAATGAGTGGAAATTAAATGTTTTTAAAAACATGGAATTTTGTGTTGTCGAATATATAGGTTATTCAAAATTTAATCATCTCAAAATGTCATTCCATATTTCAGTATGATCTTTGTACATCACTGTGATTCTCATACCTTCCTGGGTGGCGCGAGGTCTTGAAGTAAGCTTCGATGAGGGTCGGAGCGCCGTCCACTAACGCAGAATCGATACTAGTTAAAAGGGTGGGGAAAGGAATTAACGGAAGGAATGGTGTTCATAGGTGATACATAATGTACAGCGAACGCACACCGTGCCACAATGCAGCAAAAAATAACCATTCCTTACGCCGGATTAGCTCTGCTTTAGCGCAACGCGTTTTTGAACGCAGTTTCCCAACCCCTTCCGCGGTAAGACCGATAGGTGCTGGGTCATGGTGTTTCTAACGATGCAGGTGTTAGTTGACGCGACGGCACCTTTTGAATGTGTGAGGCAAGCAACGGCAATCAACATCGTTTCTCTGAATTGCTTGGAAGGCCTCTTTCCTGATGCCATTGAAACCTTCAGATTTATGTCAACATAAGAAACGTAAGAATTAATATTGCCTCATATAAATATCTGGTAGAACGCCAATGCGTGAAACAGTGATGCAAAGAGCTGGTAATCGTGTGTTGTGGGTTGCAGCCCAACTCTAAAATTTTGAGTTGTTTAAATACACGTCAATTACTTAGAAAAAAACGATCAATCTGAAAATTGTAGTGCATGATACATTTTTTTTTCATTTTAACGTCCCGTGCAGAGGAGGGATATACGAAAAGAAGTGAAATGGAAACTAGAACAAATATCTGACAAGAAAGTTTATCATAAACGACGTAGAGCTGATGGGCTGGTTCCTTTTTGTGAAATACTTTTCGCCTAAATTCTCTCTTCTACAAACATAATAAGATTACGTGTAATGCAAAACAAGATGTATCTGGATGTTTCAAAACATGAAAGTTAAATCTATTCTCAAAAATATATTTCATATATATTTCATATATATTTTTTTTGAGTGCGTGTTTAGGTGTACTGTGTCTCAAAATATGACTCTGTGAACTTGTGTAGAGAGAAAAAAAAGATCGGCTTCTCCTAAAGCCTCTAAGTAGGGAACATACTAGCTATTCCAATGGTCCTTGGCCTTCCGAGAACCAGGCTTCTGCTTCGCCCGTGAGCCGCCAGCCCCAACAGACGAGAGACCGTGAACGGGGCTTCAGCAGGCGACGCGACGTGCGAGCCGGCGCTCCGCTCCGCCCTCGTGGAGCCAGGTGGCTCGCTTGCGCCCCTGGCGGCGAGGACGAGGGAGCGGCTCGCTCTGAAGCGAGGGTCAAGCGCTCGCGTCACGCACTTTGACCTCGCCCCGCCCACCGCGCCCTCTCGCTGCCCCTCGCAGCCACGGTTCGATTACCGCGCCGCGCCACGGAGGCTCGCTGCGTCCGGCCAGAGTGCCTCGGAGGCGGCGGCGGCGGCGAGGGCGGCGGCAGCGAGGGCGGCGGCGGCGAGGGCGGCGGCGGCGAGGGCGGCGGCGGCGAGGGCGGCGGCGGCGAGGGCGGCGGCGGTGAGGGTGGCGGCGGCGAGGGCGGCGGTGGCGAGGGCGGCGGCGGCGAGGGCGGCGGCGGCGTGGGTATCAATGGGGACGGCAGTGGCGGCGGCAAGGGCGGCGGCGTGGGTGGCAGCGGGGGCGGTGGGGGCGGCTGGGAAACGGAGGGCAGAGCGGGGAGCGGCAGGGCACATAGAAAATGGAGCAAATGGAAGTGGTGCACATGGAAGCAAATGGAGAGGTGTGAGCGGTTGAGGGAGATTAGAACAAGGAGAAACAATCTGGACAGGTAAAAGGAAACGGAAAGCAAAGGGAAAGGAGGTACAAATGACGTCGGAACTGACGTCAAGAGTGAAAGTAAAGTATAAAAGAAGAACAATTAGTGAGTGAATGCCGTAGGTAGTGAGATGAACTTGCTCGTAACATGATTGTTGAATAAATGGGTGCAACAGAAATCTGAGTGATTGACATTGTAGGATTAGGAAGTTAGGTAAGCAAAACGTTGAAAGCAGTGAGACCGGGACTGCGAATGAATAGGGCTTGTTATCAAGTCGAAGAATGATTGAATGCCCGGGAAGTACACTCACAAACGGATTATGAATAGCATGCAATCTTTACTTCTTCATTTTTGTGTCCTCATCTCACCTTCCACACACATGTTACACTTGCACGTACTACACTACCACCTTTGTCGAAAGAGTAGTTTGGAAATGAGCTTTTATTCCGAAAGGAAAAAAGGTTTTAGGGGCCGTCTATTAACTCTGTATCGCAAATTTCGAGTATTTTCAATACCTCTCTCCCC
This sequence comes from Acheta domesticus, assembly GCA_031308135.1. Lineage (NCBI taxonomy): Eukaryota > Metazoa > Arthropoda > Insecta > Orthoptera > Gryllidae > Acheta > Acheta domesticus. The sequence continues at coordinate 166,909,053 of JAHLJT010009419.1, forward strand.
CTTGTCCCGCACTTCCCTATCTCTATGTAACGCAGCGTAACGCTACCTCAGACCCCCTCCATCCCCCTTTAGCGTTACGTAATTTATGGATGACCCCTTATTCCCATATTTGGAAATTAGGAAAATCCCGCCATTCGAATCGGCGCCGGATCTCACGCTCCAGTACTGCGGACACCTTTCGGGATATAAGATTCCCCATTCTTACGGGACAAATAGCGTCATTGACCCGCCCGGAAACAAGAATTAATCGGAGAGTGATCGTCTCATTGGTTGTAATGTCGGTTGTGTACGATTGATGTTGTAATGTACGATTGAGTTGGCAAATCAGAGGGAAAGCGGCAAGTCGGACACACGAGAGGTCGGCGGTCACGAGGCGAGCGAGCGAGCGAGCGAGCGGGCGGGCGGGCGTGCGGTTGGGGAGAGCAGCGGGCGAGCAGGCGAGAGGTCGCTTGGGCGAGCGGGCGAAGGTGTTAATGGGCGCGCAAGCGAGCGAGGGACAGAGGAGCAGGTGAGCAGCGTGCCGGAGGGAGGGCGGAGGGCGGTTGCAGTGCGGGCGAGCGAATGAACGGGAGGGCGGAGGGCTGGGGCGCGACGGCCCGGAGGCGGCCGAAGCCAAAGGGCGCGGCGGTAGCGGCAGCGGTTGCGACGGTAGTCGCGGCGCTGGTAGCAGCAGCGATGGTGACTTTGGCGAAGGCGAGGGTGCGGGCGATGACGGTGGCAGTAGTAGTAGTAGCAGCAGCAGCAGCAGCGGTGGTGACGGTGGCGGCGGTATCAGTAGCGGTGGGGACGGTGATGGGAGCGGCGGGGGTGGTGGCGATAGCACCGGCAATAGAGACGGTGGTAGTGATGGTGGTGGGAGTGGTGGTAGCGGCAGTGGTGACGGCGGAAGTTGTGGCAGTAGCAGCAGTGGTTATGGCGGCGGCGGCGGTGACGGTGGCGGTGGTGACGCTGGTGGCGGGGATGAGGGCGGCGTTGGAAGCAGCGGCGGCGGCGTTTGTGGTGAGAGGGCGGCGTAATGTACCGAGCTGCAAGCGCGCGAGGGCCCGACGGCGCGGCGCGAAGCTGCAAATGTGGACTAGAGGTAGAAGGGGGGATTTGTCGCTTGCGCAGGGCGGGGGGGTGGGTGGAAGCTCGTGATCGGAAGGTGGCTGCGTTGGGCATGTTTGCGTGTGTATGTGTGTGTGCGTGTGCGTGAGTGTCTGTATGTATGTTTGTGTGGAAGAGGAGGAAGGGGCTATGTGCGGTTGCCAAGCATGAGTAGTACGGTATTATTATGGCTGCTTTGTGCGGTGGCCTTGTTTTCTGCAACAGAAAATCTCACCAACAAACTATGTCAACGCACTGACAACGCTCTTTATGATTTACGATTTATTTTGCTTGAAGTGAAGACATTCTTGTCCGTACATTATTTTCATGATCGTGATTAGCATTTTCGCGATATATGTATATAGTATATTTATAACCCCACCTGGAGCACCGCCGCCTGTACCCCAAAACACCAGCAGTCCTCTCCACCGCCGGCGGTGCCTGAGGCTGCGGGCGGCGGAGGGTCCCGCGGCGGCCGTTGGCGCCGCCGCCTCATTCTCTCTCTCCCGGGGGCGCATCAAGGCGCCCGCGAACGCCCAGTCGACGCCCGGCGACGCCCGGCTTCTTCATTTAACTTAGCGCCGCCCCTCGCCCCAGCCTCCACCCCGCCCCCACGCTCTTCGTTCCCGCACCTGCCCCTGCCTCCCCTCCCCCCAACAACGCTCTCCGCCATCACCTACGCCCCTCACTCCTCGCCAACCGCTCCTTCTATCGCCTCCTCGCTCCTACCCCGCCCCCCGCCACCCCCTCCACCTGCCACACACCTTTGCCCCTCGCCCCTCGCCCCTCGCCCCTCGCCCCTCGCCCCCTCGCCCCTCGCCCCTCGCCCCTCGCCCCTCGCCCCTCGCCCCTACGCCCCTCGCCCCTCGCCCCCTCGCCCCTCGCCCCTCGCCCTCGCCCCTCGCCCACGCCCCTCGCCAACTCGCCCTCGCCCCTCGCGCGGGCTGTCCTTGTAGTACGTTGTAGACACCTGTGCATCAGCAATTTCTCGTCTTCGTCAGAGTTGAAATTCAACCCTTCAAGTTGCTCATTAATGGACCGAAGATGTAATCTGACGGTGCCAAATCTGGCGAGTATGGCCGATCTGAAAGGCACTTGAAGCGTAGGTCGTCAATTATTATCACAGTTGCACGAGATGATTGCAGACTGGCATTATCATGTAGAAAAAAAAACACCTGCACTCAGCAAACTCCTTCACTGTGTATGTGGCTGACTTCAAATTGTTCTTGAGAAAGACGGAATAGTTGACTCTGGTCCCTGTCGTACCTTGGGACATGTACCTTTCGATTATTCTTATCCCAGAATAAAGTCATGTCTTATTAGGATGGTATAGACTCCTTTGTCACAACACAATTAGCCTGATCCGGACGTAGAGTATCACTCAAAAAATCGTACCTTCTCTGAAATTATTACACAACTCCTACACATACCGCTGTGACATACAGGCGTCCCCATACTTCTTCATTCTCTGGTGAATATCAACCGGAATCATATCTTCACTCCATAAGTCTAATAACTGTGTTGCTCCTTTGTACATCTGCAAAGTGATGCCGCCATCTTGAATCAGCTGTTATTCGGCTCCAACCACATCTAGTGACACTGCCAACTTGGAGAGACATCGAGGACTGTGCCTTCTAATTTGCGAACGCCTTCTAATTTCCGAACGAAATATTGTAAGTTTTTGAGCTACGGCCAGGGCATAAATACTGTGAACATTTTCTACTCTTGTGCCCCTTTCCGTGGTGACAAATCACCACGCCCTTTTTTAAAGAACTGGTTCATCATTCACCACATTGCATCAAATGTTTAACTGTTCTATACAGAAATTAATACTAAAATAATATTTTAATGTGTTTTTTGCCAGGCCTGGCTGCAAAAAAAGAACGTAATTTCCGTAAAAAGAATATGCAACGCGTCACCTTCAATTTGTTTTATATACAAGTGATGAGCGTTGAATGAAGAAATTACTACCCCATGGGTTCTAATAATAAAAGTCCTAAATGATCAAACATTATCTACTTGTCTAACCAAGAACCACGGCAGTGTTCCATCGTTAACCACCCTACTGGTATGCGCTTTTAATACAATACTTCTCTTCAGTGACGCAAATATTCTTAGAAGTTGAAGAATGTACTATGTACAGAGTACGTAAAACTATTTTGTGGTCCTCAGTAATAGGTCGAATAAGAACGTGTCACAAACATGAGTAATGAAATGAGCCTGTCACGTTATGATGACAGAGAATATGCACAATGCACACAGAATTAATTTATTGGAAGAAGAGAAACAAGATGATGGTAAACAAATATTTTTACTGGAAGATATAAAGCTGGAACTGTGTAGGAACGATTAGCGCTCATGAAAACTAAAAGTATAATTACGAACGCGAGCAGTAATTAACATTTAGCAAACTAGTTTGGTTCATCGACGGTAACATCCGCATTAGACATGGGCATCCACTTTACTCGCATCCCTCTTTACTGGCTTCCCGCAAGGGGGGACAGACGAGGTGGAGGCTGCGGCACAGCACAGAAAGAAAGACGGCAGTGGCGGCGGGAATTCGGCGATGGTGGGGTGGCGACGGCAGGGGTGGCGGCAGTGGGGGTGGTGGCGACGGGGGGTGGGGTGCGGAACGGCGCGGGTGGGATGGTGGGGGCGGGAGCGGAAGCGGCGACACCGACGGCAGTGCTGGGCGGGGGCGGCGGCGGGGGCGGGAGCGGTGGCGGAGGCGGGGGCGGGGCCAGATGCGGGAACGAGCGTTGGGCAAACGCCCTCTGCCGCAGCGAGCGTCCCCAGCCGCCGTGGCGAGTGCCTTTGTCCTGCGGACTCATTCGGAAGTGAGTTCCGCCCGATGGCGATGTGTGCGGTTTCCAAAAAAAAGGCTTAGGGCTGGGAAGAGCAGCCACCGTTGAGGTCGGATGAGTTTCGAATTCGAAGTTGGCAACTCTGTTACGGACCCAAGGTCCTGGGAAGGCATATGTTTTCGCATTTATTTCAGATCTAATTAAAGTTCCACCACCGCATCACGCCTTGTTGCTACGTAAATACAGAGTTCACGTGGAACATAACTTGTAACGCATTCCGAAATCCTCTTGTTTCCACGTGTGGACGTTGTTCAAAATAAGTCACTCTAAATGCATTATATTGTAATGACATTGAAGTAACACACTAGTATAACTTCTGTCTGAATACTCAGTGAAGTAGTGACATTACATTAAGTTTGTAAAATCAATTTATTTATCATTCAAGTTAATTTGGAACCGTTTTTTGAAGAAACATCAAACTTGTTAGATATCCACGTATGAATAATATATTCCAAGCTCACCTTTATCTTTTGCACAAGTGACAGGAAACTTAAAATGTCGCTCAAAATATCCCATCAAGGAGAGAGGATAAAAGCATTTAGAGTACGAAAATTTGTAAAATACATTAGAAACTTTTTCTTCGCTTCGACGAATTATTTCTGCTAGGTGTCTCGCAAGGACCTAAAATAGAATCATGGACCCAGTGAAGGAAGAAATGAAGAGCGCCGAATGTAATTGAAAGTCCAGCGAGGGGCCATCACCTAAGAGTGGACGCCGCGCGGGCGGAGGCGAGGGAGAGGTCGAGGGCGAGGGCAAGGGCCGAGACGACCCTCAGGGCCGGGAACGGGAATGGGGATAAGGGCGGGCAGAGACCCAATGGCCGCTGCGGCGCCGGACACACCGCAACGGCCCCGATTTGGGCGGAGAGAGGATGGCAGCAATAGAGTGACAGAGGCGAGGGAAACGGGAAACCCTGATAGGCCCGAGGTGATATTGGTATCTCAGCAGTACAACTACTATAGACACTTTAATTGGTGTCTCTGAGACTGCGGCTATTTTTATTTTACATGAGAATTGTTTTTTAGATGCATTAGAAAAGAAAGTGAAAGTGGAGGTTAATTCAATTGTGAATTTATCTATTTCTCGCTACTACTTAACCTGGAGGGTTTGATAACAGACGTCGTTAATTACCTTCTTAGCAAAAAATACATACATATTAACAATATTAATACATACAATTAACAATATGCACTGGTGGTGAGTCCTGCAAACGAGAGCTATTGGTAAATATTCATGACGTTGTCAAGAGTTTTATATGTAAATCACAGACGTGTAGTTAGTATAAATGTAATAAGTTAGTCCATGATGTGTACAACAACGAAAATTGTATAACACCAGAGGGTGTCGTTACAAAGAGGAATAAGAAAGTACTGGAATTAGAATCACAAGAATATTAACAAAGGAGTTCTATTTGTGAAAATCTACATACACTAATAATGGATAGCAGTGCTATCGCCATTGTAGTAATATCACTATAGTGTCTAATAAAATAGGTTTCAATATACGAAAATTTCTTCTACAGATCTCAGTAAAGTTAACGTATTGAGTTTTCAGAAAAACGGAGAACCAAACGATAAAGATTATTGTACTTGGAGAGAGTCATTGGTAATAGCTAGATAAGTGCGAAGGACCCTCACAAATAACAATTATGTTCCTCTTATAGCAAGACTGACGCCAATATAAGTAGTAGCGAGAATCAGACAATAGAGAAAGGGGAAATGTTTATTTTCGTACGTGAGACTTAAAAATCTCAACAACGAACACTTTGTCTTATACGAAAACATGTTTTTCTTATTAGCGAACGCAGAAGAGTGGTTGATTAATATATTCAACGTTATTTTACTATCAAGTAGTCAACGTATTAATAGTTTATATTTATTAAAACATATTATTTTAAATTGATATACCTTTCTATCGAATGATTTGATAACTGACATGTAATTACAGAACGTTACAAACCCATGGGTTGCAGAATGATTACTACTGATTCCAGGGGCGTTAACTGTTAAGGTAATTAGTATCGTAAGTGTAGTGTGTATTTTTTTCTGAGGAGATGGCGGTGATCCTGCCCCGCAGGATGGCGAGATCCGGCGCCGATCTACCGTCAGCTAGCGGGGCTTTTCCCCAACTAGGCATCTCTCGATAGCGGGGCACCGCCTTCGCCGGGACAAGCTCTGAGCTCCCGACCGGTCACCCGGCATGTGTGATAGTGTAGTGCATGTTCGTGTAAGGGGGTGAGGATAGGGCAAGGAATGGGAATGAAAGATCGCGCGCGATCCGTGGCCCGTTTGTTAGGATACTTCTCTGGCATTCGCCTGGTGTTGATCGGAGAAACCACAGAAAACTAACGATCAGAGCAGTTGGCCGCTAGAATTCGTTTCCGGATAGAGACAGTTCTCGACCCAGCTATCCGGCTAGAGTCGATAAGTAAAACCGGTGGAATAGAAAGCTAGCGCTCCATTACGGGTGCCCTGAGCAAGACTACCTGAGACACGCCCGGTCTGAGCGAGGCAGAGGAAATGAAGTCGTAGGTTTCCGCGGCCGGAGTCATGTGGATGATCTTGGCTGTCCGGGTGACGCCGCGTCGAAGGCTGTGTTGCCGACCTTTCGACCATCTTATCGTGGTCTTCCTCAGGGCTGGAATGCCAAAATTGCAGAGCATTCCAGCCCTGAGGAAGACCACGACAAGATGGTCGAAACGTCGGCAACACAGCCTTGGACGCGGCGTCACCCGGACAGCCAAGATCATCCACGAGGCGGAGGATGGTAACGGCCGGCGGCGGCGGCGTGGCACCGAGGGAATTCCTCGCCCCAATTAAAGATCGCGGGGGCGCGGGTGGGGGCAGGGGAGAGGGCGGCGGCAGTCGACGCCGCGGATCGATCCATCGGATTCTCGCGCGTCGCCGCCGCCTCTCGCTGCGCCGCTCCGCGCGCGCTGACCCGAATCCCTTCGGCCGCCGCCGCTCGCGCCCTCGCCTGGGTGCGCGCGGCGGGAAGGCATTCGAAGGCGAGTTTTACTCCCCCGTATATAGGATGTCCGGGGAGGAAACGCCGAAACTTCGAAAATAAGCTCTTAAGACAATTCTAAGCATATTTTGTCTGATAAACTACGTGGATATTCCGAATCGTTGAGCCGCAATGAGCACACAAAAGTTGGTTTGAAAAATTGATTTCTAGGCAAACATTTGTTTTATAGAAGCATAGAAACACTCCAGAAACATGTAAATTGTTTATTATTTACAAAAGAAATGAATATATTTGTTCAGAAAGAAAAAATTAAGCGAGAAATATAAAAGCAGTGGAATTGTGTAAATTGGGTGCTTTTTTATTTCTGGCTTAATTTTTCTTTCTGAACAAATATACTCATTTCTTTTGTAAATAATAAACAATTTGTGCGTATTGAAATAGATCTACCCAAAGTCGTCGTCGTTTCATTTTGTAGAGCAAAGGAGCGTTGGTGTGTGGTTATAGCTAGTAAAGTGAAGGAGCGAGATTTTTAAGTGTAAAGATCAATGAGTGTTTTTAAATGCAAAACGTATTATGTGTGCATGAACCGTCAACATTTCATGGATTCCGAATAGAAATAGAATGTAATATTTACATTAATATTTACTCTCTATGAATGTGAAATAATGAAGCTTTGAATCTCTAAGCCACAAAGGTAAGAGTATCACAGACTTAGATTCGCCACATGCTAATCGCCATAACTATAGTCCGCAGAGTCCACGGGACTCCCAACCACATGTTCAAAATTCCTCTGCACAGTGAGGCGAGCTGAGTCGCCGAGTTTGCTAAGGCTGACGCGCCTTATCGTCTCTATTTGAAGAGTGGTGTGTTCGTTCACGTCGAAGATGAATGTTTTCTTGAGGGTTGTGGCATGGTGAGGCTTCCCCAAGCACGATGTAACCTCTTTTAAAATTATTCCTTCCATTTCTAGCCGTCCTGGGTGGTGTAAGAATATGGTATTTTCGCGCAATAAGGTATTACATCCGGTCTGCTTATCGAAATTCGAATTTAAAAGCAGAATTTTAAAAGAAGGAATACATTTTAAATTTTGTATTTATCTCTACATTCCTCTAAAAAATCCAAAAACGTCCCGTAAAGTCTAGAATATCTAAAATTAAATACCTACAAAATAATACAATTAAGGATGAATTAATCAAAATCTATGCAAAGCATCCTCAAGTGTAGAGTTTCGCAATTTTTCAGCGCCTGACGGCTTTGCCCGAGTGGCAACTGTTGAGCGCGCTGTGAAGGCCTATGCAGGGGAGGGAATTTCCCGGGCAGGCGCGGGGATCCAAGAGCGAAGCGTTGTGGGTGGAGACGACGGACAGTGAAAACAATGGGCTCAGAACCACCAAAAGTAGAGGTATGACGTGAGCTGGTGAAAGAAAAAAAATCTGAGGGCTGTATGAAGAAGAAAAACCGACGCCAGCGAAAAAAGGAATGGCGGGAAACAAGATGAGTACAGAAAGGTAGAAGGAGTAATAGGTCAAGAAGATTCCGGGTGATAGACAAGAATGTACCGTAAATGGGATGGAGAATGACGTAAACTCGTAAACGGGAGTGGAAGATCTGGAATCATTAATCCCCAATCCAATACCGTAAACGTACACCAATCCAACATCTGGGTGAAGTTGGACATTAAAGTATTAGTGGTACTGTAAATGTAAATTTTAGTAGTTTCCTACACAACCATAAACGATTTTTACAAGTTTTCACATTTCATAAATAAATTAAAAATGGCATGTGAACATGAAAGTAAGGTTTTAGAGAGTATTTATTTTATGAACGTGGGATAATTGGGGTCATGAGGTAGAGAAATAGTGAAAACTGACAATCAAGGTGTCTGTAGAGGATGCTTCCTTGCTTGATTGATTAGTTATTTCGGCAGTGTTAACCGCTAAGCTCATTATTCCCGTAGGTTTAGTGCACGTGTTTTCTTCGGGAAGTAGCGGTGAACTTTCCTTGCTGGATGTTGAGATCCGACGGCGACTTACACTTCGGCTAGTGGCGTTTTCCCAAACCAGGTATCTTCCTCCACCGGCCCATCGCTCCAGACAGGACAAGCTCCAGTCTCTCGGCGTATGTAGTAGTGTAGTGCATGTAAGTGTAAGTGTGTAAGCAAGGTGTGAGGATAGGACAAGGATAGGTAAGGAAAGATCGTGCGCGGTACGTGGCTCGTTTGTTATGGTACTACTCCGTCATTCGCTGAGTGTTGACAGGAAAAATCATCAATAAAACTAAACTACCGTTCAGAGCAACCGGAAGCTATAATGCTCAACATAGCAGATGAATACGACCTAGCTATCTAAATAGTTTCGAAAATCCTACCGCTACCAGAACTCGAATCTAGGACCTCACATCCAGAGGCACTGATGTGACACCAATCGGTGCTCGGAGTCACCTAAGCCTAAGGACGCTTGACTATATTTGAATCAGATATATGTAAATTGCAGAGGATGGGTGTTAGGCCACTTACGACGTTGACAAATGTACCACAAGCAAGTGCACCGACATACGACGGACGTGAGCCTCCGGAGCTACACAGTGATTTGACAGTGTTAGTAGAAGGTACTGGTCACCAATAGTTAACGTTCAGATACCAAGAGATGTTGCATTATCAACTAATTCCCTTCCGTAATTTTCCACTGCTACATTTTTTCCTCTCGAGAAATCCCCCCTTTGGGTGATTCCTGGTCCTATTATCAATATCTACACGTATCGTTCAAGACATTGTCTCAACTTCCATTGTAGAAGCACTCATTCCATTGTTTGTATGTCTTCCTCATATCATTATCAATAACTCCACATAACGCAAAAGACGCTTTGTTTAACTTTCTTCACGTAATCGTCGTTGGGTCGTTAAGGTTGTAAGTCATTATAATCCCCCCTTCAGAAGCTTTTCCGTAACCCAATTATCTACTACGTTCTTTAACGATAAGTCTTCTAAATCTAGCAAATTAGGAAAAGTTTGAGGTCCGAACACGGGATATATAAACTCGTCTGTTAGGGAACATGAGCATTCAGCTCCAGCAAGCAGTCGAATCCACATCATCCAGCAACATGAAGACGCTCGTGTTTCTGTGCTTGGCCGTCGCGGCTGTGGTGGCGGTGGAGAAGTACCCCGACCAATGGGACAACTATCCCATCGACGACGTACTCAAGAACGACCGGATATTGGTGGTGTACATCAAGTGCGCCCTTGAAGACACTCCGTGTTCCAATAAGGTAAGAATAAGCACATTTATAAATAATACACAACGAATTAATGCCTAAATTTGTTTTGCCTAAGTCTAACAATTTAATAATCCATTGATTGGTGATTTGTAATTCCGGACGCGTCAACTGCTAAGGTAACTTATTTAATATTACTTTACGAATTGTTACCACCCTCGCTCTATTGAGGGAGCGCAATAATAATTGCCTTAAACTTTAATTCACACATAGTTGCACTTCAAAGTCACGAGCTGGAAGGGGAAACACTGTCATTCAATCGGGTGCTTCGTTAGGACTCACATTGTTGGTATTGGAGTTCCCGTTTGGATAACAATGTCCCCCTCTCGTGATTACGAAGTGCAGCTACATGTAAATCGGAGTGCGCAAGCGCGGCTGGCGCGAAGGCCGTAGTGTGAAGGCAGGGGCGTGACGCGCGCTTGCGTGTGTGTGGCAGGAGGCGGAGCAGCTGCGCCACTACCTGCCGGAGGCCATCCGCACGGGCTGCGAGCGCTGCACCGACAGGCAGAAGGAGCGCGCGCGCTACGTCATCCGCTTCCTCATCGAGCACAAGCCGCAGGAGTGGGCCACCATCGTAGCCAAGTTCGACCCCACGGGCGAGTACCGGGTCAAGTACGAGCACTTCCTCAAGGCCTAACCGCAACTCAATGCCAATTAGCTGCGCCAACCGGACGATGGAATTGTTTGACATCCTGTACCTTTTTCTTCATTTTTGAATATTTAGACTACAAAGCAATTGAATTATTAAAAGAATCTTATTTCAACACATTTTGATTTCAAGATATAATGCACTTCTTCCTCTCTCTTAAACCGACTCCTCTTTCCTTATTCTCGATATACCTTCAACAAAGCGACAGACAAATTTATCATATTCTATAAATCCACTCCTTGGGAAATGTGGATTGCAATCCCTCTGCACTCAAGTGCAAATTCACTCGTAGCCTTTATCATAATCTGCCTTTATTATAAACACTTCCGCTTCCTCTCATTACATTCCTTGTAATCGCATCAATATTATACTTCTCTGCAAGCACACGGCGAGAATACGTTCAATAAAATATTCTGTGGAAAAATAATAAACTCAAATAATGTTATTTTGTACCTTACATATCACGAAATATGATTTAATATGGCGTATTTCAATGAGCTGAGAATTAACATTTTCATTGAAATGTATCACTAATATTTTCTAATTTTAATCTAAATATTTTAATGTAGAAAACTGCATTTGGAACCGAACTGTTAACATAAGAAATGCTTTGAAATTGGAATTTCTATAACTCGACGTATCAGCCGGGTAAGTTTTGTTATGTAGATTGGTAATGATCATCCTGAACATCCCAAAGTGGTTATCGACTCAATTCTTAAGACGTGATGAACGCCCTTGGAGTAGGGTACCCACGCTTATGGTGTGTGTGTGTGTTGTGTTTGTGTGTGAGAGAGAGAGATAGAGAGAGAGAGAGGGAGTCACGGAGAAGTTCACATTCTACAGGGCCCGGTTTTGAAGGGCTCACACGTGTGTTTAGGACTAGATGATGGAAATATCTCGTAAGACTGGGTGTGAAAGAGATATTTAAAAAAAAACGTGAAATTACATTTTTCAATAGATTTGCGATTACTTGAATTGATGCTGCAAAGTTTCCTCAAAGAATTTGTATGACCAGTAACCAAAACAACTCCATATCTGGCCAGGAACCCCTTTCCATTCACCAAGAAGAAGCTATTCACATATTTTCCCGGCTGCTTTGAATCGTTTCGACTATTTGAGAATGCAATGCAATGAGTAGAAGTAAGTCCTAGCTGGATTTTAGACCTCACAGAATCTGCTAGATTTACCACTGGGTTGAGACAGCAAGAAATTGAAGCGCGGTGAAAGGAAGATGAAGACAGCGTTCGGGTGATGAGGGAGTAGAGAGCGAAGAATCGAAGGCAAGCGTCGCGATCGCTGCTTCGCTGCGCGGGCGGTGCAGAAGGGCTTTGTTGAGGCACGGGGAGAAGGGTTCGACGTCGACAACGGCGCGACGGCGGGGGTGGGGGGTGGGGGGCGTTAATCAATCATCGACATCCCGCCGCCGGCGTTCGGGACGACGGTGGCAGGCGCGTCAGAGGAGACAGTGGGGGAGTAGTGGGAGGTTGAGGCGGATGTGGGAATGCTAGTTGGCGAGGCTTGGCGGCGGAGCGTCAGCGGAGATGGCGGGGGAGTAGTGGGAGGTTGGGGCGGGGGTGGGAATGCTAGTTGGCGAGGCTTGGCGGCGGAGCGTCAGCGAGATGGCTGGGGGAGTAGTGGGAGGTTGGGGCGGGGGTGGGAATGCTAGTTGGCGAGGGCTTGGCGGCGGAGCGTCAGCGCAGATGGCGGGGGAGTAGTGGGAGGTGGGGCGGATGTGGGAATGATAGTGGCGAGGGGTGGCGGTGGAGCGTCAGCGGCGATGGCGGAGGAGTAGTGGGAGGTTGGGGCTGGGGGTGGAATGCTAGTTCGGCAAGGCTTGGCGGCGGAGTGTCAGCGGAGATGGCGGAGGAGTAGTGGGAGGTTGGGGCGGGGGTGGAAATGGTAGTTGGCGAGTCCTTGGCGGTGGAGCGTTACAGCGGAGATGGCGGTTGGGAGTCGGAGTATAGTGGCGAGGTTGGGGCGGATGTGGGAATGCTAGTTGGCGAGGCTTGGCGGTGGAGCGGTCAGCGGAGATGGCGGAGGAGTAGTGGGAGGTTGGGGCGGGGGTGGGAATGCTAGTTGGCGAGGCTTGGCGGCGGAGCGTCAGCGGAGGTGGCGGGGGAGTAGTGGGAGTTCGGGGCGGTGGTGGTAGACGGCACCGGAGTCGGGTGGTAATGCTATTTGGCGAGGCGGGGCGGGGCGGCTGCGGGGACTGCGCCGGGAAGGGTGTTGAATTAGGCGTAGGCAGCGTCGTGGGCGGCAGCGTTGGCGGGGGTGCGGTGGGCGAGGGCGGACGTGGGCGTACGGGGCTAGTGAGAGCGGCGGAGGTGAATGGGGCAGCGGAGGAGAAGGGGGTGTAGGAGAAAGGGGTCGGCGGGGGCGAGGGGGGCGGAGAGGTGGAGAGACGAGACGTGGGGGGCGGCGTGGGACGAGGTAGAGAGGGCGAGAGGTGGGGGCAGGAGAGGCGCCTAGGGCTGAGGGCGCCGGAGCGGCTCAATTTCCCGCCGCTGTCCTCGTCCTCTCGTCTTTCGCCCTCCACCGCCCTTGGCGCGCTGCGCGGCGAATGGGACACCCGCGATGGCAGGGCGACAAGACACGACGCGGAAATGGAAAACATCATTTTCCAAAGGGAGTACCCTTTCATTTACCTCACATTAGGGGCTCAAGTGTTTGGCGAAAAATCGAAATTGATTGAATGGGTTGTTAAGAGGACAGTATTTTACCGCTTGAATTCGTTTAAAGTAAGACATCATCAAAGTGATCGTCGTACATTCATTGACATCTTCTGATATGCTAAACCTAAAGAAATACAAATGTACAAAATTCTCTATTTCACATCTTCCTGAAAATGTAAAGTCCAGGGAGAGATCTACGACCAATCGCGACCAAGTCGACCTCAAACTTAGTCTCTGATGATTCCTAACAATAATTACTCTCATCTCTTCAACATTTATATATTTATATAAATATTATATGTATACACCATATATCACCACAATCCTTCCAAAATATCATAAAATAGATAATGCATTCGCCAACAAACATAAAGTATTGTAAAACTAGAGATCTTCGCAATGTATGCTTTAATTCCTGGTTCATGATAATAATAATAATAATTGTATTTTGATAATTCACTTTTCACACTTAACTGGGAATAAAATTGCATTTACTGATTATAATATTCTGTAATTAACTCGTAGTATAAAATAACAAAAATACTATTAGATCCGGAGTGGAATATGTTATGATTCCTGGAGATTCATTTTACTATTTCCACTAAATACGGTTCACCATATTGAAAGATGTCATTATACTATTTCTTCTCGGATTTTAAATTATTCGTTGTAATTCTACCATAATTTTCTGTTCTACGATTGTAATTTTCTTTTACAAAATACTTGTTTGACTTCTAAAATTACTCAATTTACTTCAAGGGAAATTTCATGTAATTCAGTTTCAAAGACATCTCTTTTTCAGATAATCTAATCTTTTCATTACATTACGAAATTTGTACTTTGCCGCAAATTAACTCTGAGCCCCTTATTTACGCGTAGGAAAGAGTGAATCTGCAGTTGAGTGCTGTGATTCTAACCCACATTGCCCCAAATGGACTGATAGGATCGGATGAATTGAGGCACTCAGAAAAATAACGGCAGATCCAAACTAAAGTTCATTTTGAGGAAAACTGACTTATCCTGTTTTTCACGTTTTCTTTCACGTATCACGTTTATTTTTGCTCTGGACAAATTTTTCAACACGCAATTTGAGGGATAAGCCATATCCCAATTCATTTGATATTTCAGCATATGATAGGTATATGGCAGGAGTTTACCGTAATACTTCTAAATGAAAATCCATGGTCGATTGGGATCTGTCGTTATTATCCTGAGCGCTTCAATTGATCTGTTGCTTCGTTGAGGGAATATCGAGAACAAGGAAAGAGGAAACGGTTTAAGAGAGAGGAAGAAGTGCATTATATCTTGAAACAAAATGTGTTGAAATAAGATTCTTTTAATAATTCAATTGCTTTGTAGTCTAAATATTCAAAACTGAAGAAAAGGTGCAGGTGTCAAACAATTCCATCGTCCGGTTGGCGCAGCTAGTTGGCATGAGTTGCGGTTAGGCCTTGAGGAAGTGCTCGTACTTGGCCCGGTACTCGCCCGTGGGGTCGAACTTGGCGACGATGGTGGCCCACTCCTGCGGCTTGTGCTCGATGAGGAAGCGGATGACGTAGCGGGCGCGCTCCTTCTGCCTGTCGGTGCAGCGCTCGCAGCCCGTGCGGATGGCCTCGGGCAGGTAGTGGCGCAGCTGCTCCGCCTCCTGCCACACACACGCAAGCGCGCGTCACGCCCCTGCCTTCACACTCCGGCCTTCGCGCCAGCCGAGCTTGCGCACTCCGATTTAAATGTAGCTGCACTTCGTAATCACGGGAGGGGGACATTGTTATCCAAACGGGAGCTCCAATACCAACAATGTGAGTCCTAACGAAGCTCCCGATTGAATGACAGTGTTCCCCTTCCAGCTCGTGACTTTGAAGTGCAACTATGTGTGAATTAAAGTTTAAGGCAATTATTATTGCGCTCCCTAAATAGAGCGAGGGTGGAAACAATTCGTAAAGTGGGTACGGATTGTCAACCAGCAGAAGCCAGTCTTTCCAGAAGATCTGGAAAGTGAAGCAGTACTTTAAACAAACTATCGTCCTTGCATCGCGAGAAATCAAAGTAATATACATTTAATCTATTGCATTCGTTTATTTCAGTATAAATATGTAAACGGTTTCGAAACTCCTGCTTGGAAATTATGAATATGTATTTAAAATATCTTATCATTGTATTATTAGACATTAGAAGTACATATAAAGTAGCACGTTTTCTTGTTTAAAAAATCTACGAGTATATTTTATTTGAAATCTGTAGTATTATAGAACATTGTGAAACGACGATGTAATGGTGGGTATTAATAACCAGTGTGATATTACGGTACGATCGGGGAACGAGCCAGTAAAATTACGATCCAATTTATTTTAAATAATAATCGACTAAAAATGTGTAATAATAAAAGAAATGAAAACTGACCAGCATAATATAATAGCAAATGTAATTTTAATGTACACAATCGAACGAAACATTTTCTAGAACGATTCCCAATGATTAATTAAGTGTCAACACTTGGTTTGTACACTTCTCTGTGATTGGGCAAGAACCTGTATTATAGAAAATTGTATCGAAATGAGTATCAGTATGCAATGAGTGCAGTCATCAAATACCAGAATTATACAACGGGAGTATAAAAACTTTATTACCTTAGCTTTTGACGCTCCCGAAATCACAAATCAATCAATCAATGTGTTATTAAATTGTTAGATCTAGACAAAACAAATTGTGGTCTTTACTTTCTGAAAAATTATTTATTAATTTGTTTATTCTTACCTTATTGGAACAAGGAGTGTCTTCAAGGGCGCACTTGATGTACACCACCAATATCCGGTCGTTCTTGAGTACGTCGTCGATGGGATAGTTGTCCCATTGGTCGGGGTACTTCTCCACCGCCACCACAGCCGTGACGGCCAAGCACAGAAACACGAGCGTCTTCATGTTGCTGGATGATGTGGATTCGACTGCTTGCTGGAGCTGAATGCTCATGTTCCCTAACAGACGAGTTTATATATCCCGTGTTCGGACCTCAAACTTTTCCTAAGGTGCTAGATTTAGAAGACGTCGTTAACGATTTTATTGTTTATTTGAATTATGTAAACGGTTCTGAGGATAGGATTATAATGGTTTACAAACTTAACGATCTAATTTCTCAAGAAGATGAAGATTGAGCACTTCTGTAAAACAATTTAAGACAATTCGACTTTAACGATACGTGCAATTATTGATAACTAGATGAGGTCATGCTAAGAATGGTCTTCTCTAGAGGAAAAAATTTAGAGTGGAAAATTTCTCAATGGAAGCAACGCAACGTCAACGTACTGTGTCTTAAAGTTGAGAATTTGTAATCTCGGATCGACAATCAGTGCTCTGGGATCATTTCCAAGCTCATGACCTATTACCATCGTGAGTTTGAAACCTTAACCCATAGCCCTTAATCCGTCGTATTGTCTATGTTGGTGCTCGTGATAAACTTGCCAACCTATAACTCTTGCAACATCCAGTTTCTGTCAATATACATAAAATCTCACACCAATGTATTCAAACATCCACTCAATCACGTCGTGATCATCAATTCTCAACATGACCGTATCAGTAATGATAATTATCATATGTCGTTATCGTTTCTAATCGAATCAATAGTTTATCTCGTCTCTGAATCACACTTCTATAACAACCCTTTGGTATTTATTTTGCAATGTGAAAGTTATAAAACGAAAATGTATGTGGCTTGTGAGGGAGGGAGTGTAATGTCATATTCATAGTACTATTTGTAGTTTCATCACCAACTCTTACTATTGCAAGGAGATTTTTGTAGCGATTTCGTATCGTTGGGTAGGGGGTAAATGATCCCATGATCTTCCATTCGCATCTATGAAATCTCCCACTCTACATTCTTGCCCTCCTTTCTGAATTTTCTTCTATTGCTCGTCATCCACGTTACTTGCCTTCACTGTATTTTTCCGCCTCTCAAATCCTTTCTTCTATTCGTCTGCACGTCAATTATCGCTTTTCTCCTGTCGTTATCTTCTTCATAGCTTCGAATCTCTCTCTCTCTCTCTCGCTCTTGTTTCTCGCGCTCTCTCTCTCGCGCTCTCCTCGCCCACTCTCGCTTTCTCTCTCTCGCTGCTATCGCACTGTTTTGTTGTTTCTTCGCCCAGTGTTGTCACTATTCTCACTTCGTCTCCACTCGTAATTCATGGGCCTTGTCTCTACCCTACGGATCAGGTTTGCGAGCTAGACGCTCAGCGTTTGCTACCCGGAGGCGACAAACGTGACGGACGCTGAAAAATTACGAAACTTCACACTTAAGGATGCTGAGCGTGGGTGTTGATTAATTACCCCGCCATAGCATTATTTTAATTTTTTAGATTTAGAGATTTTAGATTTTTTGCTAGTAGAATGAGAAGAAAATTTTATATTTTAGAATCTACACTTCTTTTGAGAATATACGCTATTTTAACACGGATATTTTCATATATTCTCTCCTTAATTTTAAGATTTTTAAGCTTTTTCGTTCGAAGGTAACACGTAATGCACGAAACAAAAATTGGTAATTTTATTTTCAGCTAGATTAGGTAACGATTAAAATTTATTGAAATGGGGGTATGTTTATATATTTTCAAAACAAAATATGTACTCCTATCGTTGGGAAGTATTTTTCCTCAAAGATTATACATTGGTGGTAATTTATTGAAATTCTCGAACTATTTAAAGGTTTTGCGTTATGGAAATGTGAACCAGCTTTGATGCACAAGAGATGATCCAGAACAATTTCATTTAATTATCAATTCCTGAGATAATTTTTAAACACTTTTTTCAATTTCATTGCAATTAATTGATAATACCAACTTAACATTAAAATATTATTATTTAACCTTATAACATTATCATTATAACATTAAAACAAGACTAAGTAGTCATTTACAAAATATTGAAAGATGTTGCACATGCGTTTCGTACGTTTTGTTGCATTTAGCTCTTAGTTAAAATTCCAGTACCATACACTTAATGTTTACATTTGACCCCTTAATCATAGGAAAGATGCCAGACGTTCTTGGACAGTAGTTAGTAAGGTAGTTGTAGAATTTTGGAACACTTGCATTATAATAATACTTATTACGAAATTGACTACAGTTGTGAGCATAATGAGTCATTAAGTATTAGAACACTTGTGTTCAAAGAATTTTAATTCACATTATCTTGACTCAAATTAATGGCTGAATTAATCATATACTTATTTATTTAAATACGTTGGAAACCACATTTACAATGATTTTCTAAAAATATGCAAGCGCATCGCTTCTTCAGGGAAAACAAGTATAAAACTCGTATACTTCATCCTCCTTCTTTCAAGTGACTTACAGTCTGCATTTTTGTATTGAATTGGAAGAGTGTTTTCCTTTTACCCTTCTCGATGTTCTAGACATGATTTTTCCTTTGTAAATGTCTCTATGAAGGAGAAGAAGAAATTGAGTTTCGTTTTCTACTAATGATCGCACAAGAAATACGTAAGCTAATTCTCTCACATTCCACTAAAATTTACCTTTAAAATTCGATTAAATATGAATCAAAATATGACATATTTCGTATATTTTTTAAGGATGAAAATGCCTAAAAACGTTACTATGTTTTAAGAAGTACTCGAATGTTCTGAGACTTCTATGATGAAGTACGTCGTTTGATACTAATGAAATTAACTTCATGTTTATTTCGTTTATTCAGTGGCAAAAACCGTATACGTGACAGTACATCAGTATGTGACGCATGGAGGAAAAGCATAATTTGTACATTTTCTTCAGCTCCAGAACCCTTACCCCACCTTTTTACTAAACATAGTTCAATGATAAATAAGCATACCAACAAAGTGTGGTTAGCAACATTTGAAAATTTTACTCGCCAGTAATAGAAAATGAGTTTTCATCGACAAGGAAACGTGCGTGCATAATGAAGCCATATTTATGTGTAAAAGTAAAACAAGGGTTCATCTTAGAATCTGCTCTGAATATCAAGGGAAAGTGGACGAAAAATCTGATCATCTTGAAATCGACATTGACGTAATAAACATAAATGGATTTAAAATTAATTAAATCCACAATAAAAAAGTTTGGCGCAGGCGATTTCCTTTCTTAGAGGTTTAAAACTCTTTTGTGCATTAAAATTAAAACAAATGCATCGTCTGGCCTGCCTGATGTAGAATTAATCTAGATTTGCTAAGGTTATATTTAAAATACGTAGTTCTAAAAACTCGTTATCTTATCCCTGTGATAATTTGCATATTATAACGTAGTATTACAAGTTAATGTTCCAAAATAAATATGTGTATTACTTCATGCAAGAGGCACAGAGATTGTATTTTTGCTTCTATTCGTTTATACAATATGGGGGATAGAATCGATGTACACACAAAACCCGCGTGGCGTTCGCATTTATCTTTTATTCAAGTAATCATGTTTTCACAATGGCGTGAAATAACAAGTGTCAATCAGAACTGGACTAACCTTCATTATGAAACAGCAAATAATCCTCTGGCACATTGCACGCTGAATCTGGGTATAAATATAGATATACGTTCGAAGTGAGACGCATTAACATTTGGAAATGTGACATATTACAAACCTGAAAATGTTCTTCCGAGCGCGGGTGATAGAATATTCATGTTGTTTTCGAAACAAAAACCAGCACATCAAAAAGATTTTCCACTACATTCGCGTTAAATTTTTTAGCACTACCTTCATTAAGCTTCAAATGTTCAAGAGAGGCAGAGAGAACTTCTGTTCAAATGAAAATGGTGGAGGGAGAGAAAGTAAAATGAGAAAGTTATAGCTTGGGGAAATGAACATTAAAAAGAAAACGAATGTGAGCGAGAGCGAGAAAGGAAGAACGGAAATGAATGAAAGTGAAGTTGAGAATGAACAAGAATGGGAAGTAAAGAATGATACTGGGAGAGCCTGAGCAGGACGAATGAGAGAGGAAGAACGAACGTCAGAAGTACAGAGAATGCAATGGAAATAAGCAACGAAAAACAAGTATGAGATAAAAAGTAGGAGATTGTAAGTTGGTGAAATAGAAATGGAGAAGGAAGGAGAGGGAAATAAAGTGAGAGTGACTGAAGTATAGGAACAGAGTAGAAAAATTAGTAAGACGACGAACAGAACTGTATGTAGAAGAGCACGAGAATGATTATGGTGAGAAGGGTAGGATGTAAAGTGAAGGACCACAGTTCACGAAGAGAGTTAGAGAATGAATGGAAAGGGAGGTAAAGAGGGAGAGAGGAAGAAAGGTTTGGTGAGAGAGGGGACAGAAGAAAAGAGGGAATAAAGCTAGGCGACTGAGAAGAAGAGAGTTGGAGCGTTCAACGAGAACAAATGCGATAATGAGGGAATGGAAGAGAGAAAGAGAGAGTCAAGGAGAAAGAGAGAGTAAGGCATAAATTAGAGTAAAGGAAGGGCGGAGTGTGCAGGAGGAGAGTTTGAGTGTTCATCAAGAAAAACGAATGTGAGGAGAGAATGCTAGATCAAGGAAGAGACGAGGAAGAAACAGGGAGGCAGAAGATCAGGGGAAGTGAAGCGAGGGGAGAGAATGAATAGGGTGAGTTCGAGTCCGAGACGGAGAGACAAACGGAGGAAGAGATAGAAAGAAAGAGATAAAGAGACAAGAGGGACCAAGAGAGAGAGAGAGTGAAAGAGAGATAAAGGGAGGAAGAGAGAGAGAAAGGGAGACAAAGGGAGGAAGAGAGAGAAAGGGAGACAAAGGGAGGAAGAGAGAGAAAGGGAGACAGAGGGAGGAAGAGAGAGATAGAGAGACAAAGGGAGGAAGAGAGAGGAAAAGAGAGACAAAGTGAGAGAGAGAAAAAGAGTGACTAAGGGAGAGAGAGAGGGGGGGAATAAAGCTGGCGGGCAGAGTGCGCGCGGGTGTGACGCGCTCCGCGAGGGCGTCCGCCGCCTGCCCGCGCTGCCCGCGCTGCTCTCGCGCGAGAGCCGTTGCGCGGACTGAAATCTGATTTATGAAATTTTCACGCGACCAAACGCACAAGAGGAGCTAATTGGAAAATACGATCCCCGCCGGCGCCAGCCACGTGCGCCGGCAGGGGCGGGGGGGGCGGGGCGGGGGCGGGACGCGGCGCGGCGCGTCGTTTGCGCAAAGGATATGAGAGCGTTTTTATGACGCGTTGAAAGTGAGGGGCAGCAGCATCGAACTTGGCGCACTGGCCCTCAGTCGTCGCCGCCGCCGCACCGCGTTGCCGGCCTTAGGATAAGCCGACGTGTGATACATCTCCCGGGCCGTAAAAAACGTTGCTCTTCGCACTGTCTTGCTATTAGTCACTGGCTTCGGCGTCGCACGCCGACGTCGTGTGTCTGTGTTTAGAATCTGGAATGGCGCAGGGGAGAAGGGTGGCGGCAGTGGCGGTGGAGAAGGGAGAGGGGAGGACGCGTTGCCGAAGCGAGCGCGCCAGCCGGGTTAAAGGGGACACGCGAATTGCGGAGTCGTTACGGTCGAATTTCGGAAGTGACTGCGCAGATTCATCACTTAAATGCTCTGCTGTGATGAGCGTTTCTCGGGATGGTGATCTGAGGGCTTGAATTTTTCTTCTAGATTCTGAGAGTTAAAATTGGATCAATTAATGTGGATAATGTATCAGAAAGTGGATTTATAACGATCCGATTTCTCTCATCCGAACACCATTTCATGATCGAATGAAAACAATTTTTTATTATAAACAATAATTAAACAACCTAATCAGTGAGTTTAAATACACGAATTATAAACAAGATAACAAATATAACGAATGTACAGATTTTTCTGCTTCAAAATTTGATAGTATTATAATACAAAATAAGGTAATTTTCAGTGAGCTGAAGGTCACTATGGAAATGTAATGGTACAATTACTAAAAATATGCTCCACACATTTAAGATTGTTGAATCAAAATATTAGAGACTCTAGTAGGAGCAACAGAAATAAAAAAGAACAGTTTGAATATGAAATCAATTGCAGAACATGAATTAGCCAAAATTGACAGGGATTATAAACATGTCAACAAAAACGAAAGGAGCTTAAAATTGCAAAATGTTTGTAAACCGCATCAATGTTGGAGTCAATCAAAGTATGAAACAACGATTCTTTACTACGAAAATTTGGTACTTATTATTATTTCATTCAGCGTGTGCACTTTATAAATTTAAAATGTATTGCGTTGATTTTAACAGGTTTTGGATTTACTTTGCTACTATGTTTTAAACAAAAGAATAGAGAAAACATGTTATTTCACATTACGAAATCCACCATTGCTCTCCTCTGTTCAACTATATATTACTTCGGTGATAGTTATAATTATTGCAACTATCGTTTGACAACTGTACTCAAGTTAGTTGCACTTTTTAATTATTTATTGAAATATAATAAATAAAAGACTGCAGCAGTCATTGGGTGGATTGAGTAACTCAGTGACTTTTGTTGCCAGTCCCAAGCCCGAATAAAGGAGGGGGGTTGGTGCTTAACCGTAAAATAGCCAAAAAAATCTGGAGACAACCTCTAGGGCTAACAACCTTAGTTGTATAAATTTGGACTTTGTTCAACCAATGCACATATGTCATAATATGGAGTTAGCTTCTGATGAAAATGTGTGCCCTGAAGACAAAGCTGGGTGATCGGATTCCAGGGTGCCTAGCAATCTGGAGCTACACTATGGAGAAAAGGAACAAATTAAGAGCATTTCAAAATTCAAGAAAAGGAGAAAAAAAATTTGGAACGTATAATGTGAATTCCTCAATTCAAGTTGGAAAATTAAAACAATTAACAATGGAACTTCCTAGACAATATTAGAATCTTAGCCCTTCATGAGACCGGGTTTGTGAATGAAGACACCTTTGAATCTGACAACTTTAGAATTTTCAAAGGAAAATACCGGTAAAAGAGTGTTGAAAAACATGCCACATCTGGGAACAGCTTTTATTGTCAACATAAGATTTTTAGACTCTGTCATTGATTTCAGATGTGTAAATGCCAGGATATAATTTCTAATCATCAAATCTCTCAATAAAAACATGTACTTATTAACGCTAATGCCTCCTATAAATAAAAGCAGGACAAATCAAGAGAAAGTTGAAGAATTTTGAGACGAGTTAGAAATGGAAATTCTCAAACTTCCTTCTATTCATGTAAAAAGTTTGCTTGGAAATTTCAATGCTCAACTTGGGTCAGAGAGAAAATTTTCTAATGTAATAGGTAAATATCCCGCTCATTACAGAACTAATCGAAATGGTGGGAGATTGGTTTACATCTAAACTTAAAAATTATGTCCACATATTTTAATGTGAAACCTAGTAAAAAAACGTGGGTCTCCACAAATGCGCTGATGAGCGAATTCCAGTTACACTACGTAGCTCTATCTAGAAATTACTACAGAGAAATTCAAGATGTTAAAGTCAGAAAATCCCTCAATGTAATGCCAGATAATTATCTTTCTCAAATCAAGATGAATTTCATACCTCCTACAAAAAACAAAATATAACTAGAACCAAAATTTCAAAGATTAATAGAGAGGCTCTTATAAATGAAAAAAAGGTTAGAATTTCAAGAAAAAATAAAATACCAAGCAATTGGAATGATGTTACCAAAAACCTTATTCAACTTGCCCAAAAAATTGCACTATTGAACTTTCATACATGGTGGAACGAAGATTGTAAAAAAGCGATCAAAGATGGAACTTCGTGCCTGGCACGAATGGAATGGAACTAAGACTCCAAAAAATCTATGAGAAGTACCAAGATTTAAAAAAATGGCTCACCAAACTTTACGGACAACTAGAAGAAAGTGTATGAAAGACCAAATTACGGAAATGGAAGAAAATTTTAAGAAGAACGACAGACGACTATTTTACAGAGCTTTTAAGAATGAAATCAGTGGATATGCAGCCCCGAGTCTTAACTTCAAAAGGGAAGATTCGTACACTAACATTAAACAGCAGGGAAAATTGTGATATCCTAGCTGTGTATTTTGAAAAGTTATTAAATTGCACAATACCAGGAAAAGTTAAGCTTTAAATTAACAACAAATAATTCTGACTCTACGCCACCAGATGTAGACAAAATTAAAAGTATTATACAATCACTAAAAAATAAGAAAGCCTCTAGGGAGGGTGGGATAATTGCAGAATTATAAAAGATTGTAGATGAATTTTTAATAGCAATAACTAATCTCTTTTAAAAAAATTGGACTGAAGAAACAATTTCAGAAAATTAGCTTGTCGCCTTAATCCATCCACTAAATGAAATAGGTCCAAAAACTGTCAATAATTATTATAGAGGTATCTCGCTGTTGTCTGTAACAGATAAAATATTTTCCAAATTACTGCTAAATATACATGAACCACAAGATCGACTCATAACTTGGTGAGTTCCAGAATGGTTTCAGAAGAAATATATCATGTGCAGAACAAATTCTCAGTCTAAAATTGATATTAAAATATTATAGCACTAGGCTGAAGAATAAATTTATTTCTTTAATCGAGATTCAAGCAGTTTATGATTCAATGGATAGAAAAACTGTTTACGACATATTAAAGAAATACAAAGTTGATCAAAGAACTATAAATTTAATAAAATGTACATTAACTAACACGATTTCCAAAGGTAAATTTCATATAATAAATTTCATCAATATAATGGCAGTAATGAATCATGTGTTCAATTCAAAACAGAAATGATATTTTCTGAGTCATTCCACTAATACCGTGAACTTCTTCACACCAAATGTTCTTCTCTTCTTGTTTCCCATAGTCATTATTTTTCCTCGTCGCTAAGACACTGCAGTTTGATGTATGCAAACAAATCAAATATTAAAACGTATATATTAATGTATTGTCACATTACTCTGTGGTTGAATTCATTGATCACCAGATATTTATGACATTCAAGAGAATGTGACGGGTTTTCAAACGCACATGCTCGACTTACCGCGTCCGCCTGAATGCCGGAAGATACAACACGTATGCCATTACGTACGAAACGACCGACGAAGAATAAAACACGAACATTAAAATAAAACAATAGAGCAGCGCCTGGCGCGAACGTTCTGTCCAACCCTTCTGCCCCCCTCCCCCGCCCCCAGACGGCCTGCTCGTCGCCCGCGGCGCGACCCGCGCCTGCACGCGGCAGGGACCGCCACCGCACCCACGAGAAGGGAAGGGAAGGGTTGGAAATTTAGCACACTCGCGCACAACTATTTCTATGCGGCGTTACAGGCACATCCGATGCGCGCGGCGTAATTTTTGAGTTACGCCGCGCCCTCGGCCGGGGCCCGGGACACTATATCTGGACACCCTTCCGCCGGCCCGCCCTAAAGGGCAGCTTTATGACGGGCGCGGGAAGGGTTCGGAAGGGCGAGGGCGTGGGAGGGCAGGGGAATGCGCCGGTATATCGGGGAAGAAGGACCCCGGGTGCTTTTTTGTGGCGGTTAAATGACGTGAGCGATATTTGTGGCGGGCTCTGTCTGGGAAGGGAAGGCGCTTGTTTTCCTGGTCGTGATGGAGGGCTTTCTTATTCCTGCGCTGGTTTCCTAAGAACTACAACCGGGCTGGTGCGGTCGTGCGGAAAAAAAACTGTTGTCTTCGTATTTATGTTTCAGTGATCTCTCCGTGAAAAAATGTTTTCTGGAATCCGTGGATAGCTCGAACAATTATCGTGCTGGCCTAAAATGGGCGTATTTTGGGCTTCGATTTCCGAGATAATCATACTGGTTCATTGAGTTTTGGGACAGCACGAAAATAGATAAGTTCAATAAAATATTTACGCATGTTGAGTCAAAGAGGCACGCTGTCAAGACCCAGTAGCTTTGCTAAGTACAGTATCAGTAAACGTTTAACAACACTCCCTAAATTGCGCATTATTTCTTCCTGTCCTTATACCTTTGTTAAATCATACATTCCTACGTAGTATTCACGTAACACTTAAAATTAGTTATATTTTGATATAAATTAAATTTCTATCTGGTGTAGAACTGTTTTTTCGAATTTTGTAGTTGCAATTTAACCAAAAAGGGCATCACTACGTATTCGGGAAAGATATTAGTGGAATGAATTCTCGAATTATTTGTCATGGTCGCATTGTTATATTTCTTCTCGTAACACTTCAGTCATCTCTGGAAAAATGGAAACAATGTCACTCAAAATTATATGAATTCTTCTAATATTTTCAAGAAATATTACACAAAATAATTTACATATCTTATCTTGAGGAATACATTGCATTTAAAATATGTAGCTACAAAATTGAAGGTGAAGGACAGTCTGAAAAAAATAAACATTTGCAATTTTCGAAGTTCCAGAGTTTTTAATGGAAATTGACAATATTATTACACAAACCTTATTTTAATTAAACCAACCATTTAGAGAAAAAAATAGTCATTTTTGAGAATGTCAGTTTTGATGAAAATCCTGCGAACGGTTGAGGTGTGAACAGTTTAGGTTCATTAAGGTATGAACGGCAATTCACAGAAAGACATCACAGTCTGCCACACACTGATGGTCAGAGACGGACAGACAGGTGGACAGACGAGAAACAGGAGAATAGACAGAGAGATGGATAGGCGGACAGTCCAGACGGGCAGACGGATTAGTCGAATTTACAGACGGACAGACAGAAGGACAGACAGAGAGACGGACGTAGGGACGGACAGACGAGAGACGATGGATATCGGGACGGACGGACAGAGGGATGGATGAACCTTTGGACCTACTAACTTACAGATGGGCGGACAGACGAACGGACTGACGGACGGACGGACGGACGGACGGACGGATGGACGAACATAGAGTAGATTTTTCGCGATTCTTCTTCTACGAGAAAGTAAATATTGCAATTGCGTCGAGTAAAACGAATCAATATCGGAGTCGTTGAAGTGCATTCGATACCTGAGCCAGCCGCTTTTCTGCCGAGCGTGCGTGGCGTGGCGTGGCGTGGCGACGTGCTGGCCGCTGGCTCCCCGGCGCGGCAGCGCGCGCAGGGGGCCGAGAGCGCGCCCGGGGGGCCTTGCAAATGAGTGGCCCACTAACGGCATTACTCTCGCAATATGAGGACACTTATCAGCTCTTACCGCTATGCAAATGGAGGCCCGGGGCTATCTCCCAGCCCCGTACGCCCTCTGCGCCCCGCCCCGCTCTGCCAGTGCCCGCAATCTGCCCCGCGACTCCGCTTAAGGAGCTGGCGATGGCTAAGACGCCGCTGCCAGGATTTCCACTTTAAAGGAATGTAGAAATGAAAATAGGCTTTCAGATTTTAGTTTCGATATTTTATTATCATGTTCTGACACTAATACATTTGGCGTAGATACAACAAAACAAAATTGGTTTCTTTCTGTTTGAGATACTCAAAGGATGTGCACTGTCCATCATGAACATTCATGTAAGTTCAATAATGGGATTTATATGTATATATATATAAATATAATTTTGGAAACCTCTGTCAAAGATTGCTGTTAAACAGCAAGAAAAAATGTTTTAAGAAAATAATTTTGATGTGGTGCACTGACACTGTTTCACTGTTCCAGGAACTCACCTGTCCTCCCACATACATACAATAACATTTACATTTCTTCACAAAATAATTATGCAAAAGTTAAAGGGGTTAAATCAGGGATGTAGAATGTATCGTAAAGATTTTCCTGTGATTGAAACGGTTCTATATCATTTTCATTGCAATTTCGTAATCATTAGGCAAGTAATCGGTTGCAAAGACGTTACATGACATGTTTTTAAACTGTAATTATTGTCTAAGAAGGGATCTTCCAAAATAGTTCTGGGGCTTACGTAGCACTTTACTAGCAATGTTTTCTTTCTATTCGGATCAGTAATCAGATAGGCAAGAAGATGGTGATTGAAAAGTGGGTTCTGGATGATTTTCTAATGTGTTTTCCATTCCTTTAAATGCACACATATGCCGATGTATGATCATGAATAATGATTCGAAATACTTTTATTTGCCTTCACGTTGCTATGAAATTCTAAGGGTGGGGGTCAGTGCCAAATGACAGCCACCAGAATAGGATTTTCCTTTCAGAACGTTCTGATATAATATTTTTATCTAGAAAAGACGTTTTAGGATATTTTCATAATGTTTATATCTTTGATCTTTTTTGCTGTGAGATTGACTCTTGCAGCTCTATGTTCAGAACAGGTTTCGTATTTTTTTACTCGTAAGTGCTCCAGAGTAGTTGTAAGTCTGAGTAAGATTTTTTTTCTTTCCCTCGTGATTCGATTTAGATTACCTAGTCGATAACCTAGCATCAGAAGTAGCGTTTTCAGTTTGCATATCTGCTTTTGAGGAACGTCTCTATAAAAGAAATTCCCGCTGGAGAAATTCTTGATGCCTTATTATTTTACGGATTATTTTAAATATACAGTAGCTGCAGTGTGTCCTTTAAGAGGATATTTGTACCATCAATTTTTAGGCTTCCTTCAAACTAGGAGAAATGTGTTTCCAGAATACTTTCGCTTTTTAAGAGCAGGAGTTTGAAAGTATGTTCTGGCAACTTCAGCTGTTCTAAACAAGGACTGTACGAATATTTTGAGATAATTTTTAATGTTTGTATTTATTCAGCTGACCATTTACTGTCAAAATTGTGTAGATATCAAGAATACATGTATTAAATTTTCATATGCAGATATTTGCAGACCCTTGTTACTCTTCATGATGTACTGCCCGTTTTCTCAATATCTGCGTGATTGCAAATGTTTTGATGTATTTACTTGAAATGAATTAATGTTTCATAGAATGGCAAATTGCGTGATTTTATGCTGAAACAACGAAACTCCATTTATTCGTCGATTGTGTGTGAGCTGTCCCCCGAGCTAAGTGAGCCTTGTCCGAACGCGCTGTCGTGTATAGAAAGCCATGTGGTCGCTTTCCGGATCCAGGATTTTCTCGAACATCGTGAGACCCCCCCCCCCTCCTGGCCGTTCCGTCACTTACAACATTTCGCCGCCACCGCCGCCGCCTTTGCACCCCTCGGACAGGCAAAGCGGGAAAAGGGGACTGCGTATTTGCATTCTGTTAACAGACCCCCAGCCCCGCCCGCCCCGCCCTCGCCCTCCATCCCTCCCGGACGTTCTTCGCACCCCTCCACGCGCTTAGTTGCCGGCCGATGTTGTCTTTTATTAAAAACGGGAGCGTGAAGCGGGGCGAGTGCGGGCCGGGGCGGGGAGGGAGAGGAGGCTGGACGGCCGCTGGGGGCTGTCTTATCTCCCCGACCGCCCCGCCCGCCCTCGCTCGCTTCGCTTCGCGTCACGGCCTCCACTGACAGCGCCAGCGGCGGGTGCTAGGTGGTGGTGCGACCCGTCACAGGCGGCGTTGTAATTAACCACGCTTCGGGGAATTGTCACGTTTTGGCGCCGTTTAACGCCTGCCCCGTCACCTTTCTCATGTGCGTTATGGGGGTTTTACACGTTGGAGACCAAACAAAGTTGGAGAGTATTGGTTTGTTTTGGCAAATTGATAAGTTTCTTAATCTAATATAATTGCATAAATGTAGAATAATTTTACTACATAAATTTGGTGATGAGTCTTTCAACATCAAGGTTGTATTTGTGTGTTTCATTATATGCTAATGCAAATAATAATGCCATGTACTATACCTTAGATCATTGATTACTAGATGTAGTATTGAATTAGTTTTTCGGAATGTATTTTGACGTTTAGAAACAAGTTTCCTCTTGAGGTATGTGATATGTCATGTTAATTATGCTTGTATTTAATTGTGTTAGAAATTTTCTGAAAAAATGAAATAAATTACGAAATTAAAGATGAATGAAAAGTTGAATTAACATGCTGGTGAATCCAAAAATCTCAAGATGAGTATCTGCGTAGCCTTTTGTACCCTACAAATATGTCGGGTAATTACCAGGATTTTAATTTTCGGTAGAATAGAAAAGCAAGCACATCCACATCACTCATAGAGTGAAGGTAAGTTGTTTCGATGAAGCAGAAAATGAAATAATGAAGTTTTACTCCCTCCCATACCTCACTTAACAGTTCACCATTTTACATAGGTTTTGACGTTAAACAAAATAAGTAAAAAAACTAAAAATATCTTTTACTATGTAAAAATTGCCTACTCATAATGCACTTTACTCTCAAAAATCTCAAACACAATTTTATTTTCTCTTTTTATTTTATTATCTTTTGGAAGACGTGATTCTACGTAATGTCATGTTTGCAGTAAATGTTATAAAGAAGAACCTTTGACAAAGCGAAGGTTCTTTGCAAGGAGCCGAGACCGTCCTCCAACGTTTCATGAATAATTTGATTATTTCTAACAGAAAATATTATATTAAACGATAAATTTTTAAAATTAAGTTAACCTAGATATTTAATAACCGTTCTTTTATACATTTAATAACAATTTATTGACACTTTATACAATGTAGAAATTAATAGTTGGTGCATTGTAAATTGACCATTCTTATACTTAGTACAAATGAATCTTCTTGATTTACTCGTCATCATATTTATTTTCTATTCAACCGTTCTAAAGATACACGTTAAAACTACTTTGAGATTAAATCAATGAAAATAAGTGGATGGTTAAAATATGTCTAGCCATATTATTGTACTGTAATTTAATCCTTCTATACATTGAACCAAACCTCTTTGTACTTCACGTTTCAGACCCGTGATATCGCCGACAGTAGTTTCTTGGTGTCATGCAAATACAATAGCAGAAATTTGTGCATGTTTTTAAATAATAACGTTGCTAGTTTTATACCACTGAGGGAGGGGAAATTGATCCCGAAACTCGTTTGGTTTAATATGTGTTATACACACCACATAAAATTTATCCATTGTGGTCTAATTATCTCTATTCATCTGCAGTAATGAATTACCACAAGTTCTCGGCTGAAACCACGAAGTTGATACAAAGAATAATGTGCAATCATTGATTATAAACCAATTGGTACAAAAAATCAGCTCACAGAAGAAGGACCTTCAAAGTAATACTACTAACAAAACACAAAACATTAGAAACGTTTTTATACTTGATTTCTAACAATTTTCAATTAGAACATATTTGAACAATTTTTGGAATTTGTGTCCGTCATTTGTCTCAGATTATCCTTCCTAAAAGCTAGTGAAGAGAGAACCGTCTAACCAAAGAATAAAGTCACACCTCTTCACCCTGTCGTCACATAGCCTTAACGCAAGCAAACAACAGAAGAATGACAGCACAATTCCATTATGGAGCCTAGCGAAAGTGAGACAGTTGAAAAATTAGCCTCGCAATGGGCGGTTGTTGTCGTTGTTCGGAATGACTCAGAGAATCCGATAGCGTTTATGAAGCTCCTTTGAGGTCTAGTAATGGGGCGTTGGCACTGCGTCATTCACGTGTTATTGTGTGGAGCACATGGCGGCGCGTGGCGGAAGCGGGGCGAGGGAGTGCGGGGGGGGGGGGAGCGGGGTGTGTTCCGCATCTCATGCATGCTACTTCGCCCGAGAGGTCTATCTTGCGCGCGAGAGCGCCGAAACGGCCGGTTTCCATTGTTGCCGACAGCCATTTTCAGGAGCGCTTGTGTGCGGCCGCCGCCGGTGACTTTCTCCCGTTTTGTGGCGTTGTTTCTTTGTATGGGCGGCGAAGGAAGGGGAATGCTGACTGACGGAATCCAGAAGCTGTTTACCATATATGAAAATGGTTATGCTAATTCGTTTGTTCTGGCTGCTCTTGTATGTAAATTCTTTTCCTGTGCCGAGAGGATGTTGATTTTGTTTGGGAGAATTTCTCTCGGAGCGTTGCTCTGAATCTGTGGGGAGGGTGGTTGAGAGGTCGTGACAGCCTGTGTGAGCGTCTCGTCAAAAGGATATTTAGTATTCATTGGGAGTGTGATTTCGAATATGCGCATTTCTGAAGTAATGGGACTCTTTCGGGCTTATTTAGACATCAAATATTTGAGAAGGCCAATGACTCTTTTAAGCTAAGAACTTGTATTCTGTTGCGGTCCACAAAACATCAGAAAAACCGTTAGATATTCGTTTGATGTCAATTCATATTTTAACAATTCCTTTTTGCCCCAAAGAAACATAAATTGGAAGTTGTGAAAATATCAAATTACGCATTTATTATGAAAAATATAGATATTGTAATAATACAGTACTACTGAAGAAAAAAGTAATCTGGAAAATTTTGAATGCGATTATATTATAATTCTAAAATCATGTACACACTTTATGTTCTGACAGTATTTTGTTGTTTTTCTCCATATTACAGTAAATTAAATTATTTCAATTTCTTAATTATTTACTTCTTTTATCTCAGTAATTTTAAGAATCTATAATAGAATAAATTATTTTATAAAAATATTTTAAAATTCGATTACACATTATTTTATAAGTGATATATAATACTGAGTATGAACAAATTCATGTTACCATGTGTTAAAATTAGGATTGTAATATAACATACGAAAACTTTAGAAATACGCAACAACGTCGTTGTGACATTCGGTTATTACATTCGAAAAGTTTCCGTATCGGCATCTCGTGGGCATTACAGCAGCAATTCACTCTTACGTTATTTCATGTTTAATACCTTCGATGTCTGTATAACAGAGACCTACTCCGTGTCTCCTGCATTTGCTTACGGAAATCCTCCTCATGCCTGTGGAAAGCGGCGATTCCCCGAAATCCGATAAAACAGGCATTACTACACTCTTTCCTCATTCTGAGTCCCGCGCCCGCGTTCCTTCGCCCCGCCCCCACCCCTCTCCTTCCCCGCGCTCCTCCGCGTGTTGACACTAGCGACCAATTACACGCACATTGTTACGGTGAGTCACCGCACGGCGCGCTGCTGGCGCCCGCGCCTCCGCCGCCGCGACCGCCTGAGGGGAAACCCCGTCGATGCTCGTTTGTTTGGTCAGCTGATCCTCCTCCGCGCTAGCCCGCTCTGCCCGTCCCGCCCTCCCACGCGCATAGCCGCTCCGTTGCTTCGTACACACGCCGAGCCGCAAGAGGTAATTGCATATTTGGACAGTCACTCGGGTAGTTATTTCGGAGACGTCGTTCGGGCGGGTGGGCGGGCGGGCGGAGCGGAATAGATCGCGCATGCGCGTCGGGGGCGGCCGTGTGTGCAAAGAAGCGGCGTTGAGTGTTTGCCCCGCGAATAAGGGGCGGCGGAGAGGCGACCTGGAGCAGGCTGGAGAGGCTATTCATGCTGGTAATTAGCTTGCGCACACGCGCCGCCTGGGACCGTCGCGGGACCCCGAAGAAGATGGCGGGTGCGGGGGGGGGGGAGGTGCATTGTGGGCGGACGTGCGCTGCGAAGAAGGGCGGCTGGGTTAGCTTAGGTTAGGTTTGATTTAAGGTGGTTTCCGTCACCCGATCGTCGCCACCCTTTGTGTCTGAATCCGTGCAGAAGCTATGTCAGTTCAGACGTCGGGAAGCAGAATCGGTAAATGCACTGAAGTTATCCAGAAGAGCGTCTCGAGTTTCTTGAATTGAACTTTCTGCCTTACTCTGATGATCAGCTCAAGATACTATGAGAAAATGTGTCTTTTGAAGTAGAAATCACCACAGGGACGTACAGCGAAACTACAGCAGCAGAATTCAGTTACGAAATTGTGTCATAAAATGTAACAAAAATTAAACGAGATACCTTGATGGATTTAAATAAAAAAATGGTGTTGACCATAGAAATAATTACGTGTATACTCGTATTTTAATTAATATGTTAATCGTGAAAAATAAAATAAACATAATACAAAGTTGAATATATTCCTTTCCGGAAATAATATACGAATTACGACTTCTAATTAAATGCGCCTGAAAAATCGTAATAATGTTCAATTGCCTTTTTGTCAAATGTTATTTTAATATTTTTCAATATTAAAACAAGTAATACAGTTTGCAGTTAAGCTAGAAATAAATAAAATAAAAATAAATTAAAATCGTTCCATAAACAACAAGTATGAAGAAGTAGGAAGAATTTGCTCCTTCTCATGAATAACCTTTAAGAAATAAAATTTTTAGTTGTTGATTATAAATTTGTAATATTGTGTTAAAAAAGCAAAAAATTGTTAAAAAATATATACTATAAAAATGTGATGTTTTTGGTAATATTTTATCTAACAAATAAAATGTGTTATTAGACAAGTTTAATCTAGTACAATAAATCAAGAATTCAATTGTTTGTTACCATTTAATAGAATTCATTACAGAACAATATTATACATCACAGTAGAATTAATTTTCACGTCACAATGTTTAGAGGGCCTCTCATCAATATATTTTAAAATTGTAACCAAGTTTCAAACATTTTGTTAAATCCCTTGCCACTTTTGAGACATATTGGAAGTGCTACAAATGCTTTCTGTCAGTGACAATTTCGGAATCGACAGGAACATTCTCTTCTATGTTACTTTCTCTGTGAACTCATTCCGAACTGGTGAAATCTGTTCACGCTGATACGTCATTACGAGAGGCGAAAAAATCCAATCGCCTCACGATTCTTGTAATCGATTTACCCACTGTGGATTTTCAGCGATCGATTTATCACCAATGTGTGATCGAGTTTAATTTCGAATCTCATCAGTCCTGATTTTGCGACTGACAAAGACATTCAGACAACAGGGAGACACCCACAAACCCAATGTCGACGCGTTCATCGCGCATGGTGCTAGCAGTCATTCTCTCTCATACATCGCGCACCGCTTCGTACTTTTGCTGCACCCATCGTTCACATTTCCTGTTAGTTGTGATTGAGAATGAAGATTGAAAAAAAGAGAGAGATTCGCTTCGATTCACATGTTAATTCATGTAGAATTTGTGCGGTAAGTAAAACCATACGGATCGAAAGCCGATTTTTGCGGCTGCCTGCATCCATCGCACGCGCGGTTCCCCCCCCCCCCTGCGCGGAGGCAGGGAGTGGGGGTGGGGGCCGCCCCTCTCCCGGCACGGGAGCCCGTTCGACGGCTGTATCCGATTCATTTCGACAAATGTCGCTATTACGATGCGCGAGCATGTTGTGTGCAATATCGCTGGCCCGGAACGCCCCCCAGTCGCGTCGTTCACCCCATTCCCTTTTCCCCCTTCTTTCCTCGCGCACTCTCTTTATCTCTTTTCCCCCTCTCGCTATTGACCTCTGTATTTCTCTATTTCTGTTT
The DNA here is from genome assembly GCA_031308135.1 of Acheta domesticus. Classification (NCBI taxonomy): domain Eukaryota; kingdom Metazoa; phylum Arthropoda; class Insecta; order Orthoptera; family Gryllidae; genus Acheta; species Acheta domesticus. The sequence continues at coordinate 166,944,684 of JAHLJT010009419.1, forward strand.
CGCTCTCTATTTCTCTATCTGTGTTTTCCCTCTCTCTCTATCTCTGTTTCCCTCTCTCTTTGTTCACCTCTCTCTTTCTCACTCCCGTTGTTGACCTCTCTCTTTCTTACTCTCTGTTTTTCCCACTTTCTTACTCTGTGTGTTGCCCTCCCTTTCTCTATCTGCCTCTCTACCTCTTTATGTTTCTCTGTCTCTTTCCCTATCTTTCACACTCACCCAGTTTCCGTCTCCCACTTTTTCTTCTTTCCCTACCTTTCTCTCTCTTACCCCAACATCACCCCCCAGCCCTTAAATTCCATTGTCCTGTTACCCTCTTTCTCACATCCCAAAGCACTTCCACATCACTACAGTCTCTCTTCCCGTACACCATCCCGTATCTCAAGCTTTCGCATCACACTCTTCTCTCCCTCTTTCTCTCATTTAAACGCATTATTCCCACCGTCCAATCTCTCCCGCTCCCTCTCTCCTCCCTCCCTCTTCCCGCCCTGCACGCACTTCGCATGCCGCGTGCCTCCGCGCCCCCCGCCCCCAGCCCCCCCCTCGCGCATGCGCGTGCGTTATAATTTAAATGTTTAAATGCCCCGAGTCAACACGCGTCGAGCTGCGGGCAACACGGGAGGCGCGCCCGGACACGTGTAGAGCCGTTAAACACTCGTTACACGGGCCGTTTCGTGTAAAATTCGGTCGTAATTTTGCACGAAAACCGATATTAATTTGCGGCGTTAAATTATGATTTCCTGTCCTTCGGAAGCTGTTCGTGCTGTGTGCGCTCCATCGACTGGGATTTCGTACGCAGCGGTGGCTGCGCGCTGCGGTGAAGGCGCAGGCAAGTGGAGGGCGGCGGTCGTATTGGCGGTCGTATGCATCGAAAAGGGATTATTAATAGGGAGGTGAATCGGCCTCGCGCCGGACCTACCGGATTCAGAATTACGCTGGATAATCGTTATCTTCTCCTCTGCATTCCTATTTTATATACATCGTTGCTCGTCGTGAATCTTCTAAACAGCGATCTGTTAATTTTTATGTTTTTATTTATTAACGTTCATGGGAACATTCTATAGCATTGTAAAATGAAAATTAACAGAATGTAATAAAGTAATGGACGTTAGTGGTTCTTATAATGTGTCAAGTTTTACCCCTTTTAACATTCACGCACTTACGTTATGATAAATAACCAAAAGCTCACTTTAAAGGAGACTTTCAAACTTGTCCTTGAAAAACTCCACAATACGTAATATTTTACACATTAAAAGATCTCAGATGTTTATCAATGGTTATTTTGGAAAATATTTTTATTGATAAAAATGTTGCTCACATTGTTGACTTTGTCGATCTGAAATGAAAGTATTGGCACTCTAATGAAACTTCGGTGATTATTAGAATTACTGATAACACAAGATTTACTCTTTCTATTGTATGAAGTAAAAATTCAGATTCCACATCATTGTAATATATATGAGAGGCGAAATTAAGGTGCTTATTTTCTTTGAACTAGACCTAAATTGTGAAGCTCTGTAAGACAAAATTATGTATTTGCATATTTTATTACAGTACATCATTCACTTTCCCTTTACATAACCTTCAATATTTTAACTCAAGTAATATGTATTATTTTTTTTCACTAATCATTCATCAATGCAATTAATTCTTTAACAGTTGTTGTTTTCAAGCATAATATAATGAAACTACATTGCCGTCACAGAATGATAGAGCAAAAGAAGGCTATACTCACATTTTGGCCAAAGGGCCTAAGACTCGCCGTTTTCAGCGAATACTGGCACGTAAACCATTTGTCTAAAAATTTAAGTTAAAATGTTTTTGTTGTAGGACATTTTGTTTATGCGTAGTTGTCGAGATATAAACGAAAACTCGAAAAGAATGCGAAATTTTTAGAGACTTTCCCGTTTTTTCTCGTGATGCAGACATTTCTCGACGTGGTAAACATAAACAAGCCTAAATGACGCCTCTGAGCTAAATTCAAATCGCCTGTTTCGCCGCCCGAGATAATACCTTCTTTCTCCGCTAGTTGGTGAAAGAAGCGTAGTGAAATTTGCGTGGTCAGACGGAAGAGCGGGCCTGATGGCCCGAGTCTCGCCGCGTAAAATAAGGCATTAACTAAACTAAACTAAACTAAACTTTGAATTCATCACCTCAAAAACATATAGAACCGATGAGAAATTCTTCCGAAATGTTTTCGGGTTATTTTTAGCACCAGTTAAATGGACTAATACGTCATTTTTCAAAGACGCTCTTTATTGTGTGACCATTGTCTCCATTTTTCCTTGGGTTGTTGGACAATTAGAGATCATTTGGTCGACAATCATGAAAATTCAGTGACAATAATGAAAATTACTTGGATGATAAGGAGCAAAACCTTAGTAAAAGGGCAAGTCAGTTATAATATGACATTGTGCGTCGTAATTGAAAAATTGTGGTCTCTAGAAACTTGGTTGCGCTGCTCGAAAGAAGCGCACCTAAGGCGGAGGGCGGTCGCGCGTCCCCACCCAGTTTCAGTTTCGAGGAGTAATATTGCAAACACGGCCGGACGAAATTTCATAAAAAAGTTTCCGCTCGACTTGACGCGAGCCTTTTCTCTTCTCCTTCGGAGCGCGGCTGGTCTGGCTGCCCCAGCTCTTAGCCTACCCTGCCACTTACCTTACCCCTCGGCCTCGCTGCTTCCATCCCTCTCCGCCTGCCTCACCTCACCTCGTGTCGTCTCGCTTAGAGCTTCAACCCGTCACCTCGTCTCGTCTCGCTTAGAGCTACGACTCTCCACCTCGTGTCGTCTTGCTTAGAGCTACGATCCGTTTCCCTCGTCTCGTCTCGCTTAGAGCTACGACTCTTCACCTCGTGTCGTCTCGTTTAGAGCTACGACCCATCACCTCGTCTCGTCTCGCTTAGAGCTACGACTCTTCACCTCGTGTCGTCTTGCTTAGAGCTTCGACCCGTCACCTCGTCTCGTCTCGCTTAGAGCTACGACTCTCCACCTCGTGTTTTCTTGCTTAGAGCTACGACCCGTCACCTCGTCTCGTCTCGCTTAGAGCTACGACTCTTCACCTCGAGTCGTCTTGCTTAGAGCTACGACCCGTCACCTCGTCTCGTCTCGCACAGAGCTACGACCCTTGCTCCGCACCGTCTCGACTCCCCTCCCCTCACGTCTCACTCCAAAACGTTTTGCCTGATCCCACCGATCATCGTCTTATCCCTCATTGTCTCCTATTCCTTCACTCCTCGCCCCTATTCGTTCAACCTCTCTCCATTTCACCCATACAATATTTACTCGTCTCCTGCTTATCCAATCCTACTCGTTCCAGATTTTCCCGTTTCTCTCCCGATCTTTAACTATTTATTTGATTCAGCTGCTCAAAGTACCATTCAGCATTACAAAAAGGTCTTTAACACGTGGTGTTACCAGAACCCATGTTTTGTGGGTTCTTCATACCGAAAAACTGAATGACGGCAAAACGTCTGTCTTTCTGTGCTGTGTGTCCATCTTTGAAACAACGTTAGCGGCTAAACAGTCCAGCCAATTGTCTCCAAAATTAATGTTCCCCTTCTTCTGAAGTGCCGTCTCCATTACTGGAGGTTGGCGACCACTTCCCCGAACTTTTCTCTGTCTTGTGCCACATGGAACAACTCAGAAGCACTCGAGATACCTGTCCATTTTCGGATGTTTGCCAACCAGGACATCTTCTTCCTGCCGACTCCCCTTCTACCCTGAACTTTCCCCATCATTATTAGTTGTAATAGTTCATATTTGGGGTTTCTAAGTAAATGACCAAGATACAATGTTTTCTAATTTTAATCATTTTTAATATCTCTCGGCATATACCATTTTTCTCTAGTATGTAATCATTACGAACTTTGTCAGTCCAGGGGATTCTCAACATTCTCCCTGATCATCCACATCTCGAAGGCCTCCAGTCTATTAATTGATGCTGTTTTCAGAGTCCATGTTTCAGCACCATACAAGAGAGAACACTTGCCACGTAACATTTTGCCATTCTCCATCTGAGGATAAAACTCAAGTCTCTGCTACATAGACAATTCCTCATTTTGTGAATGTGGATCTTGCTATTTCAATTCTCGTTTTTATTTCCAAATCTGATGTCCACGACTCATTTAAAATTTGTCCCAAATATTTATATTGAGAAACCTGCTTAATCGGTCGATCATTGATAGACAGTTGAAATGGTCTTCCACCTTTCTTACTAATTAGCATGTACTTTGTTTTATGTACATTTATTTCTAATCCATAATCTTTGCAAGCTCGATTTATTCTGTTCATTATTTCTTGCAGATCCGCAGCAGATTCTGCCAAGATTAGTGTATCATCTGCGTAACGTAGATTAGAAATAGGAATACCATTCACTTTTACTCCCAGATTACAATCCTGTAAGGCATCTTTAAAAACATGTTCAGAATACAGGTTAAATAGCAATGGAGACAGAATACACCCCTGTCTCACTCCTTTTCTCACATCCACTTTCCGCAGTAAGGTGCTGATCAACTCGCACTTGAGCAGTTTGTCCCCAATACAAGTTTTTTATGATACGTATATCTTTTAAATCTATATTAATACTCTCCAAAATATTCATAAGCCTATCGTGTTTCACATTATCAAACGCCTTTTTTAAAAATCAATAAAACATAAAAATACTTCTCGACCTTGATCCAAACATTTCTGTACTAAAACTTGAGTGGCAAACAGGGCTTCTCGTGTACCAAAAGCATTTCTAAAACCAAACTGTGTATTTCCTATTTCATCTTCTACTTTTCTCCAAATACGAGCATGTATGATGCGTAAAAATATCTTGAGTACATGGCTCATCAAACTTATCGTCCGATAATCGTCACAACTTCTTGCCCTAGCTGTCTTTGGAATCATGACAAATACAGATTTTAGCCAATCAGTAGGTAGATACCCAGTGTCATATATATTGTTAAAAAGATTTGTAATTTTAGCAATACTCGCATCGTTCAAAAGTTTTAAAATTTCTACGTTGATGGCATCCAAACCTACAGCTTTTCCATTTTTACTAGCAATGATGGCTTTTTGAACTTCTTCCTTGAGAATATGTGGTCCAGTTCCGTCTATTAACTCAGGCAGTGCATATTCTCGATCATCATCAAACAATTTTTCTATGTAACTCTTCCAAACATCACATTTGTCTTCTTTACTAATTGCAGCATTCCCATCATCCTTCAGAATCTTAAGGCAGTGCTTTCTTCTGCATGTATTAGTAATTTCTTTGATTCTTTTATGGAGGTTAAAGTCATCATGCATCTTATTTAACATTTCTATCTCCCTACATTGTAAAGCATACCACTTTGCTTTCGCAGTTCGGATTTTAGATCTTATCTTCTTCTGCAATTCCTTGTACTTCTCAAGATTACACTTTTTCATCTTGCGACGCTCAGTCATCAGTGACATAATTTCATCGGTCATCCAATTCTTGCGCGGCTGTTGCTCTTGCATCAAGTTATTTTCCGTAACTTCATTGAACACTTTTTTAACTCCTAGCCACGTTTCCTCTATACTAGTGTCCTGTATTTTACATATTTCTTCATTGAGCTTGCAAGAGGTTTCTTGGACCACATCATCGGAGTTCAACAATCTTAAATTCAATTTCCTGTTTGCATTATGTGATGGACGTCTTTTTAATCTTATCCTTATATTCGCCACAACAGGATTATGATCCGAGTTAATGTCTCCGCTCGGATATGTTTTGGCACTCTTCACAGCATTTCTAAAACGTTTATTGATCAGAATAAAATCGATTTGATTACGGACAATATTGGTGTCCTTGTCTTGAGGAGATATCCAAGTATATAAACGTCTTTTGGGCAATTTAAACCATGTATTTGCAACCACAAGATCCGAATCTTGACAAAACTCGATTAATCGATCGCCTCTCTCATTTCTAACTCCAAGTCCATACTCTCCCACAATATCAAGAACTCTTCCTTCACCTAATTTAGCATTAAAATCTCCAAGATAGATGTTGAGATCTTGGCTTCTTTATTGATCTAGTAATTTGGTCAATATCCTCATAAAACTTTTCAATTTCACTATCGGATTTGTCAGCAGTAGAGCATAGACCTCGACTATATTGATATTTATTGGATTTCCTTTATTTGCAGGAGAATGCATCTATCTGAGAGTGGGACAAAGTTAGTTACTTTTTTTGCCAGTTCCTTTTTTATACAACAGCTACCCCATTAGGGTGCCCTTTAGCATTGCTCCCAGAATAAAACATCACAACATCCTCTCTTATACATTTACCTGAGTCTGGCCATCGTACTTCGGAAATACCAAGTATGTCAATATTCAGTCTTTCCATTTCCAAAATTAGATTATCCAGTTTTCCTGCTTCATACAGACTTCGAACATTCCATGTACCCACACGCACCTCCTCTTTCAAAATTGCGAGTCCGGAGATTCTTCGCACCCCTGTCCCATTTAAGGGACGCCGGTACTCAGGGCCATTTGTATTAGATGCACTCGCCATTAAGAAAAGTAGGTGGAAGTGGACTTCCTCGGGAGAATAATGCGATGGTTTCCCTGCTTGCCTTTCGCATCGCAGTTCCGTGGCCGCTACATGCGTTATGTGCACGACGCCCACGAATATCCGGATGAAGCTGCTTCCAAGATCCTTCCTGGGCACCACCACCCAGTACTGTTGTCCCTGCTGCCAGACAACAGGGTAGACAAGGAGAGAAAGAACGATGAAAGAGAATGTTCCCCAATCAATCTAAATGATGTTGCGGCCCCTTGAATTTGAAACCGATATTTTAATTTTCGGGGTTACTTTACAAGAAGCCCCTGGGACATTTTCCATCGTTTTTGATTCATTTTTGTTGGATAGGGTGAAGGGCGTTTAAGAGAATGGGATAGGACTCATGTTCGTTGAAAACACTGATTTTTTCGAAAATTGCAAAAGTTTCCAACAACTAAAACATTTAAGATAGAGGTTATTCCCCTAATGAAATCTGACCCTTAAAAATAGATTTTTAAATAAGGTCATGTACAATTTTTCGAAAACTCAAGTACTTTTGGCGTAATTTTGCATGAAAATACGGGGGATAAAGTTCGTGCTGATTTAGCACTAATAGTTCACACTTGCGCTTTCCTTGTCGGCTCCGTACGTTTCCTATCGTAATTCGTATGCAACCATCTCTCCTCACTTCTATCACTCCACATAAGCTTTGTCCGTGAGACGTTTTAGAATTGAGAATTATTACTTCTGTAGGAAATTGTTCTTTGTGTGAAATACTTTTGAGAAGTTATGCTAGAAAAAGTGTTAAATTCTCATTTTATCATAAATTTATTTTTGTTTTGCTTCTAGCAAATGCATTTTTTATTAATTAGTGTTATAACTTGATATTTTTGTTCGAGAATGATCGTAGGAGGATAAATAATGGTGACGTATCTTGATCTAACTCAAAAACATAATACATTCTGAACATATTACGTGAAACAGACGTATATGAATCTGAAATAATATTGGCGATAAAGTAGAGCTAACCAGGTTGTGCTGACTATAATAGATTTATAATATTCAGCATACGTTGCAAGTAAGTGATTTTACGAACTCCTGAATCCCGAATATTCAAATTTAAAATAAATAGTGTACATTCATAGTCAGTAGATGTATCATTAATAACGTGGTATTGATGAAGAATACTAAGAGATAAAACTTCAAATAAATGTATTTTAAGTTCTTGACTTCGGGAAATTTTGTAACTCAATTCGCACTATTGAACTTGTTCTTTTCTCAACAATTTTAATGTCATGTCAATGGGTACGAAAATTGTATTTTAGGTAAGTAGACTGGTTTGCTTTCAAAGACAAGAGTAGATCATTTTTTAGTCTTGAAACTAATTAATTTAGTTTAATTTTCACCAATTACGACCCTGATTATGTTTTCTCCTGAGTTCTCATGTTTGAACATATTGATTCTATTTGGCAATCCCGTTATGTAATATACGTTTATTGTATCTGTTGAGTGACTTGGCATGAGCACATTCATTATATTGTTCGTGGAAAGCACTCTTCGGCTCGATAAACCACAACGATGCATAGTAGAGCTCGAAACGATCACATACTGATATTCGAACCTTTTCCGCCTATTGCCGATTATCATTGAAATAGATCGTTTTGTGGATGATTTCAAAACACCATAACGCGTTTCACATGAATTGAAATGACCAGTGATCCATGGTTTTGTTACAACTGCATTTGACGCATGTAACCGATGTGTGTAAAAGTCCCTTGTTGCCTGTTATGTGATGTAATATTCTACAACCCAATACCATTCATTTATTTAATGGAACGCTTAGGACGATACTCAGTTAATGTCAATTCTTGACGGCAGTACTCCACGAGAACGAAGAATAATGCCAAATTATCTTAAAGGTTTTGGTGATCGATAAACTTCTAAAGAGAATATAGTTATTTCGTTAATATTTTTCAACCGTATTTCTCGTAGTCCCCGCCATATTAACAAAAATGTGTTATAAAAATGTGTGTATTTATTTTAATACATTCTCGTAAATATACTGTCACCATTATGAATAATTGCTCAACGAACGTTTCACATTACTGTATTATACTTGTGAACAGAAATTCAGGATAAAGCTGAATTAAGAAAGTAAGTATAAGTCATTATAGGAAAATTCGCTATATTTTTCCAGTATCAGATAAATTTACTCGTATGAATCCAAGTGACTTATTATATAATGATTATATAAAAATTTCTAGAGATTATTTTCATATTGCACATGCATCTTTAATTTTGCATAATTGCAGTCTACTTCATTATCACTCTCAACGTGTGCAGAAATATTGTTAAAACAGTTTATTCTATTGGGTTTAAGCAACTTTGAGTGAGAATCATGAACCAATGTAACTCGATTTCTGTGAAAATAGTATTAGTATCCCGTTCCTCTTGGACTCTATCAACTCATTCCCTTTTATCAGTCTAACCAAACTGTAGTATTCGCGTTTCCAGTTCAGATATAAACGCTCGAAGCTGAGCAGTGATATCGATCCAATAATATATCAGCTTGTTCATGCGATTCGTGAAACAATCGATGCAATCGTAGTGAACATGATTGAAAACTTCAATTAATCTCTAAGTCACGCATTTGATCCTAAAAGAAGCAAATGTTACAAAATTTGGGCGTCTTCTCCACCAATTACATTGGGCCAAAATGAGCCAAATGCGCCAAAATAAATTAGGGTAGAGAACTGTGTGCATAGATAGAGATATGTAATGGAATTTAATAAAAACAAGATCTTAGAAATCTATATGAATGTAATTATAATGTATGTGGTTTCAAAGCAACTGCCTTTCTATAATCTCACATAGTTATATAGATGATATTAAAATTAATAATAATAATAATATATATAATTATAATAATAATAATCTTAACAATTCATACTACCATGATATCACTTCAATCAAGGATAGATTAAAAGCATGGAAGTCCAAATGCTCTCCATGGTAGATTTCCTCAAGCTCTTGAAAGTACCGACTGAGAGCTCTTCAGTGTTGTGGCTCAAAGATCCGTTTCTGTACGGAGAGACTGAGGAACTTCATTCCAAAAATTTAAGTTATTTCAACTAATAACTACAAAAAAATATTGAAATACTAGTTCTTAACGACGAATGTAGAGTATGTCTTCGATTATCAGAGACTTTCGATCACCTGATCACTGGATACACAAAGATCGCTAACACAGAAAATGTACGCGGGCACGACCTGACTGCAAATATTGTATCCCAAGCACTGGCACCTAAATTGAAAGCTCCTTGCTATTGACAGAAAAGGAAATCATTCCTTACGAATACAAAATCAAACGTGTCCTAGAAAGTAATCAATTAAAAATATATTATGATCTTCGAATACACTGTGACAAAACGATTCCGGCAAATAAGACATTCTACTACAACGTAAGGAAGATCAGATGAAAATACACCTTGCAGATCAAAAACATCTATGAAGCAAAAAAAAATCAAATAACTTCTTCTCTCAATACAATATAAAGAAATACACAAAGCTTGAGTCTATTGAAATTATACCAAATGCAATAACGGTAACTGCTCTTGTTAACAAAAATCTAAAGTATTAAGTATTGGGAAAATTAGGTCTTCCGCCTCCTAGAATTATACCAAAAGCTCAAAAGTCAGTCTTCTTAAAACCTACCGAATTATTTGCACGGATTTAGTATGTAAAGCTAGGAATGTAGTATGCCTCAAGCCCGCCCAGAATGAAATCTCTGGAGAGAAAACCTCGAGAAAAATGAACAAAATAATTATAATAAAAGCAAATCAATTGATTTTACGATTTTTGTCTGCTTGTCCAAGGTGTCTGGGAAGGGTGAACCGGTTTCGACAGGGTTTTCACTGAAAGGTTGAGAGCTTCCTCGGGCATAACTTAGGCTGCTTGTTTTCAAATTATTTTATGGTAGAGACGTTTGTTTGTATACAAATCTACTATTTGATTCCAATCTTAATGAACTTTTGTAGACGTGTATTTGAAAACAAGAGCGTAGCTATTGTTTACGTGAAATTGTGTACAACTACCCCGCCTTCCTTTCATTCACCGACGTCAGTTAAACAATTTTAAAGCTTAAAAATGTGCTGATAAATATTTTTGATTCATTATAATAACACAATTACTCTTCGAGTAATCAAATGTTAAATTTGTTATACGACGTTGCCACAATGCATCTGTTTACAACTACCCATAGCAGGGATGGTGTTAGCAACGATAACAGGAAAGATAACAGGTTAGCGAAGAATTTGCGACACATCATATTTTATTTATATAACGACTTCTTTGTCTTACTGTTCTTGAAAACCACTAAATAGCATGTCATTCATAATGTCGGCGACCTCCAACGAAAGTGAGCTCTGACCTTTACCGTCCGTTGTTTCTAAGCAATCCTATGCTGCATCTCTGTACAGTTCTTTACCGTCTCATTGTCACAGTATCTGGCAGTAGACACCGATCGAATAACGTCATTCTCTCGTGCCAGTGGACAGTCTTTGGTAACGCAGGGAATCAATTGATGTTATTGCAGTGTTTCTGACTGGAGGTCCTAGGTGCGAGTCCCGACGGCAGTAGAACTTTCGACAATTGTTAGATGGCTACGTCGAGTTCAGACCCAGTCTGGAGGAGAATCGGAATCCTAGCGGACGGCCGCCCTGACAGACAGTTCTTGTGGTTTCTCCGACTAACACCAGACGAATGTCGGAGCAGTACCTTAACAAATGGGCCACGGCCTGCGCGCGAACTTTCCTTCATCTTCCTTGTTTTATTCTCACTCTGACAAAATATTCGAGGGGTGTTTTCATTGACCTACCCTACACATACACACACACATTATATATATTCTAACCTTAACCCCTTTCTAAATCCCAAACTGGACCAGAGGATGCAAGCAGATTTATTGCTCTTGGGCGAGCTTTTGATTTTCCTCCCAGGGCAGAGGATTCTTGCGGCAGATAGTAGGGAATTCAAGGAAAATGGGTACACACACATACACAAATTCAGTAACAAGTTCAGATATATTCTTAAATGATTCAATTTTAAGATAAAATACAATTTCTTTGCTTGCTCTGAAAAAAAAACAATGCAACAAACAAACAAAATATGGCAAGAAGATTTTTTCTAGTGATCGAAATATATGCTTGAAATACTTGTAAATTTTCCAACCTCTTTGAACAAATCAACTATGATAATTGTACAAAAATCTAAATCAATGACTCAGTCGACTGGTACTCTTTCAATCTCTGCCTTTCGTGCACGTTTTTGCTTGAAATTAAACACTTAATTATTCTAACTCACAATTCACACAAAAAAAAGAAAAACTACTATTTACAATGACCAATTGAATTCACACTCAATTACTCTGATTCTCTCACAAGCTTTTTTTTTACATATTGTTCAAAAATTTTCTTAGCTAAGCAATGACTTTCTTTACAATTAACTTCAAAAGGGAAATGTTCTTTTCATTCATAAGGCATTCCAGACAATGATATGAAAATTCTAGGTGCAACAAATTACGCGAGTTATTCACGAATTCTGTAAAGCGTAATATTCGCCCTCTTTACTACGAAACCGTCTTTCCAGCTGCTCGCGCGTTCGTGGCCTCGCTAACACGCCCCCTTCTCCCTTACCGTTACCTCGGCGCTCGCGGCTCGGCGTTCGACCTTGGCTCCGCGCTTCGCCGACACCAGAGACTGCGTTGTTGGAATTCGGCGCTCTAGCAGCGATGCTGGGTCTCGTCTGCTTCTCTCTTCTTATTTTCCTGGTACTCTTCTTTCTTCCTCGCCTCTTCTTCTTCTCCTACGGTCCTTCTTCTTCCCGTTCGGTGGCCCTCGTCTTCGTCTCCTTCCGGAATTGTTCTTCAGCGCGATTGTTAAGTTTTCGCCCGCGTGCTTATTGTCCTCGCACGATCACAGCCGCGTGGCCGCTTTTAGCTCAGGGCGTCGCGCAGTTGGATATTTGAATAGCTGATTCTTTATGGCACAGCGTAATTGTCCCCGACTGATTCCACGTGCTCAATCAGCGTGTAAATCACTTAAATTCTGGCTACTCGATCCACCGAACAAAGTGAATAACGCCGTTCTATTCCTTTGCCCTGAATTCTAATGCGTCGTCTTTTACTGCACTCTCCTCCAACACAACTTCAAAAAAAACTGCTCACAATATTACTATTCCAAATCTCATTCGTCGCCTACTTCAATTAAACTCTATACTAGAATTACAAGCAATCTAGAACTGACTACTGTACGGAATTCGCACGTCTTCGTTTCACCAAAAGAACAATACTCGGCGACAGCTGAAGCAAATAAGGGCTTCTGATCTGGCGATCAGCGTATTTATGGCGCTATCTCGCCGCCATCCATTACATTACTGCGCGCCGTTGACTTCCGCGCGTCTTTCAAAACATTCAGCCGTGCTCAACAATATCTTCATTGTTGTAACAAAGCAATCGTTACAATATATATATATATATATATATATATATATATATATATATATATATATACATGAGAGAGGGAGGGGTTAGTCAATAATAGGCCTACTTGATATTTTTTCCACCATTGCCAACAAGAAGAGAGGGCCTGAACTTGGGAACACCCGCTTTGTGTGCGGTCGCGGTTTCCTCGTTTGAGAGCCGTTTGGGCCCACTGGGCGGCGGGCGTGTCGCGGGCCAACCGCACGCCGGAAAACAGCGGCGCGTTGTCGCCCTGAAACCCGTTCAGTGTCGCGCGGCGCGACGCGGAGGGGCGAGCGGCAGCCCGGGGCGGTCGCCCCTTCGCCCACGGCTCCGCCCCGCGCCCAGCGCCCTCGCCCAGCGCCCTCGCCCATGCAAATGAGGGGCTCGCCGCGCTTACAGGCAGGGACGGGCAGCTCCCGCTCGCACACACAGCAGCGGGACGTCACAGATCACGGGCTGATCGTGGCGCGTTCTTCCCACTCACCTTGGTAACGGAGCGTCTCTTGCAACGTCGGCTATCGCCATCTTTTCCTTTGAAGTGGCGCTAAAGCCTCTTTGAGATGGAGAAGGAAGTACGTTGCTAGGCTCGTACATCGCTGAATTTCCTCTGCCTGCTTTAAAGTATGCATATGTTGCATGGCATTTTGGTCTGTTGCAAAGGTGCTTCATTGAAATTGTTGCTAAGGGGTTTCATTGAAATTGTCCTCTTGGCAAAGGGGAATAATTTTCAGAAAATATACTAACAATAAGATTTATTTCATGGGATTATTACTACGTACTAACTCTTAATTATAGGTATTTTTAATTAATTCTCTCAATTAAACCTTATTCTTTTATTATATACTGAGATTTGTTACTGTGTGATGTCTAGTATGCGTCACAGAGGTACTTTACAGTTCAAGAATTGCTCAGCTTTCTACTTTCTAATGGACAAAATAACTCTCTGTGTTCTATTGAGAATATTTTCACAGTATTTTTATAGTTTATTTAGTAGTTGAGCATTATTTTCATTTAAGTCGTGAGTGAATGTACTGTTCGCTCCAAGCTCAGAACATGCCTATAGACAGTAGAACCGTAGGAGCATGGAGGGGGGGGGTATACCAGAGCCGTGTCACTCTTAAGAATTTTGAAAGGGGGCTCGTATCCTTATGTAATAAATGATTTTATTCCAGGAAATATACCCAATCCCTGATTAGTATCCTTTCTTCTTTGACAATTTAACCATGGCACTGGGGGAAATGCTACCAAAGTATAGTACGTCTGGAAAAATTCAAGAAAATTAAACACTTTTCTATTTTTATTGAAAAATGAAAATATTTGATTGTGTTATTTCGCCTATTCTCAAAGAGCACGTGGCGACTGAATTCTTCCATTTATTTCGTTACAACGTATGACCCAACTGACGTGATGTGACAGCAAGACTCAAAGAAAGAGATCCCCCACTAGTTAAATATATGTAATTCACATGTTAGGTTACGGAAACAACTTTTTTTATATTTTTGGCATGTAAATAACTGTTTATGTATATTTTACTGTACTGTGCATATATTTTTTCTATATCAGTATTCTTACGAAGAATATTTTGTTTTCTTGTTTTTGAGCAGTGTGCATGCTATTTTGTGTGAGAAAATTTTGTATGGTTTTATTCACCAGCATTTTTGCTAGTGCTAAGATATGCTGAATGTAAATGAAAATAATGAATGTGAGAGAGGGAGCCAGAAATGTTTCTGGCTTCCCTTCTTGTTTTAGGCTGTGGACGCCTCTGCAAGAAATGCTCTGATGATGGTACGTCTCTCTCCGGTAACACATTTTTTGAAGATGTTCCCCGAATGTAAAACTGTAAAAACAATAATTTCAACAGTGTGCTTTACGTGGGCGGATCTTGTGTGGCATGAAGCGTAGGATGTGCGTGCCATAAAGTGTGTAGGGCACCGCGGTGGCAGCCGCGCACGCGGCCGATCGGAAGGGCCGGCCGTTTCCCCGGTGCCCCGTGCCGCCGCCGCCCCCGCCCCTGCCCCCGCCCCTGCCCCCGCCCCTGCCCCCGCCCCGCCCCCGCCGCCGCCGCCCCCGCCGCCGCCGCCCCCGCCGCCGCCGCCCCCGCCGCCGCCGCCGCCACCGCCGCCGCCGCCGCCGCCCCCGCCGCCGCCGGAAGTCCGCTGCGCGCCGCACAATCGCCCGCGGGCGGCCGAGTGGGCGGTCGCGCGCGCGGCGCCGCCGCCGCCGACGCTTTGTGCCATTGTGCTAGACCCTTCGCCCTTCGCCCTGCGCTGCGCCACGCGCACACGCGCGGAAAGGAAGGAGACAGGGTGAACGAGCAGAGGGAAGGAGGGGATAAAAAGGAATAGGGTATAGGAGCCAAGAATTGGGTGGATCACGAAATCAGGTGAAAAAGTTTAAAATGGGATGAAGTGTAGGAATAAGTGATCGGATTTAAGGATATTTCGTAGGCCCCAAATTTAGAATATCAAGGTAGAAAATCGGGTTCCCTAATGTTTTTATTTGTCAACATTTATATTATCAAACATCACGTGATATACCATGTGCACACAAATACTACAGTTAAGGTGAATGGAGCGAAATAACTTCGCAATTGCAAGAAAAATCAGAAAAATTGAATTTTGAGCAGGTTTCTTTATCCAAGAAAAAATCAAACTGATGAGAAGGGGAAAAAAAGGAAAATTGGAGTGAGTGGAGAAGAGTACATGAAATGTGTGCTAGTTTATCAAGGAGTAGTAAGATGAGAAGATATCTCGTTTGCGAAAGTCAAAGAGAGAACCAGAAAAGCGACAATATACGGCGGACACAATACTGCGGACAAGCGAGTTACAGCTGCTACGAAGTGGACATCATCCCTTGGGAGTTCACAAGGCAAAAGCTACACAGAATGCTTGTAAGGGGACCCGTCATCCTTGGACCTTAGTTTGCATCCTTGGCATTTGCATTGGGCTAAACATCGATATTGTGCAGCCAGAAAGAGCGACAAAATCGAAAATTGTTTGCCATATTTGAAACTGATTGGAGAACAATTTGTTTTAAATTTAAGCCGCTTTAAAATATTGGCAGAATATGTTTATGAATCTTCTGTTGCTGATTAAATGAGAAATATTCTGTATAATTAACATCATCTTCTATAATTTCAATTAAATTGATTTTTCATTTTCATTCAAAGAAAACTGTTATTACCTTGTACAATGTTCTGCGTGACACAACAATTCATTTTGTTCATTCTTCTCATTTTATTTTACTAGTTTGCCTCTGAAGATTTATTTTGACATTATTGTTTATATAACTAAATTTTATTTCAAAAATGGAACAATTTAAATCATTGTAAGAATCTACAAATTATTTGTTTTTTTATGAAAATGTTATAAACCATTACGTTATAAAAATGTTTTAAGCGCACATTTGAGCGTCAAATTAACTACAGAAGTGAAGGCCATTGGAAGACGTTCGAAGAAAATCTTCATGGTAATTTAAAACTTTTGTTGCTGTTATCCCATTAAATTCTGTTCCTGGATGACATGTGTCTTAAAATACATTTTAAATTAAATTCTTCCCTTGTAATTGGCACTGTTTACAAAGATAAGAGTTCTTTCTATCAGATAGCACATTCAATCGAATGGCTCCTTCACGTTGACGTACTGTTGTATATGCGCCTCTTTTTCTAACTAATGCTAAGCCAGGCGGCGAGCCTTTCCCCAACAAATGCAGCGGGTCATGCATTCGAAAGGTACAAAAAAGAGCTACATAATTCGTGACGTCATCTGTATGACGACGTTGGTGGTGAAGGTACTGCAGTAACTCTAGCGATGGCATGAGATGATGGCGGTGGAGTCAGGGGTAGAAATGGCAGCACGGAGTCAGAGAAGCCTCTTGAAAAATGTCATCCCTGTAACAAAAATTTTTGCATTTTTATTCACAGTTTGCGCTGAGCTGAAGCAGGATGCGTGTAGTCGGGGTAAAGGAAAAGGAGAGATAAAGAGGAAAAGAGACACCCAGACAGAGAAAGACGGAAAGAAGAGATAAAGGGGATTTAATTTTAAAAGATCTAACCAAGTAAGACTTGACGGCTTTCTATAATAAAGTAAGTGGGACTCAAAAGATACAGAGGAAGAATTGACAGTCACTAAGAAGAGACGTAACAAGAGAAGATATTTTATTAAATAGATGGAAGTAGAAAGAATAGTAAAGGAAAATATTTAATCTGTTACTGGTAGGTGAGAAAACAAAAATGATAGAGAAGAGAGATGTGAGCAGGGGAAGGAGAATAAAAAGGAAATTTGAATAAAGTGTTTTGAAGACGAAGAGAACAGTGTAGGAGTGGAATGTAATATTAGCGAGCATTGCATACGTCAGTGAGATGTACTGCACACGTGGAATAATACCTCTCGCGACCGGAATGGCATTAATATCTTTGCTTGTCTGGGCTTCTGAAATGATTTCCATTGACGCCCCTAGTCTCTGTTCTCATCGGAGATCCCTATGCTTTCATTATTTAAAATCTCGACATTATGAATCGTATATTCATTTTCGGAGAAATGTGTCATTAACGCCAACGACACGCCGAATTAGAATCGCAAACAACTCGAGACATTTCTCTGTAGTAATTCTCCGTTTTTAATATCTGCTTTCTCCCTTTGTTGCAGGTATGTAATATGCGGATTTATCTGCTCCATGCAAAATGTAAGTAAGAGAGCGTCAAATTTATAAATGTATACTTTCTCTCTCTCTCTCTCTCTGTATATATATATATATATATATATATATATATATATATATATATATATATACACACAATAACAATGTAACTTAACTGAATTTTCAACGTATCATTCATCGTCGACTTCTTTTTGGCAAGTGAAGGTGGTGTTCTCCTTTTGTTGCCAAAACTAAGTGGTAAACTGGTAGGATAAGGTTTTTCAGCTGCTGCAGATTTTTATACTTTTCGCTTTTGATTTCACACCTTCTGGGTACAGTTTTTCGACGTTTTCTACGCAAGGTCTCGAAGTTATAAAAGTTATCTTTACTAAAGATATATACTCATTTAGTGTCTCATTAAAAACCAATGGAAAGGAAATCATTCTTTCAATTCTAATCCACCCTTTCTTCCTCTAAGATATGGAGTGTATATTTTGTAATCATGGATTTAATTGATTGGGATTTCACTAATACAAAATCGTCAGCAGTCAGAATAAGCAGAGAATTTTCGTGAAGTCCAATCACTTCCATTCATTGATAGGGTACATTCTGAATAATTTTTCTACGCTTTCCGATTAAACCAAAATCTCTGTCTTGCAAATTGTAACAATTTTGTAAATAAAGTAGAAATACAATGACTAATAGCCTCTATGTTGAGATCAATGGGCAATCGTCCAATGAACAATGATTTCAGTTTTCTCTGCAATTAGCTCGAAATTTACATCTGATAGTTATCATAAAACATTTAATAATATCCATGAAATGGTTGAATATACGTAACATTGTAAACCAAATTGTTAGATTAATTTTGTTTTCAAAGCACTCCATGCAACAAAACACCTGAGCTTCGCAAAGAGAATATGAAATAGCCCAATTTCTCTTATGAATTCTCTGATGAGGATTAACTGTATTGATTTGAATTTATTTAATTTATTAGGCATTTTGGGTCCATTGTCCAACTTTGTCGGCTAGCTAAAGGTGACACCTCAGTTCCTGGGCCTGGTTTTTAATTCCCAGGCTTGGGGGGGGGGGTAAGAGAGACGTGTGGCGAAAATGATATATTCCTTTCATGTAACTAGCTAACTTCGCCTGATCTAGGCTTTCCTACGTCACGCAGCAACATACACTGAGACTATTCTAAAAGGAATGCTACAACTCTATTTTTGCCTCGACCAGGAATATAATCCCGGACTACAGCATGGGAAGCTCGTATGCTGCCCATGAACTATGCTAGACGCTATTTGTTTAATACATATATTTCAAAATAATTTGCAGAGTTTCCTTTTGTAATATATTCCATCTTTGTTATTGTAGTTTCAATTATCATCCTTGCTATTCTATGTACAGTATTGTTTCTTACAGTATTCTGTTAATTATATCTAATTATTTATGTGCGAGGGTAGGTGTTTCTGGGGATCAGCAATAAAATAAACATTGTTATGACCAGTTTTTCTTCTGGAAAACTCAGGACTCATTGAGAGTGATATGTTTCATTGCAGCATTTAGCAGAAGAGTTATAAGTAATATCACTTATGAAAGGCGAACCAAAGTCTTAAAATGTTTTAAATGATTAGAATTTGTTTCATATGAGGATTTAGGTATACAAGGAATACACGTTTGAGAAGCCTAAATATGTAAATGAAATTATACAATAATTTCACAAATTGTCTGACTTCTCAGATTTCTCTTAAACCCTTTTTTTAAATTTTCAAGACGATTAAGTCGCAAATCTATGGTTGAACGTAATTATTGTGAGTTAACGCCAATCATAAAATGCATTTATAACAGAAAATGTACATTAAATTCAACACTTATTCAGAACTAAAATTCTATAAACATCTTAATAGAAATTGTGGGTATGTTTCGAAATGCAATTGCTATACTTCTTATGTAGGCAAGATAGAAAATCCATCTAATGAATCATTGATCACTTTTTAGCATTGAAACTAAATTAGAAATAATCAACCTTTGCCTCACGCCTTTACTTAACATTTTTAATGCCAATAGAATTGTTTGAAATTTTACTCATTGGAAAAGAATTCAAACCAAATATTATAAAAAATTAGAAATTTCAAAATTGTAAAAAAATAACCTGCCTAAATGAACGATTGAAAAATGTACCTTCATGAATTTATTCTCTTTTTACCTCACGCGTAACTTTTTACAAGACTGATTGTTTTATTCTGTCGTTGTAGACCTCGTTGCTGTATCATTGAGGAAGGAGAAATTTCCTTAAAACTAATTGCGATTTTGTTAGATTCAATTAATTCATCTTTATCCAGATAGGAATATATTGTTTTTTCACGGTGCCTAATCTTCTCGAGAGTAGTAGTCTCGCATGTAGTAGAGGATGTCAGAGGATGGATGAGAGGATGAGACGAGTCAATATGATACATTTAATTCAATAGATATACATGATATTAACTAAGATTAAATTTTACGAAAGCAATCGGCTAAGATGTAACGTTATTCATTACACGTAGATAAAGGACTATTATGTGCTTGTTGGTAATTCTATACTCGCTCTACCGCGGTCGTAACTAAATTCCATATTTCACTTTTAGCCACTTGTAAGGTAACTATTTTCAAGCCAGACTAGTGTTCACGAGAGAAAGTGACGTCCGTTGCCTGCAGAGAGCCATTGGTGGGCGAGGGATTCGTTCGGAGGCGTTCGATTCGAGTGCAGGGGCTGTGCGCGCGCCCGTCCGTGGCGAAGTAGCCGCGCCGCGGCCCCTTCCGCCCTCCTTCATTACGGCGGCGCCTCCGCGCCCCGCCCCCCGCCGCGCCCCCCGCCGCGCCCCTCATCGGCGCCGAGGCCTTTTTAATCATTTTTCACCCGCCATCAGGCGCTCTGCAACCCCTTTGTCCTTCGTAGGTACAGCCGGTGCCAAAGTTTGCACCACTAATCAAAGGGAACGTCCGAAATATGCCGGAGCGTCCGTCGCCGCCCCCCGCCGCCCCCACCGCCGCTCCTGCCGCCCCCACCGCCCCCGCCGCCCCTGCCGCCTCCACCCCCGCTGCCGCCGCCCCCCGCCGCTGGCCCCGCCGCCCCCGCCGCTCCCGCCGCCCCCGCCGTCCCCACCGCCCCCGCCGCCCCTGCCGCCTACGCCGCCTCCACCCCCGCTGCCGCCGCCGCCCCCGCCGCCGCCCCCGCCGCCCCCACCGCTCCCATCGCCTCCGACGCCCCCGCCACCCCGCCGCCGCCGCTGCCTGCCGGCGCTTCTTTTAAAGGGGAAGCGCATTTTCCTTCAGCGGCTGGCGAGTAGCGCTGCGCAAAATCCGCTCCATGCTCCGCGGTGCCACAAGCGCTGCACACTTTACGTGAAAACTCGCCCTCACTTTACTTACCTTTCCACAAATTGTATCAATGTCCGTGGCGTGACAGTCCGTGAACAGGCTTAGGCCTACCAGCTACATCCCTGCCTCGCGGCCATGGGGTAAGGGGGTACGTGTGGTTAGCATGTAGACATCATGCCATATTGCTTCTCAACCTCAGAAAGTGAATTTTCTCAACGTCACACTTATACTGGGACATTCCAAAAGAAACGCACACTATTCTTGCCTCCACCGGGAATCGAACGCCCGCGTAGTGGAAAGTGAGCACGCAGACCAAGAGCTAGCCGCGAGGCTCAACTTAATATTTAGTACTGAAAATTTAATGCTTTACATCAGATTCAGCACTACAGTAACGCGTTGACTCTACTCCATCTCTTAGTAATTCAGTCCACGTATTGTGCAAAATTTCAATATCAGAATTTTCAGGGAACTCAAACTTATGATTTTAAAAGTTTTTTTAAACTATGGTTTATTTAGGCGGACCACCCGAACACAATTCTTACCTTCTCTTCTTTCTCATTTTTCTGTCTTACTTGTCAGTAAAAATGTAGTATAATTATTTTGTACTTTGTAAGCATTTGTACGCCCAGAAATAAATTTGTTGAAAAAGAGATAGAATTCCTTTATCTAATAAATGTTATTTAGTGTTGACAATGTTAAA
Organism: Acheta domesticus; assembly: GCA_031308135.1. Classification (NCBI taxonomy): domain Eukaryota; kingdom Metazoa; phylum Arthropoda; class Insecta; order Orthoptera; family Gryllidae; genus Acheta; species Acheta domesticus. The sequence continues at coordinate 166,966,399 of JAHLJT010009419.1, forward strand.
CAAATTGGATTGAAACTCTTGAAAAATGAAGAAGAATGATTATGGTTTCCGGAGAATATATGTTCACTGATTCTTCAACACTTGTATCTACGTCGTTCTCTTAGCACAGCACTCAATACACAGTTCAGTAAGAGCTATAATGGAGATCCACCTCACGTATTCTCCACTCAAAAACAAAATCTCCTAATCCACGCTTCAGCTGTGATGTAATGCTGAGCAAAACGTGCTCCCACGGAGAGCAGTTGCAGCGGAACAGGTATGCCGAAACCTCCTGTTGTCGGCGGCCGTCCCGTCCCGCCTCGCGGCTGCGCGGCGCTCGGAAGCGCGTCGGAGCACGCCCCGCCGCCACCTCGCGGCCGCGGCGCCTGCCGTCGCCAGGCGACGCCACGCGACGCCGCCTCGGACGCACTCACCCCCCTCACCCCTCCCGAACACCCCACACCACCCACCAGCACCGCAACCGCGGCCTCGTGCGGCTCCTCCCGCGTTGCTTGCGTAGTTGCCTTGGTCTCCACCTATCTCCACCTATACAATTAGAATCTATACAGGCTGTCCGGGAGGAAACGTCGAAACTTCGAAAATAAGCTCTTAAGACAATTCTAAGCATATTTTGCCTGATAAACTACGTGGATATTCCGAATGGTTCAGCCTCTATAAGCACTCAAAATGTTGGTTAGAAAAAAATATTTCTAGGCAAAAATTTGCTTTATGGAAGCATAAAAACGCTCCAAAAACATGTAAATTGTTCATTATTTACAAAAGAAATTAATATATTTGCTCAGACAGAAAAATTAAGCGAGAAATAAAAAAGCAGTCAAATTTTATAAATTGGGTGCCTTTTATTTCTGAGTTAATTATTCTTTGTGATGAAATACGGTAATTTCTTTTGTTCGGAATAAACAATTTACATATTTCTGGAGTGTCTCTATGTTTCTGCGATGCAAATTTTTGTCTATAAAGCGTATTTTCAAACCAACATTTGAGTGCCTATAGCGGCTCAGCTATTCGGAATATCCATGTAGTTTATTAGACAAAATGTGCTTAAAATTGTCTTAAGAGCCTATTTTCGAAGTTTGGACGTTTCCTCCCCGGACACCCTATATTGACTATCTAATGTTCATTTTCACAAAACAATCGTGTATAATGAATTAGTTTACGTTTGATTTGTATACATTAAAAAATATTTAATACGCCTGTAACAAGTAATGTACTTCAGCTTCCGGGTCAATGACCCCATCTTGATCAGGTTTTTGTCCAGTTTCCCTGATCCATTGAGCAAATGCTGAGATGGCCCCTTGTTTTGCTTCTGGACGTAAATGTAGTTTCACAATGGGCACGTCTTGTTCAGCACTCCTTTTGCTTTTAGTGGTAGGAGTGGAGCTGAGGTTGAGTCACAATTTTGTTAGCAATGCAGAAAAATGGCATCTGCATTTCGTTTCTCGTTGCAAGTATGTTTTCTATAACTCAGGAAAGAAATATCTACTTTTTCAAATGTTGCTACTGTCACGCTTTTTTAAACTTTATTATTGTATCTTTTTTATATTTTATTCATCTTTCAACTATCGTATTTATAGTTAAAAAGTTGGGGAGGGATTGTGGAACTTAAGAAAACGTGCGCAAATAATCTTCTTCTCCATACGTCATATACAGTTTCCACTGTTTCTTTGATCAAATACATAAAATCAAATCAAATTAAATCAAACCTCTGCCTGTAATCACTTTTCCATATCCTTCTCTTCTGTCGCCGCAAGCGGACCTTGCCTCTCTGCCACCGCCATCTCCGTCGCTGCCATCAACGCCTCCGCCAATAGCACTCCCGCCACTCTCGTATCCAATTCCAGTGTCTTCACTAACAGTTCCGGCACTACCCTACATCATGTTTTTCCTCTCTTTTTGATGTGGCTTCTGCATCTGCCTCTGCTTATGCCTCTGCCGATGCCTCATCTTCAGTCCCATTGGCTCCGTTACAGCCCCTGTGATGTCATTGCTACGTACGCCTCCGCTCTCGCCATCAACGGTCCTACCGTTTCTGCCACTGCCACGTTTGCGATACAGCCTCCGCCATTGTCACCTCTACTACTGCCGCCGCCGCCGCCTCCACCATCGCAGCCATCATAGCCACCTTATTCACTGCCGCCTCCACCGCTGCCATCATCGTCACTTCCACCGTTCCCGCCACCTCCATCGTCACCACCACTACTAGCACAGCCTTCACCGTTACCTACAACATTTACCCCTTCCACCAACCCTGCTGTTTCTGTATGTACTAGGCTGTCCGGGAGACGCCGCGTCCAAGGCACAGGGGCCGACGTTTCGCCCGCCATTCTGCAACCTTCCACAGGGCGTAATGCGATTTGTCAGGGCGTAATGAGCAAGGTTGGCAGAATGGCGGGCGAAACGTCGACACCTGTGCCGTCTCCCGGACAGCCAAGCACTTACTGACTCCGGCCGGGGAAGCCTACGCTTTCATTTGCTGCTCCTGCTTCTGCCATATTCTCTTTTACCGTCTCCTCCACTCTCGCCTTCACCGTCATTACCCCCATCACCTCGCCCCTGATTCTACTCGTAATATCTCATGCACCAGCCACTACAGCCTACAGACTACTACCATTGTTAGCTCCATCTCTGCCACCGCTATCAACACCACCGTCGTCTCCACCAACGTCATCACCACACCGCCCTCACGAACATGTCAGTCACTGTCATCATCGTCACCATCACAGCCGCCAACATCACCGCCACCATTGTCCACAACTGCCTCCTCTCACGGCCTTCTCCGCCAACTCCGTTACCGCCACCTCCACCACCACTATCTCCGCCTCCGCCATCGCAGTCGTTGCTCGGCATTCTAATACCCTTTGCGTTGTTGCGCAGAATCGTTGCTTGGTGACGTATTGCTCCAGGGCAATGATATATTTTTGAACGAGCACTACGAGGCTATGCTCATGGCTAGAGTTTGAGGCTACATTACGTTCAATGTGTAATTGTTTAGTTGTGGTATTGTTTAGATATAATCACTTTTCCTAATACTCATTAAAAGTCATGATATATGGCGCAAGCTTAAACCTTAAGGCATACTCTTCCATTTGCTTCTTGAATGACTTTACATTTATATAATTATTATTTGGAATAATTAACAAATTCAGAAGGGCAGATTTTTTCATATGCCTATGGGTATTCAAAGTGAGAGTGCATAACTAAGTGAATGCGCACCTTAAGCATGTCAGTGAGCTCAGAAATAAATTCATTCAGAAGGGTGAGTTGAAGTCGAGGAAGTGTATGTGAACTTCTTCGCACCCATTCTTAATCAATTCAGACTGCGCGTAAATAATTATACAGCTTTCAATTTAAAACTTCATTGTAGTACATATACAACTGTTTTATTGAAAAAGGATTTGAGTCTTAGAGTTTGCGTTCATTCGTAACCTTATTTTTCGTCCCTTAATATAGCTGGGCAAAGTGTAGAAGAGAAAATTAAATACACTTCAATTAAAAGAGTTAGAGAAAGATATCAATTGACAGGGAACTATAGAACCAAATTTCCTGTCAGAATGTTTTCATTAAATGAATTAAAAAGGAGAGAGAAAGCTCTTTGTTTGAACAGCTGAAATAGAGAACACAGATAACGTCAAGCATTTCTAGAAGCTTTTTCTCGCTGAAAAATTCATTTATAAGCTTTTATCAGTTACAAAAACATGACAGTAACATAGTACCACGTCACGATATAATGAAAAGAATTGAGGAAACGAATAACTGAATAACTTCATTTATAACATGTAAGATAGGAAAAAGTATCCTGTGAAGTACTGAAATGAATGCAAAATTATACAAGGTTTGCGTGTAAAGAATTTGCATTTACGTAAGGATAACAAAGGCTTTGAATCGTAGAATGGAATATTTTATTATAAAACCGCAAACTCGTACGTCTCTATAACTAGTTATTGTAATATTGATTTTACTTAGGAAATTTACTAAATGGCTGAAAACCTCGCAAAATATATGAGTGACCAGGCGACCAAATATTTTTTTCAGCAGTTTTACTAACTGTTCTCACTGTGAAAGGAATGCATGCATGCATATACACGCAAAAAGTAAGTATCTACATAGTTATTTGAAATCATATTTTTGAAAAATATTTTACAATTATTCAATTTATTTAGATATATTGTTCATTGTTCTGTAATTTTTTGATTTAAATTTTATAAAAATATTAGTAATATTAATAAAAATAAATTTTACTAATATCCTCGAACCATTGTGGTGCTTCACCTCTTTGATTTATTCACACCAGGAATTTGCAATAAATATAATTTTATTTTGTTGTTTTTCAACAAGATAAATGTTTTTATTGTACATTCTTCATGATGAATTAAATTGCAGTATTTTAATATAACTTGCAATTGACTCAACTAATATCGGACATGAACATTTGCTCCTTACCGTCCAACATCCGCATCTCGACGAACTGAGTACATTTGGACTATCGGAGAGTTATGATAAATTCCATTTGCTTTTGGTTCATAAAAATCTTCCTTTTGCCTTCAATAAAAACCTTTCCAAGTGAAACAGAAAATAATTTCACAGAATATTACAATAATCCACAGAAAATAATTTTCATCTCTCATTGGATGAACCCATCAGAAAGCGACACCACTATGAATACCAGGCAATAAGCGTAACGATGGTTGTACATCTCATGCAAATGTATTCAGAGTTAATTTTGTTGTTGCGTTGTTTTGTTTACTGAGATTAGGAGCACTTCAATTATTATAACCACGGAGGCACGAGAGCAGAGAGCTCCAATGAGAATACAGGTAATGATAATGAGGTGGATAAGATAATGTTGCATAAATGGTGGAATGAGACGACTAGTCAACGAAAGAGAACCATAAAAACTGCTGAGAGGCTGCGTTGTCTACTACACATTCCACGTGGATTGACTGAGAATTCGGTGGAAGGACTACGCCCTAGCGATTACGCTCAGAGCACGCTCGTGAATTCCTGCGGAATAAGATTCTTTTAATGTTGCGGTGGCGTCCATGGGTTTTCAACGAACTTATACATTTTTAAACAGACATAATTCTTAATACAATAACTTAATTTAAAAATTCTTCAAAATTCTTAACAGCTTCATTTATGGTTTGGATGCAGAAACTGTAAAACTGAAATATTCACATGTCGTCAAGGTTTAAATCTAATCTCAAAGAGCTGTTTCAGGCTAAAGACCGGTGGCCATTTCTCAACGCCAGGCTGCCCTTGCTCCACAGGAGCTGCTTCTTTCGCCGCAGTGAAGGTCGTTCGCAGTGGGACTCGGTCCGCGGAATGTGATTTCCAGCGCTGCCCGGTGGCGGAAGGGATGGCGGAGGGTGGGGTGGGGAGGCGGGCGCGGGTATTGGCCGGGCAGTGCGGAAGTGGAAGCGGCCGTGACACCTCGCCGCCGCGCTGAGTGTGTTTCCGTGTCCGACGGCGCGATCCGATGCGTTTTTGTTTCCACCGACCGCCGAACCGGCAGAGTTGGCCGAGCGAGCGGGCGAGCGGCCGAGCGTTGGGCTAGCGGGCGGGCTAGCGAGCTACCGGGCGGGCGGGCGGGCGAGCAAGTGGGTGGGAACGCGGACGAGTGGGCGGGCAGTCGAGGCCTCAGGTATATGGCATTGGGTGGGCGTTGGGCAGATGGTAGAATGGGTGGCCATAAGAGGCGGAAGAACGGGCAAGACGGGATGGGCATCCGAGCGGGGAAGAGGGTGGGCAAGCGAGCAGAAAGGTATCCAAACTGGAGAGAGTGGGTAAAGGGTGAATAAGCAAATGGAAGGGAGAACGGACGAGGGGGAGGGTGAACGAGATGATGGGCGAAGGAGAAGGCGCGCAGGAGAAGGCGGGCGAACGAGAGGGCGGGCGGACGAGAGGGTGGGCGGACGAGAGGGTGGGCGGACGAGAGGGCGGGCGGACGAGAGGGTGGGCGGACGAGAGGGTGAGCGGACGAGAGGGTGGGCGGACGAGAGGGTGGGCGGACGAGAGGGTGGGCGGACGAGAGGGCGGGCGGACGAGAGGGTGGGCGGACGAGAGGGTGAGCGGACGAGAGGGTGGGCGGACGAGAGGGTGGGCGGGCGAGAGGGTGGGCGGACGAGAGGGTGGGCGGACGAGAGGGTGGGCGAACGGAATGGTGAGGAGAGCGTGCGGGAGGTTGAGCAAGCGAGAGGGTGGGTGAGTGAACGGGCGAGTGAGCGGGTGAGTGGACAAGTGAACATGCGAGCAAGAGAACTGGCGGTCGGGACAGATGTTTGGGCTGTCGCCCAAGCAACGAGCAGTGTGCGGACGGATGATCAGATCGATTTAGCCTAATGGGGCCTGAATGTTGCGAAAGCCTTAATAGAAATCATTGGGCGATTGGAATCGCCTTAGAGAAGCACTCTCCTAATTGTCTCATGAGAGAACAAATCTTGAAGTTCTTTTTGCATTTATTTCTGACCGTGTAGGTTGACTCAATCAAAAACTTTAATTTGGGAATTGTCGCTCCGTAACAAATTCAGTACTACTATGTAGAAACAGAAAATGCTTACATGCGTTCATGTGTGACAACTTCCATTGAAACTCGGTTGATCACCAATTAGCATTTTCCAAAATAACAAGCCCTTTCTCTTATATGTGTTACAGAACAACATGTATTCATTGTTGACATTTGTAAACCAAAATGAAGCAAATATAGTTATAAAGTATTCTGACATAGTGTTTTTAGTGAAAGAGGAGTGTGGATCAAGTAGTGTCAATAGAAAGAGTAATGCGTTAACTTCACGTTTGAATAGCATTCTATAATGTTGAAAATAACTTTCATAAAATTATCTAATTTCATCCAAAGAATAAGCAAATTTTAGTCAAATAAGAAATAATAGTGATGTCCTAAATATACGTATAGTTTGTAATAAAAATATTGTTTCATTTTTGTGACCGAAGGGGTAATGAAGGAGTGAACTTAATTTTCTGCGGTACCGTTGTGAAGATGTCACTTTCATATTTCGTGGAGGCTATAAATCATACATTTGGAGGAAGAATGTTAATGATATGATCATTTGACTTTAGCCTTCAAAGCAATTTAGATGAAGTAATACAGTAATTTTAGTGCAATGTAGTAATAAAGAACTTTTGATATTTCGGTTTGTATTAATGCCAGAAATAAAATAGCATAAACCTCCATTAAAAGCAATCTTAATTTACTACTGTAAAATAATTTAATGTCTAACAACAAAGAGAGCGTTTTGATAAATGTCAAATCCATTTTTCTAGGAAAAATAATTTTTAAACTCACCTGCAAGTGAAGTAATAAACGCATAATGTTTCTTTTTAATTTATACAGGAATTGTACAAAACAAATTCTAGGGAAATTAATGTAGTACTTCGAATAAGCAATATTAAATGCCAAATGCCCTTAGACATTAAGGCTTACACACAAATTCCAAATAGTAGCATTTATGACATTTATATGTATACTATAGTGAGATGGGTAAAAATACCCATTGGGTATTTTTGTATGAATTGATAAAAATATGTCCACGAAATATGTTATGATAAAAGGGAAAATAAAATCAGAAATGAGACATGTGTCGATAAATAAGCATAAAGGCGTGCGTAATTTGCGTAAACAAATAAAACATTAGAAAGCTAAATATTAATAAATTAGTTGTGAATCAAGAAACATTGTTACAATTCATCCCGATAGGGCCATGGCAGGGACAAGTTTAGCAACGAATTCAGTGCAATAACAATGTAAAACAGGTGAATGGCAAAAAACGCTGATCCGATGGCAGAAAAATTTGCGTCAGAATTGCTTTGGGCCTGGTAGAGTTCGGACGTGTGGTCATGTCTAGCAGAAGGTTTAGTTATAAACGTTTTAACTTAGAATTCGTGGGATTTGGTCGACGGAAGATGTGCTTCGAAAATAGTATAGAATTTAATAATTTATAAAAATAGGTCGTGGTTTATGGAAAATTAACAGAAGAAAGACATGGAGACTGAAATAAAACATATGTCGGTACTAAGATAGTGTGGAATCCAGATTTGTTGAATTGGACGACTCCAAGAGCCAAACGAGTCTTCACTGCGCCAAGAGGACGGCTTTCATTCGTCATCAGGAAAGTTATAAACTAATTACGAAAATAATTTGTTCAAGGCCAAGAATGTTTAGATAATTAAGTGAAATGTAACAAAATATAATTTGATTATAGGAGAAAAAGTATTAAGTTTGTGAAATAATTCGATGGCGATCGAAATAATAAATTATATATGAATAAGTATAATCAAACAAAGTTTATAACAAATTAAAATTGAAAAGAAGGTAGACAAAGGAACTTGCTTCTAAAAACAAATTAATAGCAGCAGGCACTTCCTCTCGCTGAATAATAATTCAGAAAACATTGTGTTCTTATTTCAAAATTATCTGATCCAGTAAAAATGAAACCAGTCATATCCTAAACAGAAATATCCCACCAAGCGGATTATCGTAAGGAGCGGTCTTTTAAGCCCACAGGAAAAGATAAGACGAGCCCTGAGATTGTAAGTATGAAAACGCCCAATTCCAAGAATTAAGCTGAGCTAGCAAACCACAGTTTTATAAAGGGGATAAAATTGAGTAAAGATGGGGGTAGTTTTCCGTATTGTCACAAATGGGATGTTGGCCAAAGTGAAAGGAAGTCCTTCCTCAGTAGTCCTTCCAAAGTATGTCCTTCCTCAGAGTCAAGTGAAAACAACACATTTTACAAAAATCTTCTAACTAGAAACTCTAGCAACAAAAATTAATACACAAGTTTCCAAAAATTAATATCCAAGTACGAGGAAATATACTTTCCGAAACGTTCGCAAACTATTAGTTTTCAATCACATTGACGAACATTTCACTACTCACTTATCAATAAGTACCTCAGGACATTAACTGATGTCACTGCAGCCCCTCTGACTGGGAGATCCTAGGGTTCGAGTCCCGACGGCGCGGCGGGGTTTTTGACAATATGTACACAGCCAGGTCGAATTCAGCCGCTGTGTGGAGAATACTAGCGACCTGCTGCTCTGTTCGGTAGTTTTCCGTGGTTTCTCCAGTCAACACCAGGCGAGTGCCGGAGCAGTACCCTAAGAAACAGGCCATGGACCGCGTGAGATCTTTCCTTCTTCCTGGTGATATCTTCAACCCTTACTTACACACACACTTGTACCACGCTATCACACGTGTCGGGAGGGCAGTTGGGAGTTTGGAGCTTGTGCTGGCTGTGGCGGTACTCTGGTGGAAGGAGATAAATGCTGAAAGGATTGGTGGTAAAAATTCCCTACAAGCCGACTTTGGTCGTTGTCGGATTTCTGCAGCCAGCGCGGCAAGATTACTGCTACCTTCTGCAGTGAAAATATGCATTACACTAAAGGGACTAATGACCTTAGTAGTTGATGTGCCCGCTACCACATCAATCAGCCAAAAACTATTCCACTTTTTTCTTCCCTTCTTCTTCTAGTTTGTATCAAGAGACGGTGAAAAAATGTGCTAATCTCATTTCAGAGAAAACTCTATTTTCAATTTTCTTTAAAGTTAACATTTCAAAACTATAAAACTGAAAGAGAGACATTTTTATCCTAAATCTGTTCAATAAAATCAGGTCTTTAAATACATTGTGTTTTTTAAGAGTAGTTTTCGCGTAATCTGTGCTTGTGATTAGCAATTTATAAGAAAATTCTCAAAAAGCACTCCCATTTTTTTCTTTAACTTTTTCCACGGATGAAACAAGGAACGCTAAAAAGAATGGCGCAGATTTAATTTTTGTGGAACTCTCTGGATTTTTGAAACTAGAGAGTTGGAAATAATGGGAAAGACCAATATAATTTTTTTAGGCCTCGGCCCAAGTGAGTACGTCAGTGCGACTGTCTGATATAGAACAAAGCTCCGGGCGTCTTAACTCATGGTCCTGCGTTCAAGTCTTGGCCGAACAAGAATTGCTGATTGGGAACCCTTGGATGTTCTTGTAGTAGTAGTAGTATAATATTACGCCGTTACAAATAATGAGAGAAAGTATGTGCTGTTGTGACTACTAGTTTTATGTATTTTAAAAAATCAGTCAAGTTCTATTAGGCAATTTTAAGAAATTAAGAGCTGCTCAAGTCATCCTGCAAGTTTTGTATAGGCAGACCCGCAACGTTGATGTGTATTGCAAGACGCTCCTTCAGTCCAAGGCTTTTCCAACTGAGTCGTTACACGCGCATTAGGTAATCTAACGAGATAATTCCAGTTTGGTCTTCCTTCGAAACCCATTAGTCGAATCAATAATGGATTCGTAATTGGGATGATATAAAAACAATAATATCGCTGACAACACTTCAGCGATTTATCACTCCTTACAAATTCCAGTCCCATGTGTCAGGGTGATTCTAAAACTCGTGTATCTCTAACGCATTTCCAAATTGAGAGAAAATGGAATATATTAACAAAAATGTGATAGTCAAATATTTGACATTTGATGAATGTATACGGGCAGATGAATGGAACTGTGAGAAAGAATTCCTATGTTCAAAACTCAATTGATGAAATATATTTTTCCATGAATGAAATATGTTTCGGGGATTCAGTGACAAAATTCGCTACTCGGCTTGCTATTGTTCCATTAAACGTTTTAGAATTTAAGGATCACTTTGCAGTATCCTGACAATTCCATTATTTTCATAGAATATTTATTGTATTTTTTAGTTGTTAATATCAAGAGCGTTCATGTTTTAAGGATCGCTGAAAATGTATCATCTCTTACCACGTCTCTATGAATAATGATTCCGTTCTAGAATCAACAGGTTTTTAGTTAGTGCCGATGTTGGAGAGACTCCTAGTTTGTGTATTAAAAATTGTCGACAAACATTTTAGTATCAAGCATCCAATATGTGGAGGAAGCAAGGGAGAACAAAATGTGAACTATTTCTGCCAGAATGTTTTACAGTGTAGTAGTAAAGTAAATTAAAATTTTATAACTTTACAGTAGATAAAAAACCTTTCCAAAACCCGGAGTAGGATAAAGGGAGAATAATAGTGGTAAATAATTTATGTGGTTAACAATTATGAAAACATAATAATTGTAAAACGTCCCTTTGACATCATTGCATGCAGTTAGATTCCTTTAATTCAGAATATAATTTGATTACCACTAACTTTGAATGTTATTTCCAAATGAAGTGAATTATTCGCACTTTAGAAGATTTCATTCGCACAATTGTATTCATTTTCTCTCTGTCTCTGCGATATTGCTTTTCGACAGCGCGATATTGCTTCCCGAATCGTCACATCTAGAAATTTCGCCGGAGCAAGTAGAGATGAAAGGTGTCCGAAGCAGAATGAAGTTCTCTCCCTCGCAAGCCGATGGTCGCGCTCTCAGGAGGGGGCTGACGGCCACACAGAGTGACATTCGCTGTTAGCGCCATCACGCGGGAAATTCTAGAATCAATAGCGCTCTCTCCGAACACCCCTTTTCAGTGTAACATCGGATCCCGCTTGCGGTGATAGGGGGCGCGCGGGCGCGAGGCAGTTTTTTTAACCTCTTCCCCTCTGCAACACCTCTCTGCTGCATCCCCTGCGCCGGCGCGCAAGCAGCCTGGTTGCAGGTGGCGATACGGTGGCGATTCCGGTGGGTGGGGTGTGATGGGGCGGGACGCTCGGGGTAATGGGGACGGAGTGCGGCGGGTACGTGGGCGGGAAGGGCGGGCGAGACGGGCAGGCGGAGCGGGCGGCGCCGGCGAGTCGTGGTGGGCGCTGTGGGAGGGGTGGGGCGGGCGAACCGAGCTGAACAAGATGGGAGACCGAAACGGGGCGAGGAGCAGGAGGGGTGGGCAGGCCCAGCGGGTTCGGGGAGGGGGCGGGACCGGGGCAAGTTGGGCCGGGGGATGGCAGGGGACGGGGCGGGGGACAGGAGCGGTGGCGAGCCGGGGCGTCGCGGGTGGCGTGCAGTAGGGCGTGGCGATGAGGGAGGGTGGGGCAGGGGCGGTTCGGGGACGTGCAAGAAGTGGTCCGGGGTCGGGCCGGGGGCGAGCCGCGGACGGGGGCCGGGGCGGGGCGGAACGGGCGGGTTGAGGTGGGAGGGGCGGGCGGGGAGGAGCAGGGCGGGCGTAGTGGGGGCGGGCAGGTGGAAGGAGCGGGGCGGGCGAGCCGTAAGGGAGGCGGTCCCCGAAGCCCGTTCCACGCCCCTGGGGTACGCCGACACCTGCATGCTCGGGTTTCGAGGTGCGCGAGCCGGCACTCCGCAAGGGGACGCCGCGTGCCGCACCCCGCACCTGGCGACTTCCCTCCCCTGCTCCGTGCGTGTAAAATTTCCTGGTGCTCTGTCCAGTTATCCAAATGTTGGTTCCTCGTCACATTGCGTTCCACGTCCTGTCCACTGCCTCGCCGCTCGATCGCCGGCTGCTCTGATCGATAGTTTTCCGTGGTTTTCCGACACCAGACGAATGCCGGAGCAGTACCCTAAACAAACGGGTCACGGACCGCGAACGATCTTTCCTTCCTGTTCCTTGCCCTATCCTCTCCTCTTAGACTAACATGCAATACACTACCACATGCCGGGAGACCGGTCGGGAGCTTACAGCTTGTCCCCGGCTGGGGCGGTGCCTCGCTGGTGGGAGATACCAGGTTGGGGGAAATCCCGCTAGTCGACGGTAGGTCGGCGCCGGATCTCGCCATCCAGCGGGGAAAGATCACCGCCACCTCCCGAGGATAAAAAGCACTACACTTACTGGGCCAACGACCTACGTAGTTGACGCGCTCGGAATCACGAACAATCAATCTGAGTCATCACCTCCATTATATCCGGTGATTCCACGACCCTTTCACCAGAGTTAACTTCCGTGACATCCGTCGCCCCTTCCCCGTCGTTCCCTCCCTCCCCCGGCCCTCCCGTCCCCGCGGGAGGGCGAGGGCGCATACCTGTGTTAATTGGCAGAAAAAAAAACTGCGCTGCGATCCGGTGGGAATGCGCTAATAGGAGAGGTGCTCGCCTCCATTAGCCCAGGCCCCGATCGACCCGCGCGGCCAACACCTGTGTAATTGCGCAGGAGACCGCGCGGCGGCGTTGGCGACGGCGGCGATACGGGCGAGCACTTTGAGCCGACGCGACGGACGGCGCCAACGGCCCGTGTGAATATGATAAATGCGACTGCGTTTACATTCCCGGTGCGCTTGTGCCGGGTACAAGTGACTTCAACTCCACGGTGTTTCTGTGGAAATAAACTGCTCTACTCGATCGTTTGGGGATTAAAAGGATAAGAAGAATATGGGAAGTGAAATATTCGTACATTTTGTTTTAAGGCAAGGAATATTTTCCAATCCTTTGTGACATAATAAAGAGAATATATAGAATGTATTATTGGAGGTTTTGTTCTAAGTATTAAGTTAAAATTAAGTATCAATTCATATCTTGTAATATGCTGTAAATATAATGACAGCTGAAATAGCTGTTTATATGTCATTTATTGTTTTGCTTTATGCATCAAGTGTTTCAAAACCTTTAAAGACTGATTAAATGTTTAAATAAATGTATTGCTATATATAATGCAAGTAATTTCAGATTCGTGGCATTAGCCTTTTAGAAGTGGAGTGTTGCAATTTTCGAGGAATATTTTTGTATGTGGTTATGTTGAACTCTCTTAGTACTTGAATAAATTTGAAGTAACAAACAACATTAATACAGGCTTTCTGCTGATTCTAAATGCGTCTTCTGGAAATATTGACGACATCGTTAACCTGTCCAAAGAGAGAATTTGACAACGGTATGACAGATGCCCAATCAGCATTTCGTGCTATTGCTTTTTCTCTCATATCATTCCTGAATCGCGTTGTTTTGTTAAACCCACACGGACATCACGGAAAGCTCCTATTACGGGCATCACGGTGACGAGAAGAAAAAACTTGACACGCAGATATGAAAAGAGAGGCAAGTTTTCCTAGAACTAGAGTGCGCATTTATTACCCAGACGGTCTTCTACAAAGTACAAAATATGTTTTGGATTTCTTGCGAAAATCTGAGTGACACAGTTTAATATGCTTAAAACAGAACGCGAATCTTCCGCTAGATTTTTACTACTCAATTTAAGGACTTGCTAGATTTTTAATATAACCATTAGTACAAATGTTTCATTTTGTCTTTAGATTAAGAACCTTCTTTGTGTTTTAACAATTTAACTCAAGAAATTGAGTGCACGTGTCACATATTTATTGGAATCGTTTTTTACTGCGAAGTCCACATAAACTTGGAAAATTACTGTATGCAGTTGAAGAAAAATCATAAACATGTGATATTCACGCCAAATAAAAAGTAATATTTTTAACCTAGCAGGACTTGTAGCACTATCGTCAATTTTGAATGAAGAAAAGACATTCAGAAGAGGTAAATGGTTATACTAATTTGATTCCCTTGCTGTCCTACTCATTTATTTCCCTTTTGTCCATAAAATTCAGCACAAATCTAAAATTATTACTTTGTTGCAGAAAGCTGAAATATACTTCCAATGAGATTAGTTTGGCAAATGTCCGAAAGGGGTTACTTTCTGTCTTAGATATTTTTATGTGAAGTAGCGTATAAGAAAAATTCACATGTTCCAAAATTTATTTTTCTTTTGTTAAGGCTAACACTTTTTAGGGCGTTTGCAATTCGCAGGTGTTGTCATGAGATACAAATACATGACAGATTTGTTTCATTATTTCCTTAATTAGATTAGGAATTTCAAGCGTGATTGCACAGTTGACAGTAAAGTTTGAACAGAATGTGTTCACATATTATTTGACTAGAAAAGGAATATTAAGAGTAATAGTAAGAGAAGACTGTCGTGGTTATCATAGCCTTTTAGCATGAAATAAAGAAACTCACTAACATAAAATCGTATTAAAACAATTTATTATAAACACCTAATTATTAATATTGCGTATGGCAACGACGGTTCTGTTGTTATTTCCCTCAAATTATAAGTATTACTTAGAACGATTTCAGCCATTAGCGTCCAATGTTTCTATTGTCATGAACAAGTAACAAGGCAACACTATTAAACAAGTAACTGTCCGGCACGAAAGGCACGGCGAGCGGCGTCTGACAATAATCGCGCCTGAATTGCGCGCGGGATTGAGCGCGGGGGCGGAGGGGCCGGGCTGCGTCCGCGGACGGGAGGCCGAGCGCGCGTGCGCCTGCGGCCGTGGAACTGTCGCCGCTTCGTGATGTTTGGAATGAGGCTTCCGTGTGTGCACGGCCGTCGACCGCTCTCTCGC
Source organism: Acheta domesticus (assembly GCA_031308135.1). Taxonomy (NCBI): domain Eukaryota; kingdom Metazoa; phylum Arthropoda; class Insecta; order Orthoptera; family Gryllidae; genus Acheta; species Acheta domesticus. The sequence goes on from JAHLJT010009419.1 coordinate 166,981,652, forward strand.
GACAACATGCGACCCGTTCCCGGAATGAGCCACCGCCGCCACCCGCGCTCCGCACCCGCCACAGCTGGCGCCCCGCCCTCATCCCCGCCCCCGCCGCTGCCACCGCCGCCACCACCGCAACCGCCCCCCTCCCCCGCACCCCCACCGCCTCAGCTGGCATCCCTGCCCCGCCCTAGCCCTGCCCCTCCCCGCCCCAGCCACCGCCATCACCCCCGCCCCCACCCCCGCTCCGCTTCCACCTCAGCTGACGCCCCCGCCCCGCCTCGCCACCACCTCCGCCCCACTCTCGCACTGCACCCGCCATCGCTATCGCTCCCGCCACTGCCATCTCCCCCGCCTCCGCCACCGCCTCCGCCATCGACCCGCCCTCATCTCCGCCCCCGTCATCGCCCCCACCATCGCCCCCGCCCCTACCCCCGCTCCGCCACCGCCTCAGGGGGCACCCCCGCACCCCAACGCTCCACCCCCGCCCCCGCCACCATCTCCGTCCCACCGTCGCACTACCATCGCCATCGCCCCAGCCACCACCACCACCCCCACCCCCACCCCCGCCACCGCCACCGCCACCGTCCCCGCCCTGCACTAGCCCATCTTCTCGGGTGGGGCGACCCTTTGTGTAGTGGCTGGACTGTTCATCTTCCACCGCTCGGATTGTTGTTCAAAGCCAGGGACAGGCCGAGATGGCGCAGAGCTGCAACTGAAGTCACGGCAGTGCCTTTGACCTACGGTTTGTGTCCCGGCGGTGTCAGCATTTTCGACACTAGCTAGATAGGTCGAATTCAATCGCTGTCTGGAGGAGAATTATGGCGGCGGCTGCTTCCGTTCGATAGTTTCTGTGATTTCTCTCATTAACACTAGCCGAATGCTGTAGCAGTACCCTTACAAATGGGCCACGGACCACGCTGCGATCTTTCCTTCCTCTTTCCTGGTCTGATCCTCACGCCTTACTTGTCACACATTTTCACTTGCTTGCAATATAATATCACACACGTTGGGAGAGCCCGTCGAAAGGCTCTTTAGAGCTCGTCCAGGTTGAGGCGGTGCTCAGCTCTGTCGGTGCTTTATCTCACCATCCAGCGGAGGGAAGGACACACCCAACTCCCATGATAAAAACATTCTCTTACTTACGGGACTAATGGCCATAGCATTTGAGATGCCCAATAACACGAAATAATGAATCAATCAAGCCCGGATCGATCCATGTGGAATTTGAGATGGAAACATCAGGTTTTCTCGGGATTCTCCGAAACCCCTATCTCTCTTTCTACCATTGCTTCACCAATCATTCTCAATGACGTAGTATATTCAAAAATTCCATTTCATCAAATCTTCCACTCTTTTCCAAGTGCCTATAAAACTGGAACCATAATAGAGAATATTTCAACTTCCATGTTGTCTCGTCTGGTTCTGACGCACCTTCCTTCTTGGTGCTTTTCCATCTCCCAGCACGCTTGCAGACCCGTCGCTTGGTTGACTTCCCTTCAATTCTTTCACTCAATTCAATTCTTTATTCCCTTCATCTCTCTCCGCCTCAGACGCCGCCTGCATCGTCTCACTTCATCGCCCTTGAAACTCCTGACGCGAATATCACTTCCTCCCATCCGTTCCTGTTCTCCGCCGTCTGCACCCTACTCCCCTCTTCGTCATCTAAGCCACCTTAATCACTTCCTCCGGTCTCCGGTATCATCATCACTGTCCTTGCCGGTCTGCCATCACCTCCATTATTTCTCATCGTTTTGTATCTTCGTGCCATTCCAAATTCCTTCGATTCATCGGCGTCCTCGCTGGTCCTATGAGCTCCACAATTTCTTTCTCCTAATCCTTTAATTGCTTGGCTTAGTCTCTCAACTATTCGTCCAACTAACCATAAGGTCAAGCCTCCGTTCTCTTTAACCATCTCAGTCCAATCACTTTTATTCTTAGACACGAATTTCAATGCTACCTTCATTACCTATGTTTCATCTGAGCGGTAGTTGGTCTTTGGTTACTATACACTTTATCACCCTTTGCTACTCCTGCGACATTGTCCTCCTGCCATTGCCCATCATCATTGCATGTACTTTCTCTTGTCTGCTATTGACTTTCCAGTATTTACGATCTCTGCACTTGCATTCAATTCTAAACGATCACAACCCTAATGCCTTCATATTGGCATATTTTCGAAGTTTTTACAAAATATTTATTCAGCTTTAAATTTATTTATACGTTTCCAGTGTCATTTACCAAACATTCCCCCCCTTTCTTTACACGTTACAACCTTTTTTGAGTAAGAAAAGCGGGAATCCCCGTCTCTGCCCAGGGCCTCACGTGAGGTCGGCCGGGCGCCGCGCCGCGCCGGCGCCAGCGCCACGCCCGGCCGCGTGCGGCGCCACCGTCTGCCGCCGCCCCCGCCCCCGCCGCCCGTTCCGAGTACTACGTCGCCATCAGACACGCTGCGTGCCGTGCGCCGTAGTTGGAGGTATTTCGGGCCCGCCCTCGCTCCCTTCACAACTGTTGTCACACTCCCTCGCCACTTTTGTTGCTTCAGGGAAATATTTATGGCTCGTGGAAATAGCTAAACGAATCTATCGTTTCGTCACGTAAAGAGGTGAAGGTTGTTCAAGCAAGGTCATGGTCGAGAAATTTGTGAACTGGTGCTTCGTATTTAATTATGTGTTGCTCTCAGGCTTTGATGTGAATAGTTGGTGTGTGTTTTAAAACGTAATCGAATGTGTCACCGGTGCTCAGTTAGTTCAGTATACAAATTAAAGGAAAAATATTTTAACGATATAAATCTTGATAACAACGTACATCGAAGATATGTTATTTTAAAATATTGCTCAATTTCTGCACAGCGGGGACAGTTGTTTTTAATGGACCGGCTTGAAGTTTAAAAATTAAAGCAGAATTTCTATGATGCACTCTCATAGTAAATTTTGAAAACGGTTTGGTTTCGGTCGTGTCGTTAGAAAGATATCCAGAAATTTGTGCTTACATTTACCAAATTTCATGTCTTGGCATTGTTTTAAAAAGATAATGTTTATCATAATTTACTTTCCAATAATTATTCTATACACATTGTGTTGTGTTCCCCAAATGAACGAAAGTACGTCATCTTAACAAACACTCATTTATTCCTTCACTTATTCTATTTACATTACACAATCAAATCAACGGGAGTTATTCTCTTCCGGCTGGCATTAGCGTCCGAGCCCGGATCTCACCAGTGCGTCACTTGGCACTGCTACTGCTCCACACGCCTCACTGCGCGACTCCGCCGCGTGCAATTCCAGCACGCAATCTCGCCATGCGTCGCTTAGCACGGCGTCTCCAGGCTGGCAGTCGCGGCGTATTCCGCACGACTACTGGTGCGACCTCTCCGCGTGTGGCTTTCACCTGGTTGCAGGCTCTCTCCCAGCGACTCCGCTGCGTTGCCTCTCTGCTGTGGCTACGTGGCTCTCAGGCCGCTACTGCATGACTGCTGTGGCCGCCACCTGCTCCCGCCTAAATAGGGCCCGGCGTGGCCCGGGTTAGCCTCGCCTCGAGGCTTACCCGCTCGCTGGCCAGCGTTCCGCGCGAGCGGGTTCCGCGGCGCGCGGCGTACAGCTGAGCGCGCCAGCTTCGAATGCTGAACCCAGCACATTGTACTTAATATAAATATAGTATATTGTTAGAATAGCTTACAGATAGCAGTACTTCAAACGTCACTTAAATTTGGTTACTATCTTTTAAAATGTAATCATATATATATATTGATATTACTAAAAAGACTCATTTCTAAAAACAATAGTGTTTAACATCAGTGTCCCAGATAGAAGAATCGTCTTCATGCTGTCCGATACCGAGGAGATGAGAAAGACGCACTGAAAACAGCGGCGAAAATGCAATAGTCAGGAGTGGAGAATCGTGGATTACAACGCGAAGGGCAGCAGGTGCAAAGAGAGACCAAGTATGGCGAAGTGCCGAGGAAGGCGTGAGCGGCGAGGAGGAAGGCGGCGGGGTGGGCGGCGAGGAGGAGGGCGACGAGGAAGAGGGCTGCGAGTAGTAGGCGGCGAGGAGGAGGGCGGCGAGGAGGCTGGCGGCGAGGAGGAGAGCGGCGAGGAGGTAGGCGGCGAGGAGGAGAGCGGCAAGGAGGAGGGCGGCGAGGAGAAAGCGGGCGGCGAGGAGGAGAGCGGTGAGGAGGCGGGCGGCGAGGAGGAGGGCGGCGAGGAGGTGGGCGGCGAGAAGGAGGGTGGCGAGGAGGAGGGCGGCGAGAGAGCGGGCGGCGAGGAGGAGGACGGTGGCGAGGAGGCGGGCGGTAAGGAGGCGGGCGGCGAGGAGGCGGGCGGCGAGGAGGCGGGCGGCGAGGAGGCGGGCGGCGAGGAGGCGGGCGGCGAGGAGGAGGGCGGCGAGGTGGAGGGCGGACGAGGGGGCGGCGTGTGTGGGGAGAGCTACGGCGTGTGGGGCGGAGGGCGTGGCTGGTGCGGGGCGGGCGGCGTGCCTGTGGCGCCGAGCGCTGCCGCGCGGGCATCGCATTTCGGGCGTGGGGGCGGGCGAGGGACCGAGGGCCGAGGGCGCGACCCTTCCTCTGGCGCTTGTGCAGCTTCCGCCCGGCGCGACTCGTTTTCCAGGCGAGGACACGCTCTCCGCCCCGACTCCCATTCCCCCGCTGCGCGGATCGCTCCTGTGCACGAAACGCCACGCGACGGCTCTCTCAACGCCACATTGCACAATCTAGGAACAATCCAACTCTAAAATTATCACAAATGTCATACATGCGTATGTGCAATGGTTTGTTTTTTGCCTTGGGCGGGGTGTTCAGTGGCAGTCCCTGATCTACGATGGCGCCAATCCAATTATATTTGAAACAGAAATATAGTGATGTAAACGCATTATTCCAGTGAATATATTGATGCTTAGACTTTCAAATTTTTTGCAGAAATTTTTAGATTTATATTTATTCTTTTTATTTTATTTCGCTTTATAATTACTTGGTCATTCGTGACCTCGGTTATTTCAACAAGCATTTGATTTACACACATTTTACCATTACATGAACAGAGATTTGTAGATGTAGCACCTCCAGCACCATTTGTTTATAATTACAATATAACCAACCAATAGTCAGAGGGAATGTTATTTTGTCGTGTAAAAATTATATTTTCCAATAAAACGGCAAAGGATAGTTTTACCTAAGCTTTAGTAAAACATTTCGTCTATTTGAGTCTCTATGTCGAGAGTTTTATAGGGAAGGGTAAAATATTTGCTAAGCCAATGATTTCTGGAAAAATAGATGAGTTGTTTGCAGAAACAAAGAATGTTGAAACATTCAATGTCGCAAGTATGATTGAAGAAGATTTGTAGGATTTGTCCTCAGCATGGAATTAATTTCATAATACCACCACAAATTTCATAACAAAGATCATCCCTCATGTTCCCAAACATCAGCTCGTTAGTGATTTGCAAATAAGACCAAAAAAGAAAAGAAAATTCATGTTTAGATCACTGTTTTAATTTGGGTGAACTGTAGTTCATAAGTGGTTCGTTTCGACAACCGCATAGGAAATTCTTTGAAATTTCAATATGTAATTTAGTGACTGATTAAATAGAGGAGATCCGTCACAAAGTGGGAGGTTGACTCGCAGAATTCCACGAATCCCATCTGCAACACTAATCAACTTCAAGTGCTCGGCGCGGAGTAGCAGCGAGTATCATGTCCAGCGGGAGCGATGACGGATGGAGCAGCTCGCGTACTACTCCAGATTGAGAGGTTCTGTGATGCGAGGCGCGCGGCGCTACGAGAGTCGGGTCGCTTTGTGGGCACCGAGAAGGGGCGGGGAGGCAGAAGTGGAGACAAGAGACAGGCGTAGCGCGCTGCCGGAACGCCGTGCACGCGCCGCAGTGGCCGGCGCTGTCCTGTGAAGAGGGTGGCGGCGGTGGTGAGCGCTGGAGGACAGCGGGACACGGAATTGTCGGCATGCGTTCACTGTGACTAGGGTAGTGGTGAGGTTTGTGGTGCGGGTGACGGAGTGAGCACACGGTTTTACTGTTGTTGCTATTTTTGCAGCTACCGATATTTGAGGTGGCGGTGATGGTGATGGCGAGTGCCGTGTGGAAAGCAGAGATGAAGGGTAGTAAAGTCGACGTCTGTCGATATACGATGACTCTACAGAGAGAATCTCTGATGAGACATCAAGAGCAAGTAATGCAGAAGCAGCAAGGTGTATGTACAAGCTAGGTATGAAATACCTAAGAGAATCGCGACTGCTGGGCCATGTGGACGCGGGATTGCGGGATGCTAGAAGAGACCAGTCGTAGATTAATTTTGCGCCAGAGAGATTGATTTGATTGCACTCTATAGAACAAGTACTGGGAGTAAATTTTCCAGGCATAGTAATAGCCAGTGATGGTACATCTATAAGGGAGGCAAAATAACAAACTATAGAAGTAAATTGCATCGACTACTCAATTTGATATAACCCATGACGGAGAAAACAAACTAAGATCAGACTATACGAGTATAAGGTAGTAATTAGGCTGCCGAAACGCACCATCATACGCAGGCGAAAATAGGGCAGACTCGAAACAATTATGTGAATTGACGAAAGCACTAAGAAAATAAATAAATGAAACGCTAAGTGATACAGAATGCAATATTAACATACGAGAAACACACCACTGGACTCCAGAACGGAGTAAAATGGAATGATAACAAATGGAATGGAGGAAGATAGACTGGTGAGGGGGACACGATCAGAAGTCCGAAAGGAAGGACAAAAGTGGGACAATGAAGATCACGATGGAAAGGTAATTTGCGAACATCTGGCGGTATTAACAACGTAAAGCATGAATTTATGAAAGTGAATTGATGAAATGTCAATTGCGTTAAAACAAATTTCCTTTGCATAAAAAGCACGCTCTAGCCTGAAATAAAAGAAGAGTAAGATATTGATTTCTAAATTGGGACATTTGGAGATACGTTAAGGTTAGATATGGGAGAGGTGGCCAATTGATAGAACTGAAACATAGTGGTTGAGTCATGGTAACGAGGGGCAACAGATACCATAATAATGCTTACTGTTGCATCATGAGATATGTTGAGGCTGCGGGGCAAATTACAGAACTGAAACATAGGGATTGAGACATGGTAACGAGAAGCAGTAGATACCATAAAAATGCTTTTACTGTTGCATCATGAGATATGTTAAGGCTGTGAGGAAAAGGAAGAGCGTTAAGGGGTGGAATGTGAATGCAAGAGGGGCGGGGTAGGGATTGAGTGGCAGCTGCAGGAAGTCGGACGTGGGGGCGGGGGGGGGAGGCGGAGCGGCGGGACCGAACAGAGATGGGCAAAGGGCGTCCGGAGACTCTCCCGAGCGGCGACGAGGGCGGTTGCGGCGACGGGGGCGCGTGCTGGGCCTCGGAGGAAGGGCGGAGGGCGGCGCGGGGGCGTGGCCCGCCGCATTCCTCGGGATGGGCGGGGCGGGGAGGGGAGGGACGGGGCGGGGAGGGGCTTCATGCGACACGCGATGCCGCGGAATGCGCGCGAATCACGTGACGCGACGCTGCACCCCGGGGGGGGGGGCGCCACCGGTCGGACGCCGCCGCCCATGCACTCGAGTGGCGCTTCAAGGTGCTCACTTCTACCCCCCCCCCCGCGGGGAATAAGACAAGATATTTATTATTTCCGCAGGTAGGTTTATACAACCTGGTGGCAGAACACTAAAATTTACATATCTACATATTATAATTATGAAGTAAATACAATGTAACTTAAGATTATTTCAAGACAATAATAATAATAATAATAATAATAATAATAATAATAAGAAGAAGAAGAAGAAGAAGAGGAAGAAGATTATGAGATTCTATAAGGGTCCCAACAAACAGTTCCGTATTCCATTAATGGGCGAACTATATATATATATATATAAGGTAATTCTCTTGCTTTCGTAGTTCTCTTTTTTAGTATTCACATAGTAAAATGCAAAGATTTCCACGCTTTCCCCACAGTTTATCTGATATGGCCTTACGTGAATGACGGAAGCGTTGCCAAGACATACCTGCAAGAATTAATGAAATGAAACGGGTTTGTTTTTTATGCTCGTACACTCCACACAATTCTAAGTTTTGTTATATCCACATCTGTACTGCGATTTTTCTAACTTTGCCCCTCAAGGACCATCTTCGCGATGGAATATGTCACGGTATTTCCCATCTGTCTCAGTCGTGCCGCTAGATTTCGCGTGATCGCGACTGTATCCAGCAGTGCTTGCGATCATGCGACTTCTACCGGCAAGACCGAGAAAGACGCGAAATGCCGTGTGATATTTCATCGCGACCATAGGGGTTTGAGGGGCAGAGTTAGAAAAAAAAGCAGTATTGATACGAGTTCTTTATATTGCGAATGTTTATTGTATTTGAAACTGCCACAACTCACGTCAGTGTAAACTATTCGGGTAAAGTATTTAAGGCTTTTAATTAATATTTATAAGTATGGGAAAGATGATTAATTTTCACACTGGGAACTTGCTGTACCTTCGAAATGAGTCGAGTCTAGTTTCCACAGCATCGACATGAAGTGAGTGTAGCTAAGTCAAGATAAACATGTCTGTATTAATTTAATTTGCATTAAAACTAATTTCTATTTTACATATTTGACACCCTCAGAACGTGTACTTACGCAGAATGGGTTCCCTCAGGGGCCTTAGCGCTCCGACACTGGGATGTGCCGCTCCCGAATTGTTTAAACAACGATTGTAATGGAGTCATAGTGGGATAGGATGATCAATGTTTTCCTAGGGTTCAAACAATTATTTACCATCAGTACTGAAAATGCCTAAAAATATCATGCATTATATTATTTGCATTTAAAATTTATCTTCCTTAATTTAACATGACCTATTCTGAGGAATTGTGAATATTGTAGCGTTCACATTCGATAAAATGTGCTTATTTACTAACTGATTAAAATCTCCTTTCTAGTAAAAGTTGTTTGACTTATTTCTTACAATGATGATTTTACAAACACAAGTATGTCATATTTTATGTATCATTCTAATAAGACAAAATAAGTCCTAGATTAGCACGTCTGCTTACCTTAAAGGTGTAATAAACAATTATTATTCAAAATGATAACAAAATAAAACAATGGTAGAACATAAAAACAAGAAACAAAGTCGATACCTACACAGAGAACAACATGACAATAACATGCCTTCTCGTCGCGCTTTCTTTGCAACGCTCGAGATGTAAAATTTCTAACGCTTAGTCTAGTTCAGGGCTGTCCAACTGGACGCATGCGGCATGCGGTCGCGGGACGCATGCGGCCGGCCAGATCTCTTTGTGCGGCCTGCGACGGCGTTGAAAAATTTGTTGCACCAACCATATACAATACAATTGCACAATTCTTTTATTTTTATTTAAATATAGTATATTCATTTTCTCGTTGTATGTACATTAATTATTAAGTATGTTGAATAAAAGTCGTACCTAATAAATATTTGTTTCAGTATAATTTCATTAGTTAGGGTAAAAACCATTTTCAATTACTGTGCGGCCCGCGGCTTAACTATAATTTGATACGTGGCCCATAAGCCCCTCTAAGTTGGACAGCCCTGGTCTAGTTAAAACAACCTTTTCCTGCGAATCTCAAGAGCTTCTGCGTTCAGGGAGGCGAGAGGCTGGGCCAAGCAGCACTCGACCTTCGACGCCTCTTCTTCCTCCACCGCCTCTGTCACCACCGCCGCCCCCGCCGCCGCCCCCGCCGCCGCCCCCGCCGCCACCCTCCCCGCCGCCGCCGCCTCCGCCGCCGCCCCCGTCCCCGCCGCCCCGACACCCCCGCCGCCCCGCCGCCGCATCGCCGCCGCCCCCGCCCCCGCCGCCGCCGCCGCCGCCGCCGCTGCCGCTACCGCCCCCGCCGTCCCCACCGTCCCCGCCACCCCTGCCGCCTCCTCCGCCGCCGCTGCCGCCGCCGCAGCCACCGCCGCCGCCGCCGCTGCGTCCGCCGCCACCGCCGGCGCCGGCGCCGCCGCCTTCGCCTCCGCCTGGCAATTGGCGCCGCTTCCTGCGCGCAGGCGAGGAGGCGCTCCCGAATTATTTACGGCGGAAACAGATTTCTGCCACAGGCGGGGACTAGGGACAGGGTGTGGCGCTGCGGCGGTGGGGGAGGGGACGGGAGGGGAGATTAGACGCGAGCCGGTAATCTGGGAGCTTCGGCGCGCGGCCGCAGGGCGGCGCCGCGCTCGCGTGCCGCCGCTGCGCACTTGTCGCCGTTCCCACGCGGTGGTGGAGATGAAGGGGGATTGCGGTGGTGGCAGGTCGTAGAAAGGGGCGAGGGTGGGAGCAAGAGGCAGTGGTGCCGGTGATGGTGGTGATGAGGGCGGCGGTGGCGGTGACAGTGACTAGTGGAAGAGGTGGTGGTGGATGCGGGGGCGGAGCGAAGGTGAGGGCGATGGTGACGGATTTGACGGCAGTGGCGGCGGTGGTGGGGGTGAGGAGCGATAGTGAGCGACGCGTCGATCTGCGTTCTGCCTGTCGCATCGCTGTGGCGCCAAACGCTCTTTAAAGATGGCTCCTTCCATAAATGGGCGTTTCCTAGTTTGGTTAATTTCGCAATTTGTATCGACATCGTGAGGGTTGGTTGTGCTGATTAATAATCCCATGTTTTAATGAGAAGAAAATACAATCGGGATATTGTGTTAGATGCTTTGTTTTGTTATTAGTAATTCTTTATAATATTAAAATGTAAATTCAAACTTTTTTTGATGCTTTGTATAAATACTTTCTGGAAATATCTGATTTGAACTGTAAGTGCTAAAATATTAACCCTTTGACACATGAACATGTGGCAAAATTTTGTTGGCAAGCCTACTATTCGTGTTAAGCGACCCCAAAAACATATAGGAACCCAAATATACGAAAACTACACCAAAACTTTCCACTATTTGTCATTTTTGAGCACCGTTTGACTGCACATTAACTGATTCTTTCACTACCATGCTGACAAATATTATGTTCAAAAATTGCGTTTCTCATATGTTAAGCGGTACCCGAATAGCATTGAATACTATCTTGAACTATAAGTATTAATGCGGGAACCTTCCCTTCCTAAAAGATCGTGATTCATTGAAAAACCTCACATTAGAAATAACCTCAGTTTTAAATTGAGCATAATTATTCAAATACAAATGGCTTGTTTTTCACGTTCTCCTACTTTTTAACTTCGCTCAAGAAGACTAAAGCTTGATAAAAACACTTAAAGGACCGCAAAAGTACGTTAATCCCAGGCCGGTTCGTGACGTTATTGGGAGCGACGTTCCCAACCGATGTCCTTGAGATAAACAAACAATTGCTGGCGTGGGAAGTGGGGCGTTCACAGTCCAATTGGCGATCTGATTACAAAAATCACCTGCTGTGACTGTCGCAGATCGGCATCCGCGCGTCGAGCCGCGCCGGCAGCGGCAGCTCGCGCGTGAAATTGGGTCGAAGCGGCGGGGGCGGGCGCGCCGGGGGCGGCAGGGGAGATGGGGGCGGCGGGACGGCTGGGTGGCGGGGGCGGCATGGGCGCCGGGACTGGCGGGGCGGCGGGGACCACGTGGCGGCGGGGGCGGTGTGGGCGACGGGGGGCGAGGGTGGCGGGGACCACATGGCGGCGGGGGCGGTGTGGGCGACGGGGGGGGCGGGAGCGGGGGACGGCGGGGAGGAGGGACGGCGTGGTGGCGAGGGCGGCGGGGGAGATGGGAGCGGCGGGGAATGTCCAGACAAGATGATGTACTGCTATGCCGCTTTTCTGGACCTTCAACAAACGACATATACTATCTGAAAAATGTATACAAACACATACAAATTTAAAATAAATTTATGACAAAATACTTATCACAGCATTCTTATTACTTTCTTTTGAATCGTGGCTATACGTTCGCATTATTCAATATCACTACAAACTGTTGCCTATTTCTTTTATTTAAGCCATGGCATACGGCCGAATCTTGAATCAGATGGGCGCGCAGAAATCAGGGGAGGCAATCAATATTGTAGGTTTTAAATTTGGAGGGGACCACGTGGCGGCGTGGTAAGGAATAGCAAACCACGATGAATTCGACATAATTGTCTAAAATATAATTAGTAATTTCATAATAGTTCAGAAATTTGAGCTGCTTAACTTTGATCTGGTCGTCAATATTCCGAGAAAGCTAAGACATTAGTAGTTGGTAATAACTCCTTAGGAAGCAATTTTGTCTTAGACAAAATTCATTTTTTTCATTTCATTCTAATTTGTTTCATTAAAACAAATATGTATCTTTTTCAATAACTCAATAAAGTACTTAAGGAAAACAAGCATAATTTTAGAAAAAAATGATAAAAATGTAAAACAGCAAATAATTATAATTACGTTTTAGTATAAACTTTGCACAAGAATAGGAGACACACAGTAAAATGCTTGCAATTTTATTTTTTTTCATAGTTTATAAAAATACCATTTTGAGAAACATACTAAACATTTCGCGTGCGTGTTTGGCGCCATTTCGTTGCTCGTGGCACTGTGCTTTGGTGGGGGGGCAGTGGGGGGGGGAGGGGGGCGGCTGCTTTCGTCAGGTTACGCGTGCGCCCGCCACATTCGCTACGACCCATCGCCTTCAATACCCCAGGCGGCGACGCCAGCAGAAGCCTGCTCTCAGTGCTGAAGACGTCAAGCCGAAAACGATATTCTCCTCTTTGATATGAAGTGTATCGGTTTTCAGTTGGTGGGTTTATCAAAGTGTATTTGTACCCCGGAGGTAAAGGAATACATGGTAAAGGACATTTAAATGAGTCTTCATTAATTGATTATTATTTTCTAACACTTTTCATACTCAAATATGCAGGTAAATTCTGTGAGGTCGTCTGTTCCATTTCGTTTCCAATTCGGGCTTTCTCTTGACGACTAAAGATCATATTCTTACGAAACACTCACTACTGCTTTCCGAAACCTTTGGCAATGGCAACTATTTTGTAGAATATTTTGAGTTATATTTGTACTGTTTAAACATACATTAGAGACATGAAAAATCCACTGGAAGTGTTCAATAACGAACAACCATTTAAGGAAAAAAATCATTAGAAACGTCTGTGAACTAAGAACATCTGTTTAGGTGCCTCCTTTTTTAAGAAATTAAATTCCCATAGTTCTTCGGAAATAACTGATGAAGTGAGTCGTTAGGTTCTCTTTCTGCAGATTGGATGTCGCGGAAAGTGATGACAAAGCAATTGCTTTGCAAAAGGAATGCATTTGGGAGAAGCTCCCCAATTAGCAGGTAAACACCTAGACAAAAAAAATAATATGTCGTTATTCATTGTTCTAATGAAAATGGAATTATAACTCTTCACCTCACGATAACAGTGTCAGAAATGTATGTGATGAATTGATTAATGAGTAACAATATTTTTGCAGAATTGCTATTTCATCTAGGCATTTTGTTAAGAATTACTTAGTTTGGTATCTTCGCCTTCTACTGTTATAGTTCAGTCATTTGTCAATAGGTAGCAGGGTGACAGGTAGACTCTGATGCGTTGCTTGTAAAGATATTTCTGGGATTGTTGTTTAATTTCGGCAATTACAAAAACTAGAGTGTTTTAAGTATCTTCCTCAGCAATAAAAAGCAGTTGTTCTTTGCCACTCCATTTGACGGCGGTACCGCCGCTCACACCAGGCGACCGCCGGGCTACTACTTTCCCCCTCCCCGTTTGTCGAGCTTGCCGAAGGGAGGCAGTCTCTTATCATTTTTGAAAGACTTGAGTACAACCGCAGCTCGCCTTCAGTTCTCACAGGTAGTTTGCTTCAGTGACAATTGCTTATAGTATACTTCACTCCTTGCGTAAGTCGTAACAAAGAGACCCTGGAATGGTCGGTGGTCCCTAGCTGAAGGTATCCAATTGTTACTTCTCAAACTTCTCAAACAATCCAATTGTTACTTCTCGGCATAAACTCGTATATTGCATGTGTGTGTGTGTCACCCGTGATGTCACACTGTAAGAATCTTTATACTCGTGCTCCTGAAGATTTCTTTCCTTTCTAATGGGCGTACAAAAACTAATTCTGCAACACAATCTGGATCAGTGGTAATTGACAGAGACAAACTGTTGTAAAAGGTTGTGTCAGTGCATTTGTGTTTGGAATAAACGTAATTTGTGTTAAAAACGGGAGGAAGAATTATTGAACTCTAAAAGCAATTACAAGTGTTGTCACACAAATCTACACTGTTTTAAAGTATTGTAGAAAATTTCACGTTTTCAGTTCTAGAGTATGTAGTTCCTTAAAAGATGTTTTGGATAAATCTTAATTATATAAATATTTTAGAAACATGAGTTTGACACGTGAAGAAAATGTAGATGCATGTATACAATCATAGTTATTGATTAAAATAATACTTTTCAAGTACCATGTTAATAGGTTGAATTGCTGTAGTACTTTTCATTGTTCATAAGCTAAACATTTGACGCATCATTCCACTAATAGTTGTTTTCCTGAGAGTCAACATTTTATTTTGTAAGATTTGTAGTTTCTCTGGCTTATTGTAGACATGTTCCTGGTTATTAATAATCCAGTCGTTTGCAAAAAGTATGTATCTTATATCAATAAAAATCCGCACTTTCTTTCTAAACTTACTTTACCTTGCCACTACACTACTGCAAACCACGTAACCTTCGAAAGAATGAGCGGGTTGAGTGAGTCAGTCACCTTAATCTCAAACAACAGTTATCTTGACAAATTATTGAAATTTTCTAGAATTATTTCCTCTTTTTTTCAAACTCATTTAATTAGTCATAGATTACTCGTATATATTTTTCATAATACTCTTTTAAAAAGTGAAAAAAGTTTAGTACATTTTCCATCATCTTTCAAATTTCAGTAGTGTAATCTGAATCCTTATTTTAGAAACTTCTTTAGTTCTTTTCCATTTTAGTGGTCGTAGTATGAGGTCAATCAAGTACGGAAAGTAAAACAAAGGATTGCTTATTAGCTGCTACTCTTATTCATGTAATCCGAATGTCCATTCAAAATATTTAGTTTTTACAATAAGTAATTATTTCAACAACAATTAGCATTGAAGTAAAAATTATTATTTAGAATTAAAGGAAAAGCATCGTTATTTTGTGTTAATTACTCTCTTAAAATATTAAAGAAGAGAAAAGTAATTATTAATATTGAATTATGAGACATTTCAAAAGTATTAGAATGCTCAAATATGCTTCAATATATTTGTGGTATTTCATGGTGAAAATTGTAATGGAGGCTTCAATTATTAACAAACAATTAATACTGCATATTAACATATACCTCTACATTATTTTGAACTTTTGAAAATATTAAAATTAATTATTAAAATTGTACATATGTGTAATATATTTGTTAGAAATGAGCTACAATCTGCCATAATTTTCTGTCACAATATTAATTCCCTGTTATTTCTACTATCGAAATTAAGCGTCGACATCAACCAACCACATGGAGTGGGAAGCAATGACACAAGGAGCGATAGTAGGAATGATAAGGGACCAGTTCTGGTTAATGAGCAGGACACGACAGCATGATAGACGGGGACAAAAAAGGGTGGCGGCAGCAGAAGGCAGCACGCTCGTGGCGATGAGTGTAACGAAGACGAGAACTGGGAAGCAGCTGGGATGGTCGTGCAGGGAACGCAGAACTCTGAGGAAATGGGACAACGCGGAGTGAACAAAGAGGGGAAAAAGAAGGGGGATAAAAGTTTCCGCTGGAGACTGGGTTCGGGATCGGAACGGAAGGGGAGAAAAACGCGAACATGAACCACAGAACAAACTGAGATAGACGCGGAACATCGAAAGGGCATCGGAATAGTAAAGGGTGTAGCGGGGTCGCTGCAGACGGGGTTCTTTGCGCACCGTATACAGAAATCGGAAAACAGGAGAGAGTTAAGTTTCGAATGCTCCACGGGGGAGAGAGATATCAGCTGCATAGCAACGAGGGAAGCAAGTGAGATGGGCACAGAAAATTGGAATGGCATGGGATCGGGAAAGGGGCGTAACAGAGACGGTGCAGCGGTGAAGCGCTAAATTGACAAACAGCAGTATCAGGGAGCGGCTCCGGGGGTCGCCCAAAGTGAACCGGAGAGACAAAAACGCGGATATCAACTATAGAAGAAAGTGCGACGGCCACGGGAGGCGGGATGTGGAAAGGGGCGTGGCAGGGAGATCGGTCAGCGGGGCCGGGCGGGGCGGGGCAGGACGGGGGGCGTGGGCGGGGGGCGGGGCGCGACGCGTGGCGCCACCACTAGCCGCGCGCACGCGTGTGGCACTGCGACCGCCCGCCGCGCGCAGCCACATTATTCATAGGGCGGAGCGTGCAGTGCCACTGCATATTGAACGGGACACGGCACCGCGTCGCCTCCCCTCCCCCTGCCACCTCGGGCCCTCGCCCCGCGCGATTCAGCCCGGTCATAACTGTCTCCCGGCCACTGCGCACGGACGCGCCACGCCGCTGCAGACCGCACATCTCCGCCCCCGCCCCCTCCCCGCCCCGCCGCCGGCGCCCCCGCTCGCCGCAACCGCTGCCCCTCGATCGCCCCGCCCTTTCTGTGGCCGCCGCGCCCTGCAGCGACGCACCCCCTGCACCCCTTCGCCCCGCGCGGCCCCACGCGTTCCCCACACGGAATACGAAGTTGGAGAGCCTGCAGCTCCTTCCGACTGGAGCAGGCGTGGGCGAGCGAATGAGCCGTGTTCTGTCAAATGCTCTGACCGGGAGAGATGGCTCAGTGCGTCAACTGATGTCACTGCAGTCCCTCTGACCGGGAGCTCCTAGGTTCCAGTTCCGAAGGCTTTTCAGCTAGGTCGAATTCAGGCGCTGTCTGGAGGAGAATTCTAGCGGCCGGCTGCTCTCATCGGTAGTTTTCCTTGGTTTCTCCAACACCAGGCGAATGCCGGAGAAGTATCCTAACAAACGGGCTCGATCTTTCCTTCCCCTTCCTTGTCCTATCCTCACCCCTCACACACACACACATCCACACATGCCGGGAGACCAGTCAGGATCTTAGAGCTTGTACCGGCTGGGGTGGTGCCCCGCTGGTGTGAGATACCTGGTTAGGGGAAAACTCCGCTAGTCGACGGTAGGTCGGGGATCTCGCCATCCAACGTGGATAAGATCACCGCCACCTCCCAATGAATAATCACGCACTACACTTACGGGACTAATGACCTCTCTAGTTGATGTGCCCGGAATTACGAATCAATCAATAAAATGCTCCGGACAAGGAAAATAATATACCACCTATCGTACCTTATGTTTAGCCTATTCTGCAAGACATACTGTACTTCTAACTAGTTTATTGATTTGTATGTTCAAAATCAGTATACCATTGTGAAATTGCAAAATTTTGAAATGTGATCCTTATTATCGCAATGAACGTTATTTTAGCACTTTCATATTTTGTGATGCCAGGAGAGTCACATCCGTCTTTTGAGTTTTCCTGAAACCTCCACCAAGTTTTGTTGTTATGATGGTTGTATCGGTTTAATAAAACTGAAATCATCAACAGGTGACGCGTGGTGTAGTATTAGTTTGAGATATATTACCTTGAATTTTGTGAATAAAATCATATATAAAAATGAAATTGTTTTCTTGTGTGCTACAAAGAATGGTGTTAAAACAAAGACATTATTCATTGCATTACCTTTAGCTTTCAAAATAAGCAAAAAGCGTTTCGTGAATTCCTTTTCATTTACAAATACATTAAATTAACAGTACACATCTATCATCTAATGATCTTTTCACCAATATTCTATTCAGTAGGTGAAGTCATTTCCATCTATACAACCAAACAATATAATAAAATATTACTTATTTATTGTAGTACATTTCCACACACTTGAAGTGATTATTTCCTAAATAACTCTATTTCCTTTTGTTTTATAGTTTACGTATCAATATGTCTTCAGATGCCAGTATATCATGCTACCAAATAATGTTCTCAATACTTGTGTTTCTCCTCTTTTAAACAGTATCCAAAATTTGTTGAGTGATATTCTGAACTACATGGCTGACTGTAAATATTTGCTCTTCCCGAAAATTGTGATTCATGGAGATACGAGTAAGTCACTTTATAAATAAGCTTTATTTATAAGGTAATATTTATTAGAAGAATATTTATTATTTTAATGAGGAATTATTTGCTTTGTGGGTGATTTTCTTTCTATAAATGAAAGCAAATCAATCGCAAACAGTACCCCAACTAAGATGGTAAAAATTTCCTACAATCAAATCATATATGAATAGTTAAACTGTGACAAAAATACGGTTTTGAACGGTGTCTTAGCATCCCTACCACCTTCCCCTCCTCTACATCCAAAAACGTATTTTTAATTAAAAATTTAAAAAATTGGCTGAAAAGTGATGGAGTTGGTGGGAGGGAGTTAAGAACCCTTTCAAAAAACGTATTTTTATATTAGAATCATAGTTTAAATATTCATATGGTATCCGATTTCATAGAACGTTTTTCCATCTTATCTGGGGGTACTCTTTGTAATGACACTAGAGCTTGGAATTAATTTAAAAAATGTTAATTAAAAATATCTCTTTTCATTTTAATGTAATTTAATGGTAGAATATTAATTAGTGTTCAATTTATAATATTAGGTTTATTTCGTTCAGGCAAACAGGAAAAGTGCTATTGAAACATGTGAGAACATATTTTCTTGCCCGACATTTTCATTATTGATATTTAAACTTCAAACCTGCGTTTCGACTTCACATGTAAATAGATGTTTTTACCTCTCTTTCGTATAGTACTAATAAGCTTGAATATCCATGGACGAAACTTATACTGCAAGAAGCACAATAGTCTGGTTACGCGGATAAAGTAACATATTAGCTCCATCAATCAGAAGCTTCCAAACAAGAAGAATGAAAGCATCTATTGACGTGGGGCTTCCTTCACAAGAGGTTTTCGAAACACGAGATTAACTTTCGTCAGCGCGTTTCCCGGATCCGGTTTTTTCTTTCCACTTTGGCGCATTAAAAGCGTTGCCTGCCCATTGCCTGGGAAGACCTTTAATTGGCTGTTGGAAGCCCCATCGCCTGGCGGTGCCCAACTGACTTCCAAACAAGCGTGCGCTGCGAGCGAGTCCGGTCACCGCCCGCTCCACAGTTACGAAGTTCTCGCTGCGAGACCCAAGGACGGAGGCCGCTCCCGCCGACACCTTCCTGGAACCCAAAGGGATTTAGCCTGGCTTCTGCTGAACGGGACTATTGAATTACGAAGCTGATGTGAAATATTCGGTTCGTTTTGGTCGTTTTTCTTTGCTGTCGTTTTGAAATAAAGTTATCTGGTTTTAAGTGTATGGTTATTATGTAACCATACTTTTAAATGAAGTAAATTGTGATATATGTGTAACACGCCAGGAATTATATGGTTGTGAACCGTTTATAAGAAATCGTATACACAAAACACCGTTAGTGTTCTCGTGTTTCAGAGGGAAACACCCCTCCAGTCATGCTTAAAAACAATTCACCGTTTTCCGGCGCACGGTTACATAACTTTCTCTTCTTACGAAGTATTCGTAAGGCGAGAGAGTAAAAACGTTTTAGTCTAAAACAAAAGTGGTCAGATTATTAGATCAACGGAAGGGGACATGCAACCTGCAATACACATTACGCGGGAACACAGCACTTATCATACATTAGGCAGACGACCCTTGAAATCAGGTTTTTGTACCCTACCGGTTTCTTCTTCTTCTTCTTCTTCTTCTTCTTATTATTATTATTGTTGTTTCTTTGCTTTTCACTTCTTTCAACACATGCATCTCGGTTACTATGAACAAGAGATACACGATTCATCTGTCGTAATCAGCACTGGATCAACCATCAAGGTTTAGAAACTTCCTCACGATGTTGTATGTGTCTAGTATGATACTTTTCTGCAGTTGGATGTATAGCCCCTTCTTCAGTTGTAGTTCAGCCAGGGATTCATGAAGGAACTTCGGAATTTCACCAGTGGCACCTAGAATAATTGGTACAATAGTCACCATTTCTACGTCGCTCCAAATTTCCTTTATCTCATTTGCCAATGGTTGATATTTTAGAATTTTTTCACTCCTTTTCTTTGAGATATTGTGAGCTAGCGGGACAGCGACATCGATCAGATACACCTTCTTCTTTTTCTTGTCATGCCATACAATGTCCGGTTTATTAGATAATACAGACCTATCTGTTAAGATGGACCTGTTCCAGTACATTTTGTGATCATTTGTGTTAATGACTGGTTCAGGAGTGTATTTGTAATATGGTGTTCTGTTACCCATCAAAAGGTTATTATTATGGCATAGTTGCTGATAAACCACTTTACAAACATCGTCATGTCGTTTTGTATATTCTGAAGATGCTAGAGAACTGCATCCACTGACAATATGGTCTATATTTTCTCTTTGTTCTCTACATAGCCGACATTTGTCTTCACGAACGTTTGTGTCTTTCAGGATAAATTTACGGTAGTTTTTAGTTGCTACTACTTGATCCTGAATAGCTGTTATAAAGCCCTCTGTTTCAGCAAAAGCTCTCCCAAGCACAACCATTTTAATGATGCCTTATGATCCATCAGTTCTCCCTCTATCTGGTACGGGTAGCGTCCATGAAGTTGCTTCTCTTTCCAGTTGTTGATTTTCATTTCATTGGTATATATTCGTTCTTGTAGATTCATTTTTTCATCATTCATTAAATTTTCGAAAATAGCAAAGTTATATGACCCGTCTCCAGTATTACAAACAAGATTGTAAACCCAAGTGTTTGTTACGAGAAATGATTATGAAGAAATACAAAATACCCATGCTCAAGGGAACAGTTACAACTAGAACTCTACCAACCGCGGTAGTTATGTGTATCCCTTTTTTGAAATCTCGGATACCCAGGTGTTAGACCGAGCTGCTTCTCTGAATTCCATACAATTACCTAGGAATTCAGAGGTGTCCAAGCAAGAAGTAAACAATAACCATTACTATCGTACAAGCACTTGACGAAATTCCTCTCCGCGCTGAACATTTAACCTCGTATCATTTTAATCTAACCAACGCTATTTCCCCACCTCACCGTGACGGTCGCCCATGCGTCCAGCGGTTCAGCGCCTGGAGGCCGCTCGCAGCAACGTTGGTTCGCGCGCTGTCGTCAGAGCGCGTCGCCGTCGGGCAACTTCTTTCTCCGCCCGCGCGGCGCCACGCGACGCCCGACAGTTTCTGCTCAATAAACACGGAATTGGCACGGAAAACGCCCACAAAGAACCTGTGCAGCTAACTGCCCATACAGCTAATATGCGTTGTTTCGAGAAAACATACAATATGATGTAGTGATTCGAGGAAATACATTAGTAATAATTTGTATTACTCGTTCACTTTACATTTGCAGACGGCAGAATTAGGAGCTAATGTTGTTTTGAAAGTGAAGGCCCGAACACACAACCGAGAATACACGAATGGCCCCGATGTCAATCAGCATCTGACCAATCAGCTGTCTCCGAAGGCAGCACAAGCGCTACGGACACAGCTGACGAATTATGCCTTTCTGACAGTGAGCTGGAGTCGCGCTCTTAAATGATTAAGATAATATACAATAAAATAGATCACACCACACGCTATTCACAACATTCACGTACAATATTTTTATTTCTTCTTTGCACTTATCTACTGCTTAATGGTTATACTCTTGCCCCGCCGGGGTTCTGTGTGCTGCTCACCGCCATCTATATCATATTAAACGGTCAGTATATACTGCAAACGCGCGTTTTTCATTCAGTCGGCGGTAACCTCATGTAAACAGATCGCAGTGCTCCGTCTGCAAATGTAAAGTGAACGAGTAATACTAGTGGAGGTCGCATGAGATATTTATGCAGACGACATATATAATGCGAGAGTTTGACTGAACTTTAACACTCGTCGAAAGCACATGTATCTCAGTTTATCAAACTTATTTCTAACCGATTGGCCAAAAGGCCTTACAGAAATGAGAAACATTAATCCAATAATGGAGAGGAAGATACATAAAATTATTTCGAGTGACTTACTCGGCAAGAATTGTGCATTAAATTTTAGGTTTAACTTAGTTGATGTTGTTTTAAAGTTAGGGAAAGGGGAGTAAGTAGATTTTTTTGGAATTTGGAAGTTTCTAGTCGTGTTTTATGGTAAGAAGGTGTGCATGTAATATATATCTCGTGCGAACTTTACTCTTATCTCAAATTAAAAATAGGAGCCTAATGAAGCATTATTTTTCTATGAATATTACTTGTAAATAAAGAACTTATCGTCACAATTATGTATATTTTATCCAGTATTCGCATTTAATTCAATGTATTATTTCTAACACAAAACTACAATACATTACATAGAAACTCTAAATTAAAGTACCGTTTTAAGCTTTATGAATAAAAATGCATAGTATATTATAAAAGAATATATTACGCATAATTACGCTTTCATTTTCTACTTGAAATTAATTTTAAATTATAATGCAAATGCCCCTATTTGGAGTTGTGAAATAACAAACACCTTTACTATTTTCTTTAGTAATGTTTGATATCGTTCTAATGCTTAGCAATTTCAGTGAGAATCTGAACGTACCAATTTTTGAATTAGAAATCCAACAATTTATCGTTTCACGAAATAATTTTCAATCACTTATGTTCACATAACCCGTTCTGTCCCACAAAGCTATTATTCGCCCCACTGTATCCGCTCTAATATGTCTTCCCAGTATAGTTTACAGCATCCCTACGATTTCCAATCGCCTCTATATATTTAAAATTAAATTTCTAAAGCAGGATAGAATCACCAACACCTTCCAAGTAAAAACATGCACTACACTTACGAGAATAATGACCTTGACCGTTGACGCGCCCAGATCACTAATCATTCGATAAAAATATTTCTTTTAATTTAATTTGATTCATGTAATCTTACACTACGCGAATTTTCATATTATTACTCACATCGAATACGATTTATAGCAGTGATATCTGTTTATTAAAGATGATATGCTGAGTTCACATTTGCTAATGGGAATATTGCCCAGAGGTACCTGCAGATCAAAATTGTTTCCACTGTTAACATAACTACATGAAAAGTATGAATAAATAATATTTAGTACACTCTCGCATTTATTTTTGCATGCTATCAGCAGATCTACAGGGGAAGTGAGCATTGGAAAGTCTGAGTTGAAACGATGCGTAAATTACTCTTCTATCACTGCTATTCAAAATCAATGAATTTTATTCAATAAAGTTTGGATAATCATGTCACTTACGCCATAGTTGTATTAGCTACTGTTACTGTTAATAGAAAAACATGAATGTAGCAATGAAAATATGGTTCATCGACCAGCATAAATAGGTTGATGTAATGCGGGTACAGGAATGCGGTTTGGGCTTAACCAATAACGTTCAGTTAAACACTCGCTTGTTAACTGTTCTTCGTACTGTTAACGAGTAAATAAATCATAATTTCTATTGAGTATCACACAACGCTATATCAATGTGCAGTTTGAAAACTAAAAATGTAAGGTAGAAATGTTTAATGAATGTCCAAATATTGTTAAAATTACAGACGTGTTCAAATAATTAGACTAAAGAATGTATTTTTAATGTTCCTAGGTTCAATGATACAAAAATAGAAGAGGAATGCTTAATATCAGATTTGTTTTACTGGTTTCCTCATTCTTGATTGTTTTTAAGAAGTTTCTGTTTCAGTTAACTCCAAAATCAATTTGTTTTTCATTGTTGGCAGCATTTGTTAATTTCCTTCCGAAGTGTGTTAGTGTAAGCTTGCGGTTACACGTACTTTGCAATTCTGTCTACAGTATGGTTGCGTAGGCTTCCGCGGCCGGAATTCATGGTGTCAAGGCTACCCGGGATGAGTCGCGTCGTTGATTTGGTGGCTGACGTTTCGGCCAACATATTGTGGCCTTCCTCAGAGCGTACTGCTGCCAAATGGCTATCGAGGCCGCCTAATATAGGGGGGAGAAGGGGTGAACTGTGATAGGTCACGTGACTAATCACGTTCACCCCTTCTCCCCCCCGACAGTAGTGGGGTCGAAAATGATAACTTTTGCAAAAGAACATAGGATAATTACATATGATGGAGTTAGATCAGGGTTACTTTCTCCAAAGTCTTCATGCACAGATTTTCAACAGATGAAGTTCGACCGCCGCGCCGTCAAAGGGATTTCAGGTACCTGCCAAACATATGTGCTTACAGAGTTGCCTAACACTCTGGGGCCAAAGTCACCTGTTTATGTGCGTATAACTCGCTTATATTCCATTTCACGCTACACGTTCATTGCCAAAAACGTATCATTTTCAGCCCCTGTGCAAGCCCTAGAAGTTCGTAACATTTATTCTGAGGCTCGGTGTTCAATGAAACAAAAGAAAATTAAACCAACTTTTCCTTTCGCCGAGAACGCCCATCAGGTTGTGCGAGGTCTGGATGGGGGGTGGGGAGTGGGGGAAGCATGGCTGGCTGGAGACGGCGGCTGGTGGCGCCCAGAGCTCGCATGAAAGTCAAAACACCGCCGCGCATCGGCCTCATGAATACAGCGGACACCTTCCGCCCAACCTCCTCGTGGGCCATATATTCAAGCGACCAAACGCTTCTAAGCGATGGATTGCGGCAATACACGTCACGGAACCTAAATCTGAGCGAGCGTGATTTATTTTCGACTCTGGTGCTCGTTTTCTGGTCGCCAATTTTTGGATCTATTCCTTCCCCCTGTTTTAATAAAAATTAGAATATATTTTAGTACCCTTCGATTGAGATTGAGGAATCAAAATACGTGAAGTGATTTTGACTTGAAATTCAGCCTTTCTTTTTCTGTACGATCCATGTAACAATTTTATATACGATGTAACCGATTACTAAATTACCGATTACTTTATTTGAATGATGTGAAAAATCATAGGATTCCTTTCTCTAAACGCGTTTTCGTGGAGTAAGAAAGAAGAAAGAAAATGAAATAAAGGCAAAAGCTAAAGGGGTTGGACAAAATAATATGAATACCTCACATACATATAAATATTAATTTATTAGAAAGGTGCCGGGCCACCAGACTGGTAGCTTTTAGAATAGGTGCAAATCATCACGGAGTAGATTTGTAGAGTGCCTGAATAGTTTCCAACGGAAAGCTTTCCCTTTCTTCTTCCAACTTCTGGACAATGTTCGAGCTGGAAATCTGCTCCTCACTCTCTATTCTAAAACGCCCCATAACGGTTCAATTATAGTGGGCTCTGGCTATTGAGCTGACCAGGGAAGATGTTTGATATTCTGATGCTCCACAAACCACGCTTGAACCTTTTTGCGGTGTGAACGGGCTCATTATCATCTTTGAAAATTGGCAGTGTTTGGCAACTATTTGCTAGTCACTGTAAGCCCTTCATTGTTGAGGATATCGAGACACTCATTCGCAGTAATTTGGCTTGTGAGGATAATGATACGACCAGCTGGAAACCATGATGTAGCCGCCCAAATCATAACAGAACCTACTTCATGCTTGACCGAAGGAAGTAGGTAGACCGGGTCGTATGCTTGTTTTCGGGTTTTTCCTACATGAACCCCTCCGTTCATAGGAAACAACATACATGATGATTCATCGGACCATACCACATTTTTCCAGGCATCAAGTGCCCAGGTTTTATGATCGTGGCAACACTTCTTTCGCAGTTTTGCGTTGGCTTCCGTTTTGAACGATTTCGTAATTGCGGCCTTTCCAAGTATGTTAGCTTTGTAACTCTCCCGCCCCTTAAGTTTTTGTGAAAACAGTATTACTGAAGTAAGTGTTAGAGATCTGCAGTCACTTTTGCCACAGTCGCTTTCCGTTGTCTGGCTCAATCATTTTTATTGTTCGTCGGTCTCTGTCAGTTAACTTCGACTTTCGCCCATCATTCCTCTTCGTTGATAATATTGTACTATGTTTTGCGTATGTTCTCATTACCGTAGACACTGTCGCTTGTGAAAAGTTAAACACTTCACCTGTTGTCGTCACAGATGCTTCCTCTAACCGCACAATAACAATTTGCTCTTTCGAAATTAGGAAGTTTATATATTTCACTGATCGTTTGTGTTCATCATCGCAGACGAGAGCCTATAATATATTGCAATTACCTGCAAAACGTGGCAAGTAAACTGAGAAAAGCAGCTGTGTTGCAGGTTTACACAGAGGCTCCGACAAGCAAAATTACGTATTGTTTTACATAGCGTTCATATTGTTTTGTCCAACCCCTTTGTCTTCTTTTTTTTCCAAAGTATTCGCAACATTCGCTTAAAGAAATAATTATTATTATGGACCGATTATTGAGTGTAGGTGATTAAACAACACCATTTTATATAAAATTTTATAAAATGGTATATAATATGGTGTTGTTTAGTGTTCTACACTCAATAATCGGTCCATAATATTAAACAACAGAGGTCAAGATATCAAGCACGTAGAAATAATTATATATTATATAATGATGCAAATGAAATAATAATGATAATATTCAGTATCTGTGTGCTTATTAACTTATACATTTCGATTGGTCTGTCATATGATTTATAATGAAAAATGTATGGTTTTTGAAATAAGTTGTTCTATTCCTTATCTGCTTCTATTTTGCTAAAATGTTTTGTTTACTTACATTCTTACATAATAATTATTATTAATATAATGTTTACTTTTATATTGTTATTAATAGTATTATTTAGAGTATTACTTATACTCTAATTAATACTATTTAAATTTATTTTCAGAATCGTCGATGCTCTTGTCTTGAAATTTCGCAGAAAGTCCACCTTAATACCGTAATTTGTATTTTCATCTTTAGTTTTAGTTCGTCAAAATGACCACCTCCCACCGCAGCACCCCCCCCCCCGCGTGCATCCAATTTGTACGAGACGCGGGCGGGCAGTGCACCGTCATGACCGCTGGAATTGCCTGCTCCGCCGATAAATCCGCGGTCGCCCAGACACCCGCGGAACCGCCGACAAGCGCCCCCCGCCCCGCCCATCCCCACCCGCCGCCCCGCGTCGCCCTGCCCTTGCCCGCCCGCCCGCCCCGCGACGCCCTGTCCCGCGCCGTCCCGCCCCGCCCCGCGCCGCCCCACCCCGCGCCGTCCCGCCCCGCCCCACCCCGCCACGCCCCTCCCCGTCCCACCCCTCCCCTCCCCGCCCCGCGCCGCGGAGGGATTGGCCGGAAGGAAACTAACAACCAATCGCACAGCACCCCTGCAATCTCGGGCCGTCTCGGGCATAATTAAGCGCAAGAGGCCAACATGTGGTGTGGGGGGACGGTGGAGCGAGCGGGTTGCCGGCGGGCGGGCGGGGGCCGGCTTAGTCTGCCGAAGGGGCCGGGTGGGAGGACGGCGGTCCGAGCCCGCCACGAGGATGATCCTCAGGAGGACGGCTTGCGGCCCGCTTGCCCCTGGCCGCCGCTGGGGTAGGCCGCACGCAGGGAGCGCTACCGGGGAGCAGAAGGGAAAATGGTCGCAGGCGGGGTTGGGCAGTGGAAGGGGGAGGGGGAGCTGGTTCTGTTGCGTCGTTGCGACGGTTGCTCGCGTGGCTTGTTGGCCAATACATAGGTCAAAAACCGATGAAGACGGAAGTTGTCTCATTAGGCTCTACTTGGGGAATTTTGTCCTCTCTCTCCTGCGAGTGGAACTACACCATGCGGCGTCTCTCGCACCCAAGCTTCCATCTTCTTCCATCTTGCCAATCTTCTTTGTTGATGGGGTGATCTCTCATTGTCTGTCGCACAAAATCATACCATGTAAGTCTTGGTCTACCTGTCTTTCTGTGTATGGGCACTTGCCACCTCTAAGCTTTTAATGGCCATCTTTCCTCTAAGGCATTCTTCTAAGGTGTCCGTTCCATTTTAACTTTCTTCCTTCCATTGTATCCACTATATCCGAAGTGACACCCATTTGGTGCTTTCTTTTCATTTTTGATTCTTTTCATTAATGTTACACTACAGCTGTGTTTCCAAAACTCCATTTCCATAGCCTTTAACTTTTTTTAAAAAAATCTACCACAGCTCAACTCCTTACAGTGAAGAATCTTGTTAACGTTCTAATGCAGCAATGTAGATTATAACTTGAAAGTGTTTGTATCCGTATTTAATGTATGTTTCTATTTAAAAAAAGTAGCGTTTTACTTACTGGTATTTTTTGTAAGTACGCGGCATTTGATGGACATGCCTCTTGAAGAGTTCTTCCACTACGTTCATAATGGGTAGTACAGAAGTAGTGTGTAGAGTGAAAACATAGTCAAGATGGCAGCTTAATGTTCGGGAAAATCCAAAGGAGGGTTGGATTAGGGCGTTTAAAAGTTTTTAATAAATTTCTTTCCCCACACGTCATATACAGTTTTTACTGTTTTAGACAAATAAATAAATATAAATATATTAATAAGTTCTCTTAAATTCATCTCTGCTCTCAAGATTTCAACAATGTGTGCTACAATATGTGTGTTATAAATCAAAGAGGTTTATTTGATAACGGACTTTCTTCATAAGCATCCATAACTATTTAATGTTTTGAAACATTTAACGTAATTAACACAAATATTAAACTTTTAATACATTAGATTTCCAAACAAGAAAACATTAAACAATTGTTAGTAATATCAAAATTTTAAAACGTTTTATTTTACAGTTCTTCGTAACAACCCTCATTCTCGTACTAATCACGCAGAATGGGGAAAACCCACGAATTTTTCATTGGGAAACATTTAACGTAATTAACATAAATATTAAACTTTTAATACATTAGATTTCCAAACAAGAAAACATTAAACAACTGTTAGTAATATCAAAATTTTAAAACGTTTTATTTTACAGTTCTTCGTAACAACCCTCATTCTCGTACTAATCACGCAGAATGGGGAAAACCCACGAATTTTTCAGACTTGAGTTAGAGGACAAACTTTTTTTCACCATTTAACCCATTCCGTACACACAAATTGTGATGAATTGGGGTCAGATATGTGATGTGTAGTTTCATCAATCATATTTTTATCGCTTCTAAATCATAGTCGACAATGAACAGGGTGATAAGAAATAGTATTCATTTGAATCCTTACGACTAGGACGCGTGATAATGAGCTCTGGTAGCCATTGGGAACGCGGCTAAGAATGTCCCGTCGCGTCGCCGCATTCTCCAACTCGGAGAGAATCCCGTTGTTATGTGCGGTCGTCGCAATGCCAGCAGCGTTCGGGAGAAGGCGAGGCCGGGGGCGGGGCCCGCGACACGCACATCGCTAGCGAGAAGGGAGATCGAGGAGCGAAGAGGCGCAGGAACTGAGGCAGGGGTGGTGACGGAAGCGACGGTGGGGGCGGGTAGGAGGGAATGGGACGAAGGGGGGGGGAGAGTTGGCTTGTCCGAGGATTCTGGTGAGAGCAGGATCAACAAGGGGCACGGGACGTGGTAGATGCGGGTATTGTGAAGGAAGGATTGGGGGGAGGGGGCAGGGTTGGTGGAATAAATTTCTGAGTGTGTGGTGGTAACTGGGACGACAGCGGGGACGGCGGTGGGGACGACGGAGTAGTAATGGTAGGGGCGAAGACGGGGACGATGGCGTGAGCGGTAGCGGGTCTGGAGGCGGGAACGGTGGCCAGAACGGCAGCGGGGATTGTGTGAGAGAGGGGATGGGGCGGAGGGAGAAGCATTCGGCGGTGGCCGGGCCGCGGCCGCCTAATTACCGAACGTTGCCCCCTCATCCGCGCCGCAAGCGACAGGCCCTCGCCCGCTCGCCCGCCCTCCGGGATTCTCCGGATATCCCGCGCTGGACGCCAATGGCGGCGGCGGCGGCGGTCTCAGCCCCTGCTAATTGCCGGCGTCCGCGCCTCGCGCCCGCCCGCCCGCCGCCTCGATAGCTTTCTGATTGTCCGCCGCGCCGGCCGAGCGGCGGGTGACGCCTCCATTCGCCCCAGGGAAATCACGGCCCCCTGTGGCGGCGCCGGCGGCGGCGGCCGCGCGCCTTCGCTTGTTCTTCCCCTGCCTCTTGGCTGGCGCCTGAGCGTCTACATCATACCCTGGATTTTGGAAGGCTTTCGTCTGCCAATCACCGTTGATGCCACGTGGTATAAACCAGTCAGAATCGCTAAAGGATAGAGGAGCTTCTTTTTTGATGTGCGTAGTGTTTAGATTTCGATCAGAGCACCCGGCCAATAGAATTCCCCTCCATTTAATAAATTAAATATAGTACAATATTATGAATAAATGATGTCTTTCCTTCTAGTAGAATATTAATTTTGAAATATTTTATTGCCCAAGTTTTCCAAGCCCAATTGTTTTGAAAATATTAAGTTTCATAGTACCTTAACAGCGATTGTCTGTCTTAATTATTTGTATTCTATGTAGAATCTATTCAACATTATATTGTTTGAATATCGAAGGTAATAAGAAATTGATCAAAATGTAATATTTTTAATACATCAAAATGAGCGTATCGAGTCATACATCTTGAAGGATTACCTAATACATCAAGGGAATTTACATTCGCTTCTCTGAAGCTATTATCTGAAAATATTTGCTTTTCTATGTTTTTATATCTTGATTGATTTCCGTTCCTATTGATACAACGTTTAGAAATAATATTGTTACGTCCATTTCAGTCACAGGCGGTACTATACGAAGTGGTAAAAAGCTTTTTCATTTCTAAATTAAATTTCTTCTGTTTTGTTCTCAATCTTTAATTCCGTATTGAAAGGATTTATCTTTTAAAATAGGTCATACGAATTCATTATAATATATGAAAATAATAAATGTGAGGGATTTCATACTTTGAATTAAGAATAGGAATAAGCTGCAATAATCTTTTAATGCAATTTTTATTTTCGTCACAATAAATATTTCTCTGGAGAACAATGCAAGTATTTTAATCTGATGGACTTGAAGGGACTCACTGCATTGTGTGACATTCTGCAGAGATAAATATTTTTTTGTTTTCCGTAAAAATCTTACGGTTCATTGTTTGTAACATGGGCGACAAAAATATATATATTATTATATATTATTTATAATAATGTACTATATATATATATATATATATATATATATATATATATATATATAGTTTCAGCACTATTGTGTACACAAAGCAATGCAGTATTTTTCTCGGACAGTTACACATTTAATCTTCATTTACGAAGAAATGACAAAGTGTAGTATCTTCGAATTATATATACCTGTTCTGACCTGAAATTAGGCCAATGAATTCATTTTTCACATTTCGGGAAATGCACGTCGGAAATGATTTGCAAATTTAAGTATATACAGTTTTAAATATTTCTGTTGTATTGCAAAATTTTTAAATTAATTTATAAATTATGTAAAAGTTGAATTCACTTATTTTGCTAACTTTCAATTCTAAATTTGAATTTACGACAAAATATTTAAAAAATGTTCCTTTCTCAGATAAAATATATCTATTCCTCATCCCCCACGTGAAAATTTTAGTCAATTCGCTATGGAATTGATGAACCCTAAATTCACTTGAATTTGGATTCGAATTGCAATCGTATTAAGTTTTCAAATCTTTAAAACATTATCATAATTGACATTCCCATGTAAACGTAGTACTAATAAACTTTGAAAAAACTTAGTACAAAAAGTAAAGTTGCTTCGCGAAAAAAGTTGTGTGAGAACAAATTCTAAGAAAGGTTTCGTTCTAGATAAATCAGAAGTTGGATTCTCTATGTCCTTGATTCATTATTTCATTAAGCAGTACACTGCACTAATAAACAGAGAGGTAAACTTCCAGAAAGCTTTGAGGAATACTTGTTGTGAACAGAGAGATGCAATTAAAATGTCTAGTAGTATAGTAGCAATAGCGAAAATACTTCTGAACAAAACCGTACAGAACGATTTTCCAGAAAGTAGCATGCACACACTGCTCAAGCACAGCAAATAAAACACTCTCATATAATTCTACAATAAATTAAATATTTTAACAAAAAGTTTCCCCAAGATCATGGGTATCTAACAAAACCTTTGACGTCTCCCAAAAGACCAGAGCTGCAAAGCTTTCTTTCAATTTTTGAGCGCATGGGAAATTAGTAATATTGAATTTTTTGCACTTTCCACGAGTTCCTTGTTATCTAACAAAACCATACACTCCTTTCAAACGGGGGGAGGCTTTTAGTTTTCTTTCGCGTTTTGCGCACATTGTAAATTAGTAATAGATATTTTTGTATTCTTCCCGAGTTCCTTGGTAACTGAAGAAACTATGGACACCTTTAAAAGGTCGAGGGCTGCGTGGTTTTCTTCCGATTTTTGCACTAATTGGGAATTAGTATAATAGAAAATTCGAAAATATCGTTTGATGTTTTAACTTTCCACGCGTATACCACCGATAACATTGCGGAAGGGGCGCGGTACAAATTCGCCGGCGAGGCAGCTGACGGCGCCGCCTCTCGCCAGCCCTTCCTGCCCCGGCGCCGTTTCCAGAAGTGCTTCCGGGCCGCTGCCGCTAATCTTCCGCTCCCGAGACCGGAAACCTCTGCTCCGTGATCGGACTTCCGGCTGACGCACAGTGGGCCCGATCTGTGGTGAAGACGTGTCGACGATCACCCGGACTCTAAGTTTCACGGTGGCACTCACACCGTTAGTCTCAAGGTGGAGGCAGTGAGTAGACAAGAACGCTAAACTCCTGGTTATCGGTATGTGTAAGAAGGGAGGGTGAGCAAGTGGACCGTATTGGATTTTCCTCTCTTCTAACAAAACCTGCAGTAGCTCGTGAAGGACCACCTTCCAATTTAGATTTCTCAAGGCAGGAAGGTTGCCTGGGTTTGTGAGAAGTCACCAAATGCTTTAGTGAAACACAACACATATATTTAACAAAGATATAATTAAGCTGAATGATTTACCAGTTCAGTATGCGCAGTCAGTTACTATTCACTCGTGATGTGAACTTTATGTCTATACTCCACGCTGCCCAGGCACGTGTTCTTTTCTTTGTGAGGCAACCATGCCTTTGTGTGTTAGTCATACCGGTTCAGTATGTGCTATCAGTTTTCTCGTGTACAACCACGCTGCCCACGCACGTGTATTTGTCTCTCTTGCAAGGTAATTTATGCCTTAGCGAACTATAAGCCATGCTCATATTCACAGCAGCTACGCTGCATATGTGTTATTAGTTGAACCTGATAACCCACCAGTTGGCCCCTAGCGCGTCGACCTTAAGGCAGGATCGGGTGAAGGAGACCTCTCGGGGTGCTCTGGATTCCACATTTAGAAGTTCGGCGGACAAATTACCAACCGCCAGGTTGCCTTGGTTACGGCCCAACCCAGGTCGGTAGCCTAACGTAGGCAGTGGGGAGACTGGTCGGGGGCCCCGAGCCGCCCGAACATTAGTTCTGGTGGACCCAGTTGGGCTCTTGGCTTCGTCGTGGCAGTGGCCCAATACTCTGGGCAAAGAGGAGGGACTTGGTGTCCCGGCGCATGTGAGTGGCGTTGTCATACAGGCGATATTGACTCCGGTACTAGCCCGGATAGCTAGGAGCTCTGAGCTGGCAGGACGGCCCATTACCCAGGCATTGCATGGGACGGTTGCCGTGAGTGCTATCTGGGTACCGGGAGGAACCGGTTATCAGTCTGTCGGCGTCCTTGTGCGTCGGCGGGGGTAAGGATAAAGGCTAACGCCTAGGGGCCCACCCAGGGGAACAAGACCGAGAGTGGGATTGTAGCTCGGGCTAGGAATATACTGACGCACAGTGGACGTGGGCATCTTGGGGGCGGTTTGGCCGAGCGGACGAAGAACAGATGAGTCTGGTGACCCGGGGGCTGAGGACCCTAAGGAGGATGGGTGTTGCAAGTGGCAGAAGAGCCGCCATTTCGAAGTAGAGGTCGCTTGTAAGACTTATTGCCTGCTCAGCAGGGGCGGATCCAGCCGATCATTGGGGGGGGGGGTATCGTAGATTTTTGTTAAATAATAAACATTTTGGTTATTGTTTTGTATAGTACAATAACAGTAGTTTGTTATTGTTTTGTGGATATGATACTATACAATATTATTGTTTAAATAATTACATATTTAGAACATAAATAAATATTAAATCAATTTTGGCAAATAAAGGGAGGTAAACGTAAACTCTAGGCGTTTTTGGGACGGCCATGGTACCCATGGTCTCCCTGTATCTGCCAGTGCCACTCACACATACGCAACACTTTAAAATGGATAATCTGAAAATAGCAGGTTAGTTTGTAATTTAGCTCTCCATTTTTCTCAACACTGTTATGCCCGCAACTTCATTGTTTATGTAAATAATAGTTCACTAGATTAGGTTAAGTACACTTCATTAACGATTATCTTTGTATCACACTGTTTATGTAAATAATAGTTCACTAGATTAGGTTAAGTACACTTCATTTACGAGTATCTTTGTATCACACTCAAGAAGTTGGTGGAACAACCAACAAACTAGACGTAAAATGCAACTAGCACAAGCTAGATTAGCATCACTACATACATTATAACTCAATAACAAATTGTAATTTTCCAAGAAAACAATGGAAGCAACTTGGTCGATCTGCATAGGGGCTAGCGCCGGGTGCGGGTGAGCCTTGTTGCATCAAGGCAGTCGCTTCGGCCATGTACATCTCAAGAACACTAATTAACACATATATGACGCACAGTGCGAGATCAGAGCGCGAAATGCGAATCAAAAAAGAAATTGTTATAACAAATGATAAAAAAGAAAGCGTTGCAAAAAGCATATATTTATAGAGCTGCCTTGAAAATTGTAGGTGTCTGCGTCGATAACCGCTCTGTACTAGGGTTATGTGTAGGGATAAGAGAAATGAAGGGCTTCACTTTGTTTGAGAGTCTCGGTGCGTGTGTGGTTAGCTTATGCATTATACTTCACTACGAAACATAAAGGTAAACCTTCAGAAACCTTTGATTAATAATAGGGTTCACAACTTGCATAATACAGGATCAATCCTGGCAGAAGGGTGAGGATTTTCTTTGGGCGGAACGTGTCGTACTTTGGTGTGCAAAAGATTTTGGCTAAAGAACCTTCGTAATAAAATCATCCGACAGTTCCCATCGTAATTCCGAATTCCATATTAGTTCAACTGTAGATCGCCTCAAGTAAAGAAAACATTTTACAAAGGCGTGTTATAGCGCTAATCTGGCGGTTATTATGAAGTGAAGTTTTACTGGCATGCTGGGTAGTCGGAGGGTCCCAGTTAGAAAATCCCCAGAATTTTTGCGCAAATGGGGGCGGACCAATAGATCAATCTCAAAGTGAGCGGACATTGCAAACAAACACCACTTCGTGAGTTAGGCGTTGATGAGTGAGGTCAACTATCTTCTAACTCGTATAATTAATAGAATTTGCCTCTTCATAATGACCCAAAAAAGGCCAGAATTGAACTGTATTGTCAACATTCCGTTAGGACAACAATATATAATGTATATAATAGAAGGCAACTGCAAGCTGTAGAGTAGAGCTGCTATGCTGGCTCCCTTCCCTAAGGAAGCAAATAGGTAAAGAATGATGTGATTTCTTCACACTTCACGCACGACAACACTGAACACAGTTTTCTGCAGACAGTCTAGAGTAGGTTATTGATCATGGAATAATATGGACGTTAAAACTTGCTGGATCTCTGTCAGTCATTTATCTCCCAAAGGCACCATGGGCATATATTTTCAATATATGTGATTATTTAAGGTAATTAAATTCAAAATGCAAGAAAAATAAATGAAATATAAAAAGTGAAAATATTCCACAATGTCTTTTGTCACGTTTTGGGCTTTGTATTGCCATTTAATTCTCATCATAAACGCAAATTTACAATTCACTGATATTAAAAATGTGTATTTTATTTCAAATTTGAAAATACGGTATATCTTAAATTCCATGTTCTTCCAGCAAGAAAAACGAGAGTGTTATGCTGTTATAGTTGTCACATTTATTTTTTTATCGCGAAATAAACACTACAGCATCAGCTAACTTTTCAAACCTTTTGTTCGCTTTGTAGAACATGCTTCACGGCTAGCTGCCGTTGCTTTATTGTATCATTCATACTGTATTTAGCAATCATATTTTTATTTCAACGGCCGTCCAGTCATGCTTTTCAAATAGCGTAAAATGCAAACATAACGGAACATCTTTTTAAAAAAAAAACCAATGGCCAATTTGTAGACGGTCTATCCCACTGTGTGGCGCCGTGCTGCTTCGCCGTAGCCAGCGTGCCGACAGGCAGTCGCCTCATGCGCCTAGCGGAAACTTCACGCTCTGCCGTGCATCAGCGCTGTTATCGCTTTGCCTTCGACGTCTGTTGTAGATGCCCTACGCAAGGGGCTTTGAAACCTTGATGTATCTCTATAATACTGGAGAGGAAGTGGCGGTTGGTGAAGTGTACCACTAAGTGCGTCTCGATATTGACATTTCAGAGAGGTTTGTTAGCAAATAAACCCCGTCGGGTATGTCTTAGGAGAGGACTTGTGCTTCAGCGTGTGTTTTCGAAGCAAGAATTGTTTATCATACATTTTTATCATTACTAAATAATATTTACAGGTATATGTAGAACGTAAGTTCATTACAATGATAAGGTAATTTACAAAAAAAAACTGTTTAATTTTGAAATTGTAGCTGTAGTTGGAGTTTGAAAATATTTATGCAGTTGACTTTAAAACATTCCAAATAATATTGTGTAGTGTAATAAAAATAGTTTTGAAAAACATCCAACTAGAAGAACGCAGCTGTTTATTTTCTGTCCATCTTCATTACAACTTACAATATTTATTACAATGTTCTAAGTGATAGTTAAACATTTAGGATGTTGTGGATGCTTTATATTTCGTCGTATTTCTATATCATAATAGTAGTTTAAGGCGGAAATTTCTCTACTGACTGCATACTCTCGTAGCCAAGATGCGTGATTATCTCTGCTCTCTCTCTCCACTTCCTAAAAGTGAAAAATTGAGGCAATTAATTGTGCTTTGTTTTGCAGTCACATGTCTTTTAAATTATTTTTCGTAATTTTATTAGAATACTTTCATTTTTCGTAATACTCTAATATTAAAATGTTTTAATAGATACAAATTTAACCGTTAAAACGTTCTCCTGTACCGTCCGTAAATAACAGCCAATATAGAAGTAGAAAAAGATGCTGTATAAAGACTATTCAAAGCAAATGTATCCTTTAATTTTATGATTTTTTCTGAGAGGAAAACGGTATTTCGAAATGCATTGAATGGTACCTAACCAATAACACAACGGTTGGTTAGATACCATAGTTACGAACTTTGGTTATCACCTCTGATTACAAACCTTTTTGGGGTTCCTTTTTCCTCTATATCGGCCTCAATGATGTTAATGAGTATTAAAAAGCGCTGAAGATTTGTCTCGAAAAATAAACCGAATGATAGTAAGTTCATAAACTTCCACTATCCAACCTTCAAAATTCTTTGGGAAGGAAACATTTTTTCAGTCTCACTCAACCCGAAATGTTCTGAGCACGTTTCTAGAATCTCACTTACCTCTTGCGCCATCAGCTGCGTGCGAGGGCAGTCGGTATCATCGTTTGCGTGGGCGTCTCCCGCCTGCGGGGCGACCCTCCCCATGCAACTGCTCCGCAGCTTCTTAATTGTCGGGCAACCCTTCCTTCTCTCTTCTTCCTTCCCAAGCCTTCCCTTCCCTTCCCTCCGTCTCCCCTTACGTCCCTTTGCGGTCGAGCGGCCGGCCGCCGCCGCCGCGCCGGACGGAGAAAAATTCGCGGCGCCTTGTGCGCTTCATTTGTTTCCGGAGGCTCGCGGAGGGCCCCCGCGCCATTTGTCACCCGGCGGCCGCCGCCTCCGCCTCCGCCTTCAGCTCCTCCTCCCCCCTCCCTCCTCCTCTTCCTCCGCCACCGCTGCCTGCTGCCGCCGCCTCCGACGCCAGGGTCAGTTGCGGTGGCACGATCCACCACTCGCAACGAAGGACCAGCAGACGTATTCATTTAGGGGGACAAAGAATGATAATTCGAGTGGATGAACTCCCCGGGAGGTTTAAATCTGAGACGAAATTCCCACAAAAAGTAAGACGACTCGCATTTGTCACCGCAAAGAAGAGTTATGTGCCGCACGCCTGGAAGGAAGACCAACAAGTGAAAATGCGAAATAATGTCTGATGAATGGGAAAAGGTAAACCTATCATTTAAATGCGAAGATGAGCTTGAAAATCGAAGACATGTCCGCATTCGACACCTGTTTTGTGCATACATGTGTTGAAATGATCTTTTGACCACTAGTACAGCGACCATAGTGTATCAGGTGCAACATAATAGAAAGATATTTTTAATGTGAATGCCAAAAAAAGTAATATTTTGGCATTATTTCTAATACGATTTATCCACTTCAATATAATTTAGACTAAAAATGCTGAATTTGATAGACAGACGCATTTGCTTCTATCATTGCAGATTGATACCAAATTAGTAAGTAAATACATTTATGATTACCATGTAACGCAAAGCTATAGATTTCCTTTGACACAAAGATGTTGACTCCGTAGTAGTTCAGGACCACTTCTTAACTAGTGAAGCTCATGTAAGTCATATTTAGTGCGTATCGTAGGCAATGTAAAGAAGTAAGTGTTGAATAACGCTAAGAATTACAAAAATATTGTAAAAGAGGAACTCTACATGAATAATAACATTTACATTAAGAGAGTGAGATGTAGTTTAGACCGACCCAATGAAGCGCAGAGATCAGCAAATGGAGCAACAATTCCGACGGGATAAATATAAAAAGAAAATAATTTATTTTTGAAATGATAAAATAACTTCCTCCGCCAGCTACTCACACAGAAATTAGTATCGCTAGTGTGTTTCACTCGCTAGTGTGCTGCCTTTTCCTACAAACGGAGCGACTTAATTTATGTTAATGTTTCATCATGTTTAATTGAGCTGTTTAATCATGTTTAATTGACATTTAGGACGAGGATTTAGTGTACTTTAATATTCTAAAATTAATATTTCTGTTCTACCGTTAGAAAAGAGAAAAATTAAGAAAATGTCAAAAAAAAAACTTTGGGCGACGGTAGCTGGCAAAGACTATATGGCAATTCCGAATTGCTAGCCCAGGCCCAAAGAAATGGAAAACTAAACGGGAAAGTCTGTGCCATTCTGTAGCACCACTAGTTATTATAATGTTCATCGATGTCAACCTGGGCAATTTTTAGCTGCCTGGGAGACGCTGCGTCCTAGACACTGTGCCTAGGACGCGGCGTCTCCAGGACAGCCAGGCAGCTACTGACCTCGGCTGCGAAAGCTTACGCCCTCATAAGCAAATTTGGGTAATAATCAATAATCGTTTACCGACAACCTCTGTGGTCCCCGAGGGCCTCAGACGTTTCGACTCATCTGATACCGAGTAGTCCGTACCGGGAACCGGATGTTACTTCGTGGGCTGGCCGCCAATCAAAGAACGCGCTCTGATTCCCGGCGGCCCGTGGTAGGAACCATCAATTTCGGCGCTCTCCGCCCCCGCGAGTCAAGTGCCTGGCGGCCGCGACGGAGCGCGCGTTTGAGCTTGTCATTCACGCTTTCGCCATTGTGGGTTTCTCGGAAGGAGCTGACAGAGCACTTCAAAGGCATAAATAATCTCCGATCCGATGGCGGTCGGCCTTCGCGCACCTTTCAATGGAACAAAACGCCTTTTCGCGCTCACTTGAAAGTGTTGCGGCGCTCGAGCCCTTTAATTTTCCCCTCGATTGAACGCTGTCTTTGAGTTTTGCCTGTTTCCGAAGTACGGTACTTTCCCACACTTGTGGTCGGTTCATGTATTTGAAGAGGTTCAGAAGTAGAAACAGTTTTCGCTGGTTTTAGTGAGAATGTTTGGAAATCCTGACCTTTCTACTCTTTGTAAACTGATCTCTGTTTTACTTTCGTAATCCAGGATTTTACAAATCTTAATGGATTTACCAGCCAACAAAAGTGGTTCAGGATTCTGCGGAGACAACCAGGGTAGTGAGATTGAATCACCTGCAGTGATGTTTTCACCTCACGATTAAAGCGTGGAAGGTAGAGGCAAACCACAGCTTATTACAGTATGATTTGATGAACATTGAACAAAAAAGTAAGGAAAGAAAGGACCGTCAAAGGAAAGTAAGGAAATTTTGTTCATCCTCCATTGCGAAGTCATCTGTCATTTTTTATCAGGGCATTTGTTGCCTAAGTTGTGTGTCATAATGTACTGCACTTAGATCCAATGAGAGCAACCTTACAATTAAACATTTAAAAATTTCTACGAAGCAATTCTGACGAACCTGCTGACTTGGAAAATGAGGCATTCAGATATTTTCCAACACGACGTGAAATGCAGTAAAATATTAGTGCATGCCAAAGTCTTCTGGAAGCTCCCGTCCTTGTGAAAACGAGGGTAGATTGCCAGCAGAGGCCGCGGGGCAGAGGATGACAAGTGGTGTGCAGCCATCACTGGTGTGTCGTAGACTGCTCCATGGTGAAAAGATACGGGTGAGCTACTCGGGTGCATCGATTCTTCCTCTTTCTGCGCTGCGCCAATTTGCGTCACGAATCATGCGTGTGGTGAAGTGGAGTGCTACGACAGCTCGCAGGTGAAATAATCACGTTAATTTGTAAAGTTTCATAAATTTTGTAAAATTGTTATGTAAAATTGTTATGAAATTAGAGTATTCTGCATTCAAGTCCTCAAACTTAATTTCAGAATTAGTAATAAATCTAATCTAATCAAATGTAAAAATCACATTATGACAACACAAGCACTTCGTTTGAACAGCCAGTCCAGATGTTGGCCGTCATGTATGGAGAGCGTGAAGAGCTAAAAACATTTTGAAAGTATCATAAATTGATAATTTTCAACTGTGACCAACCAAAAATAACACGATAAAGATGTAATTGAAATAAAACATGCAATAAAATGTGCTTCAAGTATATGTTTAAATAATTCGTAACGAGGTAAAAATTTTGGCATTTAAAATTCCCGCTAATACTGTGACGCAATTGACACCTGAATCTCATTGGATACGATGGATACAATGCGCAAGGAGCTCTCCTATCTCTGTCCACCGTGCTCCATGCGGCGTTTCTGTGAAACAGGAAAAGGCAAACGCTTACCCTGAGAGGTCGGCCATGACACGGGCGGGCAATGAATGGGAACTGCTCGATAAGAACACAAGTCCTTGCCATGCCACCAACCTTCAACGTAACTTAAGTTGCGTAAATGGGTTACGAGTAGAGATGTGTCATTAACAGTTAAACTGTTATTTCTTAACAGTTAACGTTTAGTAACTGTTACACGAAATAACAGTTATTTCATTTATCCTGTTATTGGCCGTTATCGGTTGATATTCATAGTACTCCAATCTTTTGGATCAAGCCCGAACTACTACAAGCCTTCGCGGCAACCATTTTGTACGACAACAGTTTCACTGCTGCTAATGAATCGTGATTAACAAGTGTTCAAATTATAGATTTATTAATACATAATTCGTCATTATTACACATCATGTGCCACAATATTTTTATATTTTATGGTATTACGTATAATACAATAAGAAGTTTGTCCTTGAAATTAAATCCTTCCAATATGTTTGTTAACTTGTATCTGTCCCATTACAGCTTATGTGAGATCCACTAATATTTCCCTAAGTCAGATAGAACACAATGAATTACGGTCAAATAACTCGCATTATAATATTTGATATTCAACAGTCATTACCACTTTAGTTTTAGGTAAGTAAAAAACAGTTTCTACTTCTCAATATTTTTGGCACTCGTCACTTCACTATGAACATGTTGCATATTCGAAAGAATATTTGCAATCTGATCTCGAATCACTGTTATTTTATTAATATTCTATACAATTTGCTTCTCATCGTATTAACTACTATTCTCCCTTGGCAGTTCATCGAGTCTCGTTCATAGTCAGCAGTTTCTCTGTCCCTGCCTAAACATGTATGGGGAAGTAGTGCAGGCAACCGCCGTAAGGTAGCTGCACAAGAGTTACGGTGCTACCAACGTTATTCGTTTTGCCTGGTTTAACTCTTAGCAGTCGCCACACCTGATTTAACTCTTAGCAGACGGCCACGTTAGGTTGCTGATCATGGACGTGTTATTTTTCAACTGTTATTAATAACCCTTATTACGAGTCCACTGTTATTCCGATAACAGCTATTGACGAAAAGCTGTTTAGCCCATCTCTAGTTACGAGCAAGGAACACGTGGCATAGTTCATTGTCTCTTTCAAAATTTTTTTCCTGTATCCCAGGCGATGCGTTCATTGCATTTCATTCATTGAAGTTAACCTCCGATTTTGTTAATTGATAACTTATTTTAATATGAATTAGGTTAGAGTGCACGAATGGTTGCAGGAATTTCTCAGTACAAGGTACGCTTAGTACAGAAATTGATCAATATCTTCGTACTGGTCGACTTCGTTATGGAACGAGAAACTTTGTTTGGACGTTTCTATCAATTCCTATATAAACTATTCAGATTTTCCATAATCCATTGATAAAATCATACAGAATCAGATCGCATTCATTATTTCATCCTTTGTAGATAAAATTCTACATTTCTGATACTTGGCCGCTAGCATCTCGTAAGGAATATCGAATTAGAGGTCGTTTAATTCACCAACTACATACATTTTTTTTTTTTTTTTGAATTTTCATTCCATGAGTTTGAAGGATAGCAGCATCTACATTCAGTTATCGAATTATTGCTAAATATTTAACCTTAATGAAACTTTCAACTTAAACGTTGGCGATGTTTGTTTGCGAGGGCCCCCCAGGCGCAGATGCCTCCCAAACCGCCCCTCCCGCCCACGGGCGCCTGCTGAGGCGCGCATGCCCCCGCCCCTCCCCACGCAGGTCGATAAACGCCCCTCCGTCGGCGGGCGGCCGCGCCGGTACTTCCGTCTTAATATTTCGCCCTCCACCTCGGCCCATCCTCGGCGGTTCGCCCTCTGCCCACCTCCCAACGCCCTGCTCGCCAGGAATCTCGCCTTGCCCCTCGCTTCTCCCGCCCCTCACTTCACACGCTCGACTCCTCTCTTACTCCCCACTTCCCCTACCCTACCCACTCCTTTCTTCTCCTTCTCTTCCTCCCTCTTCTCCTCTATCCCTTTCTATTGCCTTCTTCGTTCCCACTTTCCTCCACTCCCTCTCACTTCCCCTCTCCTTCATTTTCTCT
Source organism: Acheta domesticus (assembly GCA_031308135.1). Lineage (NCBI taxonomy): Eukaryota > Metazoa > Arthropoda > Insecta > Orthoptera > Gryllidae > Acheta > Acheta domesticus. The sequence continues at coordinate 167,024,788 of JAHLJT010009419.1, forward strand.
CTCCCCTTCTTCGTTCCTCCTCCCACTCACGATGCCCGCACATCACCCTATACGCAACCCATCCCACCTTACCACCTCACTCCTCTCTTACTCCCCACTTCCCCTACCCTACCCACACCTTTTCTCTCCTTCTCTTCCTCCCTCATCTCTTCTATCCCTTTCTATTGCCTTCTTCGCTCCCACCATCCATCACTCCCTCTCACTCCCTTGCTCTCTCCATCCCTTTCTTTCTCCCCACACTTCTTTGTTCCTCCTCCCTCTTACTCCATTCTACTCCTTCTTCTCTTCCTCCCTCACCTCCTCTATCGCTTTCTATTGCCTTATTCGCTCCCACCTTCCTCCACTCCATCTCGCCCCCCTGCTACCTCCCACTCTTTCTTTCTCCCCACCCTTCTTTGTTCCTCCTCCCCCTTACTCCTTTCTTTTTCTTCTTCTTCTTCTCTTCCTCCCTCATCTCCTGTATCCCTTTCTTTTGCCTTCTTCGCTCCCACCTTCCTTCACTCCATCTCGCCCCCTGCTTCCTCCCTCCTTTTTTCTCCCTCCCCTTCTTTGTTCCTCTTCCCCCTGCCTTCCTCCCACTCACCTCTGCGCAACCATCGCTTCACCTCACCTCGTCTCTGCCCTCCCCTCGCTTCTCGCTCCCCCCTTCCTCTTCTCCTCTCCTCGCGCTGGAGCCGCAGTGGGAACAGTTCATTTGGCGTGCTTTGCCTTCGGCGAGTTGTAGATTTGAAGAGCTCTCTCGGCCCCTTTCCCGCGCCTGCCTTCCTGGCTGCTCGCTGAAAAGGAAAACTCACTTTTCCCCCTCCTGTCTGTAGGATTTTCTTTCTTTTACGTTTCTTTTCTGTTCGTTTCAGGGGTTGCTTGTGTCAATATCAACTTCTAAAGCTCATCGCGTTTAATAAGGCAGATTTGCGGTCCTCGGCGGCCAAAAGTTTCGTAGGTCTGGTTACGAAAATAAATGGCTGCAGTCCTGTATTATATATTACGCTCTACCTGTCACTCCACAGAACCCGCGCCATCTTCAGGATGTCCTTTTTCAAAAGATATATAATTTCTTATAAGCCATATATATACTGGGTAGACTGCAACGGAGTCAGGTTTGCGAGAAGAGCTAAATCTTCACTCAATTCCTGGCACAACGTGACTTCCGTATGCTTCACTACATGATCTCCTACATGTTTTCCTCTCATATTCAAGTTGCGCCATTTTTGGCAATCCTTGGAAATTTTGACCTAGGAGTGACGCAATAATTGAAATGTACGTGTAAATATAATTTAACTTTTGCATTAATATGCAAAAGTTAAATTATATTTACGAATTATAATATGAACGATGAAAGACAAGAATGTCAAAGATGTTATTATTGCATTTGCGAATATTCTTAAATGACTGTTAAAAAAACAGCTAATGTCTGATGTTATTAGTCAAATGATTTATTGATTTGACTGACGAATTGCATTGCAATCCATAGCAGATTGCACAAGCTTTGCATATCGTTTAATCGTTTGTAATGAAGACTTTGGTTTAGTATCAACAATGTACTTCAAGCAACAACAAGTAATGTACTTCAACTTACGGGTCAATGACACCCATCGCGATCAGGTTTTGGTCCAGTTTCCCTGATCCATTGAGCAAATGCTGAGATGGCCCCTTGTTTTGCTTCTGGACGTAAATGTAGCTTCACTGTGCGCACGTTTTGTTGAGCATCCCTTTGGCTTGTAGTGGTAGGAGTAGAACTGATGCTCATTACTATTTTGTTAGCAATGCAGGAGAATCAAATCAGCAGTTCATTTACCGTTGAAATTGATTGATATTGAAATTGATAACTCGGCAACAAACATTTTTCAAATTTTTCTTAACCCGGGAGTGGTAACGCGGGGGTCTGTGGGACCCCCACGATCCTTTCTTCCCGCTTGTTGTGATACCCATGTTGGCTACCCTGACCACTGCTTCAGTACCTTTCTCTTTTTGTATCATGATATTTAGTGTACTCTCAGTTTGCCAGTTTAGTGAGTTTTATCCCTGTAGCAAGCTATTGTTTTGTTTGGGGTGCCCAGAGACCCCCGCGTTACTTTCAACATTCGCAAAAGTGTCTTCAGTATCGTACATTCTATTAGTTTGGGAACGTATTGCATGCTATATTTTTAGGTGAGGAAGTAGTACTGAAGTACTACGAATATTTTAGGTCGCTTTATATGTTAAAAATAAGTGAAGAATACGCCAACTTTTGCTGAAAGCGGGAACAGAATATCGTTACTCACCACCCAGGAAAAATCAGCCTACACGCAATTCCAAAAGACAAGGGTAATGTTTTCTTTGTTTATTGATTTGGATTTGATTGAGAGAATTACAGAATCCACCAACATCAAAAATGAAATGGATTTAGAGAGGAATAAAAATGATCGCAGCACTAATAAGACTGACAAAGGGGAAATGAAGGCAGTAATTGTGCTACGTATTTTGGCTGGATTGTTGCAAAATCTTGCTGAATTGTGGAATGTGGATAATACGGGTATTGAAATTTTCCATTGTACTTTGAATTTGAAAAGATTTCAATTTTTGTTACGAAACATGGGCTTGGATGTGACAACACGCGCAGAACGGTAGAAAAAGTAACATCAAATATTAGATGCTTTCCTGATGAATTCTCAGAGTTGTTTAGGAACTAAATTCTTAATAAATTGTTTAATTGCATGCAAAACGTTGTTAATAATATAAGAATAATATTATATTAATTTATTTTTTAATAATTTAGCATATATCATGAAAAGGGTGTAGGGGTCCGGAGACACCCCACGTTACCACTTTTGTTTAAAAAAGTCACATTACCACTGCAGAGTTAAATAATAATTATTTTCTAAATTCTTGTTTCTAGCTTTTCAAATGTTGCTGCTGCTTTTTTTGTGCGTAAAATGTGCACAGATAATCTCTTTCCCCACACATCATATATAGTTTTTACTGTTTTTTGACCAAATAAATAAATAAACAATAATTCATTAATTTGCAGATTCATTCACCTCCCTTGGTATTACAAGTTACTCAGATTTTTCCTGGAAAAAGTTCTTTAGAAAAAAATTAGTGGAAGTGATGTACGCCGATGAAGACCATGAATGTTGATGAACCAGAACATAAAATGAATAATACATTTTGCTGCACATGAAAAGAGTAGTAATGTGAAGAATTCAATGTATTTCACTCAGGAAGGCTTCAAAATATGAAACATTAATAGTTATTTACCAGTGATAAATGGATAACAGTAAAAAGTCTTCAGGAGGTTTTTTATTAATTTATTCAATTCCTCTATAAAAGAAGTGATATTTATGGAGACTCAGCTTCATATTTTGTTCTCACTATAAATTGCAAATGAAATAATATATTGGCCCTACAATTTATTCATATGCCATTCTGACGTTACTAAAATCCAATTAAACTGATGAATTGACAAATGCTTCTTTCAATGGAGATAAAAGAAATCCATATTTTTTCTTGAAGATACAAGAAAACTGTAAAGCTGATTAAGCTTTCTTTGAGCGTTTATATTTTCTTCAACCTCAATTGTGATGATGATTGATCGTGTTTCAGAACTTTTTGTACGTCGCGTCTCCTCCCAGTGATAGATCACAAGTGAGGAAGGGGGATTGATGCTTCTGTCAGAATTCTATGTCGTACGTACAGGGTGAGGTTACAAGGGATTGATTTATCACTGCTGACGACCTCCTCGCGTCGGTTCTTGTGTGTCACTGGCTCTGGCGTCATCGGCGACGTAATATACCTAAAAAGGTCACATACACATACACTCACTCTCACAGATACACCCACACGTGTACTTGCAACGAGTGGCACCTCTTCGTGCAGTGTAAAGCCGTAGGGTGAAGCAGTGACCTTCTAAACGCTGTCAAACCTCATTGCTTCCGCTATGGTTGCCGATTATGAAGACACATCCGAGGAATAAAAGAAGGCTCGGTGGAGCGTTCCGAGTTAATCTGCCGGCCCGCCACCATCGCTGTGTACAATGAAATTCATGAGAAAAATGTCATAGAGTATTGTATTCTTTTATGTCATCTTTGATGTCTGAAATCGAGCAGTCTAGGCCGTACAATGCTTGGTCCAAAGATTCACACTATAATGAAATTGCTTTCCATATTCTGGTTGACCTTCTTTCCTTTGCATTGAAATAAAATCGATAGTTCGGGTCACGGTCATAATACTTTCAATTTAGTAGCCTATTCTATGAACGACGTAGAGAGTATTCACGATCAAAAAATTTAAAGCAAATGAAAAATGAATTTATTAGGTTTTTAAGTCTCTATATTTTAAAATTGGTGGAGAATAAGTCAACTTTTCAGAAACAGCTCTTTTTATGTACACGTGAATTAGGTGCATTCAATCTTTCGTCATTTGTTAAGAAAAGGCATTTTCTTAAGGCAACAATTTTAATAATTTATTAATTGCAAGAATAGTATATAAAAACGAAATCTTGCAAGAACAAATTTCACAGCACTAGAGTAACTTAAGAAGTAATTGTAATAGTAATGATGATGTTATAATTGTGTTTCTAAGCACATATCGAATTTGAACTGTTTTATCAAATAGATAATGTACTGTAAGATAATTGAAACAAACTGACGTACTAACTACCCAAAAATTATTTCTGTTTGAATACGATGACATCTATTTTTATATACGTAACTGCAATGATTAGTGTGTATGGAATACCTTCTTTCTCCGCTAGTTGGTGAAAGGTGCGTAGCGAAATTTGCGTGGTCAGACGGAAGAGCAGCCTCATGGCCTGAGTCTCGCCACATAATATAAGGGAATTCAATTCAATATATCTCTTTCCAACTACTTCATTGTTTCAAACACCTTAAAATTGCTCTCTTCAAGAGTTCTATTTCACTAATGTTAAAATGTTCACTGACATTCCAGCTCAGAAGTTATTTTGTTCTCACTTCAAAAAACGTTCTTATTCTTTATACCATTTTCTGGTGTTGAAACTTTCAATAAAAGTAAGTTCAAGTAAAAAAGAAAGCAAGAGGCATTACTTCGGGCTCGGTACCTCGAGGGCTTGGTGTCATGTCCAAGTACGAAAAACCAAAGTTTGAATGTTCGATTCCGAACTCAGGCGAGGATGTTTTCACCAAATTAGTGTGGTGTGGACGGATTTGTCATACTAATGCTCAAATTATCTGAATCATCATTTCAGTCATTGAACACACATAATAACATCTATTATCTTTTACTCAGCATAAGGCAATGGAAACTTATCTTTTCCAGGAAAATGGGAGCACAATTTAGGCGTAAAAATATACCCTCGCCTACCCTTAATTTCTTTTTATCATCAAGACAAAGCACGAAATGTCTGGGAATGTTAGACAACACCTTTGGTTCATACAATTACCATCCTTTGCGCTCATTAAGTTTGTAATGATCACAAGCCGTGTATCTTTCGCAGGACAATGTTGACAATATAAGTACTCAGTAAGTCACTTCTCTGAACAATGCCACACAAAGACAATTATCCAAGGAACAATGAACCTAAGTGGCTCATGACACTACGCTTCTTTTCTGCGTGTCATGCCGCAGTGCAGTCTGAATTGAGGAGGGGATTACGTAGCCTTTCTGACAAAAGGGCTCGATCGGAGACGAGCCCTTCGTGGGGAAGGGCGACTTTTCGTAATCGCCCACGCATGACCTCGCCCCGAGCCGCCCTCGCCCGCGGCGCCGCCACCGCCACCGCCGCGTTCCCTCTCTGTCTCTATCCCTCCGACCCCCTCCCCCCGTCCACCAACTACCCCGCCTGCCCGCCCGTCCGCCCGCCTCGCCTCCGCCACCCCCCGCAACCGCCGACGCCCACGCTACCGCCACTGCTACTGCTACTGCCACCACCACCGCCACCTCCCCCGCCACCGCCACCACCCCCGCCACCCCCGCCACCCCATCACCACCCCCACCACTACCCCCGCCACCACCCCCGCCCCACTCCCGCTACCCCCCGCCACCGTCAACCCCACCGCCCCCGCCCACTCCCCCCTTCCAGAGCCCTCCTTCCGCCCTCCTTTCGCCCCTCTCCCGTCGACCCCACCGCACAAAGGGCAGCGAGGGCGAGAGCGGCGACGGCAACGGCCGGTGGGAGATGGGTGGCGACGACGGGCGACGGGTGCGTTCTATTATTTAGTGCTCGGCGCACGCTCGGCTGCGCCTCAATGCGCCCACACTTCGCTAGATTGGAAGAGCAGGAGAAGCGACGCGGCGGAGCGCAACGCTGAGGACGCTTAGGCGCCGCCCTCTGCCCTTGCCCTTGCGGCTTCTGCCCTGCCGGACCCCCGGGGCCAGTGTTCACATGCAAAACGAGGCGAGCTCTTCAAGATTGCGCGCTGAAATAAGCAAATATTAGAGTTGGTCAGTTCAGCAAGACGGCAGCGGGAAGTGTAAAGGCTGCACGATATGGCTCGTGCAAGCGAGAGGTCAATCCCTGCAAGGGCCCAGGAATTTATCTAATTAGTTTTGCATCGGTGAGTTTGTTGCGCTTAGTAAATAATGATGATGATAATAATAATAATAATAATAATAATAATAATAATAATTATTATTATTTGGAACAGCCCACATTTTGCGTAAAGTATTGTAGAGGCACTGATAGTCACCGAATCTGCTCCTTAGGTAGCTGGTTGCAACCTGGAGTAGATTTTATATTCAGCCGACTCATAAGATCTTTAGTCGTGATGTAATGGAATAATAATAATAATAATCCGGGGTTTCGTGGACAGTGTGCTACCTTTCCGTGGTGTGATCTCGAGATCGATTCTCGATTGGGAAAATAGAGTTGGAGCTTTTTAATACAATCGTCTCAGTTTCTATAGCTGTGTGACGAAAGAAAAGGTCAGGGAGGTCAAGTATGGTAGATATGGTGATGGGGATTCGTCATGATCACCACATGTCTCCCGGTTCATCGGTTGAATGGTATGTCGTGAAGACACCATTCACCCCTTGACACACTTTGCGGCATGAAACCATATAATTCCCAACATTTATCGGCAAATTCTAAAACAATCTTATGACACAATACCTACTGCGTGATTAAACTGACTTACATTATTGTGTTTAGTATTTCTTAATTATCTCGCGTGAAAGGTAACCAGCGACCCTATACATACAAGGTGTGTGATTACACGATATTTTAAGGTATTACGCTGTGGGGGAGTTTATTGGTAAAATATCTTCTTAGCGTTAGCAGTAAGTAGAGGCCATATACTTTAATATGACTTAATTTACATTATGTCGTATAGAAAATGTAATACGTGTGAAGAATTAAACCATCTGTTAAATCAGAAAAAACTTACAAACAATACGTAAGTGGGATTAGAGAATCGGAAATGAATTTTAAACTAGACATAACAATACAATGCTGAACTTTGAGAAACTAATTGATTGGCATTAGCCAATTTGGGAGAAAATTATGTTGTATAGAAATGAGCCCATTTATTAATTCGCATTATCATGTTCTTGCATCGTATGTGCATTGGCTCTGGTGATGTGGATACGTTTTATTAATCACGTAATGCTTTTGACTTGTATCTCTCGTGTTTCACCCCGCATGTGTCTGACAACGAATTTATCACTCGAGGCCAGAATGAAAATAATTGAGAAATTGTAAAGATTGGATGTTGATGGATGGAACAAAAGTCATTAAGTTAATATTGAATGTAAATTTGTGAAAGTGTATAAACATTTGTATTAGTAGTTGTGTTGTATGCGAATAGTTTTAGTAGTTGTGTTGTATGCGAAAAAAATTTATTACTTTTTTCTTGAACATCAAGAACGATTCAAACAAAACACAGTATTTTAAAATAACATTTATATTTTCAAATACCTTGTAATAGCTGGACGTTTTACTCAGTGTACAGATATCTATGATTAATGAAGAAATTAATATTAAGATATTCTCTAATAGGATTGTTGATGTCGAGCTTTTCCTTAAATTTAAGACTGAAAGTGAAAGGGCATCAAAAACAGTAAGAAACAGCTTCATTAACGGTAAATTGTATCTATAATTTCATTAACTAGAATTAAACAATGTTTGCATAATCTATATATTTTGTATCCAAAAATAATTCATTTTCATTTCATATTTATTTCTTACTTTGACTTGTCAAAAATCTTTCAACTTAGAGCTGTCTTGTCACATCATTATTCTCACAATAGTTTCTCGCAAAAACTAATTAGCGAGAGAAATCAACAAGCCGAACAGTTGCAAAATGAGCGTGTATTTTGCTAGACGTTCGTTTTCTAGCGAACGAACGTCAATCTTTCTTTTTTCTACAGACCGCTGACAGAAGAAGAACGGCAGCCGTCTACTTTAACGGCCACAAAAGGAATTTCTCTCAGGGAAAAACCTGTCTTTTACAAGTACCTTCATTCGTCTCTAGACGGTCAGTTACAACAGACACTTAGTGCTTCTCTTTCCAGTAATGAAGTCGCACTTTTCATTGAGCGATGTATAGAAAGTATGACTTCTGGAACTGTATTTCCCAGAATCGAAGGCATCAATCATCATTTTTGACTTGTGAAAACACACTACTTTATTTGTGGTTCACGAATTAGTTTGAAACTTATAATGAGATATCCGAATACCGTTTGATTCAATCTTGTGAAATAACGAAATATCCGATAGTGTTGAATTTGAATATTTAGTACGAGATGAGTTTTATATCTGTTTTTTAAGTCCTGAAATAGTTTATAGTATCTGTATAACATCAAATGGAGTTTAGCTATTGTTCCTATTACGTTATTGTGTATATAATGCCATATCCTGTATTGGATACATCTAATTTACTTAATTCATCACCAGCGCACGGATTCTCTCACTACCTAAAAATTCTCTGAAAAAGATCTATAAAATGACTTAGAAACAACATGAAAATGACCCATAAAATGACTTAAAATAAGAGAGGAATTACATTTTTTTTTAAAATACTCAAAAATTTGTGAAAACGTTTATTTAATATTGTGACGTGCCACCCTCGGAGCTGACTGACTTCAGCGTATTCCTTAGGCAGCGCGTCACTTTGGAGCACTGTGGTTGACTTGGAAGATTTTAAAGGGAGGGCAGTTTTTCTCAAGAAGAAGTCGTCATGTTTCAAATAATGCACCATTTATTACTGTTGCATGAAGAGAGAGAGAGAGAGAGAGAGAGAGAGAGGAGGAACGATAAATCAGATAAGGAGTATATGGGAAGTCGAGCTCAGATGTGGCGGCCTCTTACCCCATCACTCCGTGGTCCAGGCGCGGCGAAGACGACAGCAGCGGCGGCGGCGGCGGAACTATGATCCCGGACTGCTTCCGTCTGCTCCGCATGGTTCCGTCTGCCCTGCATGGTACCGTCTGTCCGTATGGTCCCGTCGCTTCCGTCTGCCCTGCATGGTACCGTCTGCTTCCGTCTGGTACCGTCTGCTTCTGCTGGCTCCGCGGGGCCCGTATATATTGGTCCCCCGCTTGCATGCGGCAGCACTTTTTTAGAGGTTGTGCCTCCGAGATGTTGTGCTTGCCGATGCAAGCCGCTAACCTTCGGTGTGGAGTAATGGTGGCACGCCACATGGCTCCCATGCCTTCCAGAAAAACATAGCCATTTGGCTGTGTTTTTCGACTGAAGGAAGCTGAGCAAGTTGGTGATGTCTCGACAAGGTGGGTACGTTTTTTTTGGGGGGGGTAAAGGATAATACGTACAAAAATATCTGGATACATTCACAAAAAACTGGAGATCTGAATGATGCATGGTATAGAGTATGAAATTCGGCGATTTTTGTTTTTTATTTACATGATGGTTGCATTGGTGCTTGTTGCGTGTTTCTGATGATTCACTGATGATTCTCTGCTGTGGTTATCTTCCGGTCGAAGCAGTGATGGATGAGTTATACTGGAGCGCTGCTGCTGATCCTGTCCGTGGGCGTCTGGCTGGTGGAGTGATGGGCTCCAATTGCTAGGAGACCGTTGTTTCCGGCTTCGACAGGGCGGGAGATAAGTTCATAATTTTGAGAAGGTGTGGGAAATGGTATATTTGGAAGCGGTGGATATTTTAGAGGTTTGCTAATTTTGGGAGCATGTGGATTCATTCTGTTAGTAATAAATAGGTGCATCAATAGTAAATAATAAAGAGGTGCAAAATTGATGATTTGTAGGAAGCAATATAGCTTGGTTTCTCTAATGTATATTTTTAATTGTGGATTTAGTTCCTATGTTTTCTGTCGGAATATTCAATTACTTTTATTGAAATCCAAGGAATATTACGCAGTTTTGCGCAAATTACGCGGTTATTTTGTGTTGATGAACAAGTTGAGTGACGAGTGGTGATAGTTGTTTTTATACGCTTCGGTCATGTCTTCCTTGACAGATGCAGAGGAGAAGAAGGCGGAAAATAGTGATGGTGGTTGTGTTGTTTCTTGTTGTTGTGATGGTGGTGGTGGTTGTTTTCAAAGGCGCAGGTTGTTTTCAAAAGGCGGAGGATAATTTTTTTCTGGATTAAGAGATATGCCAATGCGTCATCCCGGAAGCTGTTTAATTTAGCGTAATCCTAAAGAAGAAGCGAGTGTGGCATGGAATTTGCTAATGCTGATACGCGTAGAAGGTTGCTTGTGCGCTTGCACGGAAGTGCTGAGGCGGCGCTCTGGATTGAGGTACGGGGGGAGGGATGTTCTGGGATTAGAGGAGATTTGAATGTGCTTGAGCAGTGGGCGGCACTTCTGATTGTGGAATTACCGTGTTCTTTGTATTGATTGTTATTTTGATTAAGAATGCGCAATATTATTGTGTGTTTTCGCTTACACATTATTCTTATTCTTATTTCTATTATTATTATTATTATTACTATTATTATTATCGCTGATTGTCGTCCTGTCTTTGCAAGGATAATCTAGTGATTCCTTAGGTAAACTATGTTATTATTCCTATTCTTATTCTTATTATTACTAATGCAATTGCTCTCATAATTATCATTATTATCATCATATATCTTTCTTTCCTTGTTATCTATATCATCATTATCATCATCATATACATTTATTTCATTGTTATCAATATTATCATTATCATCATTATTATTATCATTATTATTACTATTATTGTTATCGCTGATTATCGTCCTGTCTTTGCAAGGATAATCTAGTGATTCCTTAGGTAAACTAAGTTGCGCAGGTAAACAGAGTGCTACAGTTGTGTTGCGGGGCACGATTATGGGCGCAGAAGTGACATTGATTAAACGCGTAGGGATGATCGTTTTATCAGTGATATTCACTAGTAACCGCGCGCATAAGATGCCGTGGAAGTAGTACATGTTTTTCGGCTCGAGTACCGCTAAAGTGGAGGGGGATGTGATCTACATTTGTTCTACAAGTAAGTTTACTGCGGGTTGGTTTAATGGTTAATTTTCAAGGCGCACGAGACGGTAAGGTTTCTCTGGGTCAACAACGCGACATCCCGGAAGATATTTCAATGAGCGTAATCCCGAGGAAGAAGCGAGTGTGAGCATGGAATTTGCTGACGCCAGTAGATGCCAGCACAGAAGGTTGCTTGCGCGGAAATGCTGAAGTGGCTGAGGAGCGGGGGGAGGGGGGGGGCTGTTCTGGCCTTGAAGAGTTGAATGTACGTCGAGCGGAGGACGTAAGTTGTGATTGTGTAATTGTAATATTGTGTAGTTGTGTTTGGAGTAGTATTGTATACAATATCTATATTCATGTTTCCATATTCTTTGCGATAGAGTTTGGGGATCGTTGTAAAATTAATTATAATCCGTATTCATATTTCCGTATTATTTGCATTAGTCGTTCCATTGAGGATTAAAATATACGCAATTTGATTGAACATTATCATTCATACAAGTATTATCGTTTATACAATTGTTTCTATCAATATTATCATCATTATTCATCTTTGTGACTATTATTATCATCATTATCATTATTCTATCATTATTATTTTCACTATTAACATCATACATAAATATCATACATTACATTACTAATGAATTTCACAAAGAAAGAGTTATTTTTATCATCAATTATGTACTTGTTTTTGCAATGCTAGGTCTCCGGAACATAATTAATTAATAATAATAGCGAAGGAGGGTGAAAGTAGTCTCAAGTAAGTGTCTTGTCGCAAGTATCGCAAAGTGGCATAGTATTAAATATTCGGTAGGTCATAGAAATTTTGAAATTTCAGCTAGTAGGAATCCTAACTGCGTAAGGTAGATTAGAAAGTGTTGAGTAGTATTTTACCTCAGGGAAACATAGCACACTGTATTGAAAATTCTGATACGTATAGGATAAAATTGGATAAAAAAATTGACAGAATCTTTGGCGAAGCCACAGCTAAGGGGGAAAAAAATGAAAACTAGGTGGGAAAATGTTCAAGTGTCATACGAAGTGTAATTAAAATTTTGGAAAGTCAGGGCGCGAAATAAAATGTCACAGAAAAAAATTAGAAATCGTAGGGAGTGAAAAACCAAACTATAGAAAAAATTTTGCATGTCAGCCACAGTACTCGTGAAAATAGTTTACGCAATCGTTTGTGAGGCGATGTAAGCGTAGGTTCGTTGCGCCAGAAGTGAATCTGACGCTAACCGCTGCCACCAGATGTGACGTGCGGCCACCCGCTGCCACCAGATGTGACGTGCCACCCTCGGAGCTGACTGACTTCAGCGTATTCCTTAGGCAGCGCGTCACTTTGGAGCACTGTGGTTGACTTGGAAGATTTTAAAGGGAGGGCAGTTTTCTCAAGAAGAAGTCGTCATGTTTCAAATAATGCACCATTTATTACTGTTGCATGAAGAGAGAGAGAGAGAGAGAGAGAGAGAGAGAGAGGGAGGAACGATAAATCAGATAAGGAGTATATGGGAAGTCGAGCTCAGATGTGGCGGCCTCTTACCCCATCACTCCGTGGTCCAGGCGCGGCGAAGACGACAGCAGCGGCGGCGGCGGCGGAACTATGATCCCGGACTGCTTCCGTCTGCTCCGCATGGTTCCGTCTGCCCTGCATGGTACCGTCTGTCCGTATGGTCCCGTCGCTTCCGTCTGCCCTGCATGGTACCGTCTGCTTCCGTCTGGTACCGTCTGCTTCTGCTGGCTCCGCGGGGCCCGTATATATTGGTCCCCGCTTGCATGCGGCAGCACTTTTTAGAGGTTGTGCCTCCGAGATGTTGTGCTTGCCGATGCAAGCCGCTAACCTTCGGTGTGGAGTAATGGTGGCACGCCACAATATCATATTTATTTAATAACACATTTCAATAACATATTTAAATAAAATTTATTGATATAAAATTGTATTTAATATAAAGTATTTTAGGAGGAAATGTATCCTTAGCTCAGGTCTTCCAACCGTCGGTTTTGGAAGGTCGAGGAAGTTACCGATGATCCCTGCAATTTTGAGACTTGGAAAAACTCTCCAAGAAACGAGTTAGCTACGTCTAGAATTCACCTAATGAAAAGATGACATGTCATCAGAATCCGAGACCTGCTCACCACATACTTAAAAATTTTAATCAAATCATACAAGTAATGTTTTTTTTTCTTCGCAGGGTGCATTTCACGCTTTCTGGAGTACTGAAACTCCACACATTTCTTACAATACAATAAAATAAAATCTTCTGCATTTCTTTTGAAATTACGAAATCCTAATAACGACAGCTTTAAAATCAATTTCCCCCCTCTAAAGAAACTTCTCTACCGATTGTGCACAGTGGATTTGACCCCTATCACAAATCAACAATGAAGAAGAATAGATGCACTTACGGTGCCTTGCGCATTGCAGATGAAAGCTACATTATGACGGATCGCACATCCCTTTAGGCTAAACGATGATTCATCCGCAGGACCACAATCGAATTTGGAGGGACGGCGATATATCTCGAAAGCGAAGGCGCGAGCGAGCGAGCGAGCGAAGCAGTGCGGTGCCTTGCGCGCGACGGAGCCTACGTCACCCAAGAGCAAACAAACGACGCGCGATGTTTCCGGTGGCGTGGCCGGCCAATGGCGCGCAAGCCAGAGCTCTCGATGCCGCTCCAGCAGGGCTCTCGGGCTGCGATAAAGCGGAAATCGATGGGTTTTTTACCCTCACCGCTGGAGGTAACACTGAACTCAATGCACAACAACACTGGAACACGACGAAAATCTCTGCTGTCAAGTTGGGGGTTACGTAAGATCACATATCGCAAATATCTAAGAAAAGTATCTATTAGATGTATTGAATATAACATGTTAAGTAATATTCTATTCATTACGATTTTCATGCACAGAGTTTTTTCCTGCATACATTTGTTAATGAAAATGGTTACTGTTTTAAATTGTATTATAGTAAACTGCAACACTTTTAAACATTGACTTTTTCTCTTCAATACCCATAAATATTTGTCATATCGAAAGGTAATTCTAATGGATGTTATGAATTTGTAATGAAATTTGGGTTGAAGTGGATATTGTCATAATTCTTGGTATTCACTTAAAATTAAAAATATTGAATATCAGGGGAATGGTGAAGTCATCAAATGAAGAACCTTCATTGCGTCTGTCTCATTTTGTCGTATTTCATTAAACTAACCACATGTTCGTTACATGTGTTTCATAGATTATACTTTTATGGATTGAATTTTAATCATCTTGTCCTCTAAAAGTTAATATATTCCTAAGAAGTATATAATTTTAGAGATCAGCGGATCGCAAAATATATTTTAAACATTTTTCTACTAGATTATTAATATATTTTAACAATATTTATCTACATATAATTTCTCACTCCATTTTATTTTCAGTATTTTGATTTCTTTGCATTACATTCTCTTATTCAAATAACTTGCATACTCACACAACATTAATACATTCTGAAAGAAAAATCTGAAAGTGATGGACTAATTTGTTCTTCCGAAGGGTGCCGAGTAAATACATCATCAGCGATATCTAATTCATGACGTCAAGTTGGCAACTTTCTTGATGGCAGCCCTCGATAACCGCCTACGTCATTAAAACAATTACGGCGCGCGCCGGGCTGTGACGCTCCCAGGTGGCTGCGATGCGTTTAGTGATTTGCGCCTCGCTCCATCATAGTTGAGTTATCGGCCGGCCCGCGCGCTCGCGCATGCGCGTTAGAGAGGTTCTCATATGCCGCGGGTATCGAAAATCTCGACGCCGACGCGCCGCGACGCGTCGCGCGCAGGGCTCGTCCCGAGGGGACTGACGGCAGCGCCGCCGAGGGCGACGGACGGGAACATAACTCAGCCGCGCACCGCGTATGACCTCCCCACGGACGACGCTCCGCCGCCGCCGCCATTAGAAGAGATTTCAATTACGCTCTTTGAACGGAAAAGCGCCCGCCCCCCCCCGCCGGCGCACCGCCGTAATTGGGCCTGTCGTTATCAACGCGTTATCTCACGCCATTAACCCGGCCTGCCGCCGACGCCCGCCGGCCCCCGGCTCGTCAGCCGGCAGCCCTCCGGGAGGGTGGGGCCGGGGAGGGGCTGCGGGGGGGTCCGGAGGGGGGCGGAGGTGGCGGGAGGGGATACGCGCGCCGGACCCATGTCTTTACAAAGTGCGCGGTGACGTCATTTTGCTCGCAAGATGCGGAGATGATCGTTGGGTGGGCGGATGGTGTATGACGTTGGTGTGTGTCGTTGAAGCTGAGAGCTATTTGACAAACTTTTTCTTCGCTCTATGGCAAAGACTGGGGAAAAACAACTGTTGTTGAGAAAATTGTGTTCTCTCCGATTTTGCATTAGTCACTACATTACACGAGACACTCCATTAATTTTTGTTGCTGTGCTTTTCTTTAATTATAGTATCTTCAAATGACGGAATGGTACTTTTTTCTGTGCAATGAGTTGTTTTTTTCCTTTTAAATATGAAGGTGATTCAGGTACTGAGATGTGAAACACGTATCTTCCGTTCTTTCAGTATTGCTTTTGAAGAGTTTTTTCCGCTAGACTCGATTTCATTTTCTATACAAAGTCGACTTCAAAATAAGGTTTTAAAAACATGCGTCTGTATTAAAATAGCTCGAATCGTGGGTGACAAATGTGTATAAAATAACTAAAACCAGAATAATTATTACTCTTCGTTTCTTTTCTAATTCAAGCATACTCCTTGAAGCTGTAGTGTTAATAACATGAAGAGCACAATTAAGGAATATTATTATGTTTACAATTGCCGACCAAAAACAGGTTGACAGTCTTCCTTTCTTCGTGATAGTCGTTCAGAGAAACGACTGTTTCAACCATCGTCTCCTGAAATAGTAGTTTCAGAGAAACAAGGAAATACTCGAAACAAGATGTAACGATATTATTGAGCCTAATGGTCGTGAGGGTTTTTTTTCGTAGTACGTGTATCAATGTCGCTTACCTTACGTTGTTTTGACTGTCGTCTAGCTCAGTGCAAAAATAATGTATTTCTGAAAAAAAAAAGTTTGAGGAACGATCTCTTATGTCTTACAAAAATTATCAAAATATGTGCAAAAAAGGAAATTAAAATGGTGAGAGATATAAAATAAATCATGCAGATACTTGTAAAGAAGAGCAGGAAAGATACTTTTCTTTTCTGTATTAATTGTAAATGCTCCAGTAGACAAAAATCCAAATAAAACTTAGTACTTTTTTTAAAAAAAGGTCAATTCTTTTGTTTCATACGAAATGTTTCAAGAAAAATCATTTATTATGTCTCACAAACTTTGAATTTCTGAAAATGTCACCCCATTTTGTAAAGGGAAAAATAATTCCAAGATATAGTGTATCTTTTCAAGTCACTTCGTTAGATGCTGTGACGACTGTGGAATTGAAGGAATATTTGGGGACACTACATATGCTATTGTTTAATTTGACGCAATATTAAAAACAAAAGAGTTGATCTTAAGAATGTATATATTCTCTTATCCCTCACATTGCATCTGCTTGATAATCTTTTAGGCAAATTTTCCGGTTACACGAACGTGACCGTTCGACAATATTTGAAAATTTTATTGAACATAAATTTTTACTTTCTCGCTTTACTTTGTGAAAAGATAAAGTGTTGTAAATCATGGTGAATTTTCGTCAGAAAAAACTTGTTGTCAGGTCTCGGTAACAAAGGAAGTGGATAAACCTTGTTTCTGTAGAAGTGAATTACTTCCTCTAACACGTTCTTTAGTTCACTTTTCGGGTAAAATAACTTTTTAGAAGCTTGAAAACTTGTTCATCTTAATGACATATGCATGAATGAATTTCTAGTCTTTTGTGCAAAAGGAAGGCTGAGTACACTCTATTTTGAGGCTTTTTGCCGAAATCACCGATTTTAAACTTTGTTTATGAAGTAATTAATGGAGCTAGGAGACTATAATTTTGCATTAAGAAACTATATTATTGATATTTTGTGAGCCAAGCTTCACTTTTCTTACTCGCATACTATTCAATATTGAAGATTTAAATTATTTTTGAACGCTACCTTGTTTTCGGCGACTTTGCTGCAATGTACCCACTATGTAGTAATAAATGCAAAATTGATGTTTTATTGGATAGAACGGAAAACTTTGTACTTGTGAGCCCATTTCCATGTGCTCAGGAGAAATGGAGAAGGGACTATTGTATCCTAAAGTTGCGAAAATCTGATAGTTGTTCATTATTATCAACGATGCTGCAAGAGGTCAAAGAAAATAGTATTTCAAAACCATTTCACCTACCTAGTTACAACTTCACAAAAGTTCTTTGAGACTTGTGGATCTCAGCATTCAAAATTTTGTCGAAATCCTAAATGTCGCGATGGGCACTTCTCTAAAATTAGACCACTTGACATGACATGGTATCACCCATGAGTATCCATTGTGTATGGGAATTTTATTAAAAGTATTTTTAACACACCATGCGAGAAACAATGATTTCAGTGCTTATTTTTTCAAACAAAAAAAAAATAGTATTCGAAACACGTACGCCCGGTGATCCCTGCACCATATTATGTAACCTACTACTTTATGTTTCCCATACATGTAACTTAAATTATTTGCGTTCTTCTAAATAAATAAGCAAATGGTTTGTTTGTGTGCAGCAATGCTTTTTCACATGTACTTTCAGGGCAGAAACCGAAGAATTAATATGTACAAATAAAACCCTCAACCATCACAGACATATCGATACATCAAACTGCAAAGTATTTACGCATTTATTGAAAACGCATGAATTCCTGTGGCAATTTATTGGAACATTAATCACTTTTACACGATCATTAAAGCTGAAAGCCCTAGCTATAAATCTTGAACGCAGTGCTCAAAAAAATGAAGGCTACGCGGCGGGCATTCGTCTCTTTCGTGATGACGTCGCAATATTGCTGTATTCTCATTGGTGGATTATCTGATCCGCAGCAATATCGTTTTGATTTTACATTTTGATGGTGTATAAGCAATTGACAAATTTATAATAGTTTCAATAAATGATTTGCAATTACTCATGTATTTATGGCCGATATGAACTGTCTGCCGGCCTAGCTCATAGAACGGAATTCAACAATTTTTCAGTTGTTAGGTGATATAGAAGAATCACTCTTTTCTTTTCATTTCATTTCATTTCTTGGTGTTATTTGTTATACAACATGTATTCAAATAAAGAAAGTGGTCTTTTTTGTTGGCGTTGTAGAAAGGTTTCTTCAAATGTATGACTCCCCAAACTGGAAAAAATTGATGAAAGGGTGAAAAATTATATTTTCAGATCGTAAATTATTAAGTTATTTCAGATCGTCGTTTAATTATTATTAAAGACTTTCTAATTTTCTAAACATTCTCGAAATATGATAATACGAAATTGTCATAGTTTGAATTAATATTCTTAATTTGCAATTAATACACGTGCAGAACGACCAGAGTTATCTTTATACTAATGTAGATCTGGAAATCGTTAGGAAAATTTCCTAATAATATCGTAAGAAATGGCTCTAAATCAGTTGTTGTGATTGAATATTAAGCTTATTGGTATTATAGCTTACGTTCAGTTTTAAGATAAAATCAGAATACGGCCATGTAAATTATACGCGTGTAATGAAAATAAAAAAAAATTGTTCTTATTGTTAAAGATGAGAAATATTTATTTATTTTATAATAGACCATTACGTCCAAGTTAGTTAATTATTCACGAGCGGTTAGCGCGAGTATATTATTACTAATGAGCACGTTTCAGCCACGTGTAATATACAATATTTTATCCCATCCGATCGCCTTCGCAACATTTTGAGGTTAACCACTTCTACAAGTAGGCATGATCATGGATGATTTTATATTTATTTCGCCCGGTACATTCGAGGCCTTGGAAGATATTTTTGAGTTGACAGTCACTGTTTTTAGAAAACGGAAGATATTCCTGAAAGTATTAAATGCGAAGCTGCGAAATCTATGTAAGATTTACTACCCAGTAAATGTAAAGAATACGAAGATTCACGAAGCGCAGGAGAGAAGTAAATATTAAGAACGTATGCGAGCAAGTAATATTAACTTATTTTGCAGCGAAAATAAATACCAATACGTAATGCAGGTTCGTAGAAATGTACACTAAAATGTGTATTAAACTTGGTAATTTGAGTATATGAGTAAATGTACTATTTGCATTAATAAATTATTAAATATAAGTGCGTTTCTGTGTATATTCCTTCATTTTTCAATAAAATAATGTTTCTGTGCGCATCATTGTTCATTCGCCAGCAATTGAGTTGCTATTGTTTTTTCGTGACAATTAGCTGTGTTATTACAAGGCCGTAATAAAGAGCTATTTCACCGACTCGGATACGTAACTAAACAGCCCACAACGGCAATCGGATAACATAAAATATTTTCTTACATGTTAACAGGAGAGAAAAACTCTCTTGAAGAATTCATACTGAAGTGGCAACTAAATGAACACTTTATTTACTTCCATTTGTTTAATGTGTGACATACAGCAGAGTAAAACAATACAATAAAAAGAGCTCGATTCTCCTATCTCTGCCACGATCTAGAAGAATGGTGTACTAGATTGTACTATTTTCTGAGGTAGCACTGTATATAGGTTGTATTGAAAATCAACGAACATGTAATTGTGGATCTCTTATTGAAAGTGTAGGCGGGGTTTGTTGCTCGCGAGGTATAGTGCGATTTTTCAAACTCTTCCCCTCAAGCCCTTACGTCCGCGATGGAATATAACATGGCATTTCGCGTCTTTCTCCGTTGTGCCGCTAGATGTCGCATGATCGCAAGCGCTGCTTGATACAGTCGCGATCATGCGTTACCTGACGGCACGATTGAAAACGTCGCGAAATACCGTAACATATTCCATCCTGAAGACGGGCGTTCAGGGGCAAAGTTAGAAAAATCGTAGTTCAGTTTGGGAACCGCCCTCCGCCGGCCGCCGGTGGGCGCTGGCAGCGGCGCGGCGGCGAGGGTGGGCAGGGGTTGGAAGGCTCGCACTTCATTGCCGCATTGATCGAGGCGACGCGACGCCTAATAGTCCGCGTCATATTAAAATTCAATGGTGATCCGCGGGCAATTAAGATTTAATAGGCCATAATTACCACGCAGGAGAGAGCCCGAAGAATCTCATTAAAATTAATTAAAGCATAACATATTAAGGAGTGTTTTATACCAGCAATTAATGGCAGACACCCCCGTTGGCTGTGCGGGGGGGGGGATATTGGAGACTTAGAACAAGGGATGAAGTCGCCTCGCTTCCGGTGAAGAGCGAGACCGGAAGAGAGTAGAGACGGAAGAGTCTCTTCTCTCTTCGTCTTTCGTGGTTCGCTTCATTATTATGCATGCCTTACTCAGGCTTCTATCCTCTACATGTTTTGGTCATTACCTATTCTCCTCCCGCACGTCTTCTCACGTAAAACGACTTGACACTTTATTCTACGACTATGACAATAGTTTTCAAAAAATATAAATATAAGAGAAAGTGAAAACGAAAATAAGTAGAATAAGAGTAAGAATGAGGTGAATGAAGACAGGTGAGTAAATGAAAGGGAGTGGACAGGTGAGTAAAGGAAAAGAAGATTAAAACCCTTGGAAAGATGTTCCATATAGAAGAATCACAGACGCTTAAGGGCGTGGGGAAGGAAGAATATCCCGAGGAAACACATTTGGAGACCCAGAGGCAACGAATGGCTGGCAAGAGGAAGATGAGAAAGGGAAAGGAGCGTAGGGAGCGGTGCGGTTTGTTATGCCAAGCACGCGGCCGGATATGACTGAACCGAATAGACCAAATGAACGGGGAAATTAGACAGGGCTGGGAATGTTCGGGGGCTTGCGAGCACCTGTGCTGATCGTTGGGGCACCCTCCTTTCAAAGACGGAGGGCTGTGCGAGTGTTCAGCTTAGGATCAGATCCCAATTACACCAGATGAGAAATAAAATTATCTTCATATTTTTCAAGAAGTACAAACATATTCCTTTTGTTTTAGAGAAAAATATTTTGGATTTGCAATTTATTTATTTATTTATTTTCAATCCAGATTTCTGTTTTTTCGTGCAACTTCAATCTTGTTTTATGAATCGAAAAAGGTCACCTGCTTAAATGTTTCAAAGTATTTCTCAGTTTGAGAAAAACGTGAACACGTTGTTCGTCATTTCGGTGAACATTTACATTTCTGAATAGCTTTTTGACATACTTTATGATAAATTCAATTGTAAAAGCAGTCAAATGTATTTTAGAGTAGAACTAACAAAAATATCCGTTTCTGAATGCCATTAATTTTGAATAACGTAAAATGTAGCCATTCTATTCGTATCAGAACAGAAATTAATCAAAAGTATTAAAGTCGAAATTTGAATCACAATATCGCTGCTATTCTCTAGAAACATCTGACTAAACTTAATTTTTTAACTCTGTAATTCATAACTTGACTTATTCCACTCTTTTATCTACTGGAAATGAAAATGCAATACGATGGATAATGATATAATATTGTCTAAATGACAAGTAACTAAAGACGTTTTTACCAAAAATTCATAAAATTAATTTTCAACTTATAAATGTAATTATTTTATATTATTATTATATATCTAAACTGCACTAAGGCAGAACCCGATAGTCAAAAGTCTATTTTTGTTCATTTATTATGATAATTTTTCTATTCAGTGAAGTTTTGTAGTGTCCTACCAGAAAGGAAGATGGTATTAGTTGTGAAACACTTTAATGAACTTTACACGTTATTATCAACAAAATCTTAATTTCGGTGAAATTATCCATGAACTTTGAAAAGAATCTAATGAAATCAAGTTTTGGACACATTGAGTTTCACCTTGATATCACAAGTATAATTATCTTTTCTGTCCGTATATAATTCATATACTGTAGTTTTCACATTTTCGTAATTCGCTGCATACTTTAAAATGAACTAAATATTTAGTATTTAAAAACCATTAGTAAATGCACGTAAATTAAACGATTATAATACTATCACAGCGACATTTCTTTTGATTCGTAATAACCAAACACAAGGCGCTTCCAATTGAACGTTCGGCATAATGAAGTTTCATGAGGGAGCTGGGAGTGCGAAGTCGCGATGGGATGGAAACGTCAGAGCACCGAGTCTGGTGAAAGTGCGAGGGGTCGGGGGTGGTCCTGGAGAAGGAAGAAAGAACAGGCCGAAAAAGGACAAGGATCTCCGGGTCAAAGGAGAGGCAACGGTGACAGAGGTGGTGGCAATGGCATTGGAGTAGAGGGAGTAACGAACGGTTGTCGAGGAAGGTGAGAGTGGTTGGATCAGTGAGGACGGCACGGGCGGCGCCAATAACGGGAATGTGGGGAGAAAAGCGAAGCGGCAAGGTTGGCGCGAGCGACGGGATCGGCCACGAGAGATAGAAGTAGGGGGAATGTGAGGCGAAGGCAGCGACGTTAGCGACGAAACAGGGCGTCGTGTGTGCTGTAAGCGAAGAAACGGGCAGTGGTCGTTTGAAAAGAGGGTATATGTCTTTGGCTGTAGAGCTAGTGGAGGCGGCACGAGGAGCGGGGCGGATGGGTGGAGCCGCCGGCGAAGTGGTAACGTTGGGATGGGGGTCAACGTTGGCGTTGGAGGTGAGGACGGCGAAGGCGGAGCGTCGATGGGGCTGGTGGAGGCGCAGGAAGCGGTGAGGAAGCTGCGGGGGTTGCCAGGAGACGGAGGCGTTGGAAGCGGCGGGGACGGTGATGATTGAGAACTGACGGAGGGGGCGCAGCTGAGGAAGACGATGAAGGCGCCGGCCGCGGCGGGAGGCGGGCGGTTGGCGGAGGTGCAGGGGCGGTGAAGAGGCGGCGGGATGCGACTCGAGCTGTTAGGAGACGGAGCCCTTGGAAGCGGCGGGGCTGGTGATGGTTCAGGGCTGCCCTGGGGGGGCGTGGCTGGGAAAACGCCTGGAACGGGGCTGTCCCACTTAGAAGGGTTTACGGGCCACATATCAAATTCAAGTTAAGCCGCGGGCCGCACCTTTATTTAAAATGGGTTTTACCCTAAGTGCTAAGATTATGCTGAAACAAATACTATATTTTAGATGCGACTTTTATTCAACATTCTACTTAATGATTAATGAACATACATGAAAATGAATACATCATCAAACAAAAATAAGATGAATGGTTAATTGTCTTTGGTTGGCATAATAAAACTTTTCATAGCAGTCGCGGTCCACACAAAAAGATCCGACGGGCCGCCAGTTGGCCAACCCTGGCCTAGAACGATGAAGACGACGGCGGCGGCGGCGAGGGTGGCAACGGCGACGGCAGTGAACGGTCTGAGCCGGCGGAGACGCTGTCACCAGAGACCAGGCGATAGGAGACGACGACGACGACGCGGCGGCGGAGGCGACGCAGGCGGAGGGGGCGGTGACGTTTAGAGGCGACGTGGGCGATGAAGGCGTCGAGCGCGGAGGGCGCCGGTGGAGACGGCGGCGCCGATCTCGCGCTGTGTCCACACTCCAATAATGCGGGCGCGCGCTTAAGATGTGTTCTCTGCAAGCAGCCGCTGTTGTTTCTCGGGAGCGCACTCGCGACCGAGGCGCCGCGCCGCGCCGCGCAGACGGGCGGAGGCTAAGGCTGCGACGGGCGCGCAGCCGGCGAAGGTGGTGAGTGGAGTTTGCGACAAGGCGATGAAGACGCGCGGGCGAAGGGGCGGAAGTGGTGGTGGAAATTGCTGTACCAGCGGCAGAGGGTGCGGCATTGGCTTGTCTCATTGGGAAGGTGGAATCTAGGGAAGACTGCACCGCTGAAAGGAAAATAGGCCGAGAGCATTGACCGTAGGGCTAAGCAGCGTTCTAAAATGAAATTGTGAATTAGCGCCGTTTATATACGTTACATTTTGTTACGGAGTTTTCGTGTAAAGTTCTCCAGAAAAAGTTATGGAATTACTCTTACTTTATTATTTTTTCATTATTAGGAACTTGAGCCTAATAGAGAAACCTACGGTGGTCCAACAAGTCGGGAAATGAGAAAAAATCAGTTGTCCAAGTAGGTTCTTAAATTCACTATTCCGTTTTATCTATATATCGCTTTTATACATGGTTTTCTCGTTTAGATAACACTTTGTAACGAATATTGTTTTTAATATTTCATATTAGCATTTGGCGAACGAAGCGATACCTGCGGTTTTCGGATCCCTTAAGAATCGTGCAACTTGCTGTAACGGCGATGGGGTGCTTGGAGGGGGAAAGTGTAAAATGCTCTAAATTTTGTGTGGAGACAACGGACGTAACAAAAGGTTGGTAACGAGATTGGGTTGCTGGGTGAGAAGATTTTTGAGAAAATTGTAGTAGCAAAATCTGAGGGAGTTTTAATTAAGGATGTATCGAAAGTGTTGAAATGTGGTGATGGTGGAAAAGGTAATGGAATAGATAGTGGTTGTCAGAATCATGAAAGCCGAATGAAATCAACCCAAACAAATGAGGTCAGAGATAAAAATGTGGATGTTAGAACAGGTTCTATTATTATTATTATTATTATTATTATTATTATTATTATTATTATTATTATTATTATTATTATTATAACAAAAATTATATTAAGAGAAGAATGAATTCAAAATTAAGTCACACATTTAACTAGAAGTACACGTTAGATAATTTTTTTTAATAAATTAAATTGTTCATGTAATTTCCTCTCATGTATAGCTTACTATCTCGATTTTATTTTTAAACTATTTATATTTTAGTAAGGTGTTCCTGTCTCATCCGATGGTAATTGTTTTTTCTAATTTTGATGTTTTATCGTCTAGTGATAATTGTAATGATTCCAGCTTAAACTTGTGTGTCTACTATGAATTATCACAAATTTTTACTACCATTATGTTACGCGTCGCAGGAGAAGGGTAAAGTTTTTAACGAAAGTAGAGCCTCACATGTTGAGTTATTAATAATCATGAATGTTTTACCTTGATAATGGTTGTAGTATGCAAGAGGAACCCATCTCACCTTTGTTTCACTTTAGTCATACCTGACGAATTCATATACTGAGACAGTTGAGTACCAAATGAGTGTGATACTTTGAATTCATGATTTGGCGTTGGTAGGTGGCCGCGTCCCTCCGATGCCATACCTTAGAGAGGGCTGGCATTCGAAGTCAATGCTCCCCGACCATCCGTTCCAGTGGAGCAGTGAATTGGCTCACACTCGGACTCGAAATGAGAAAGCCAGAGCATCGTTCGCCGCTCTAGTACGCGGAAATGGAATTCGAAATGCGAACGACTGCATGTGCCGGTCTTCCATTGTACCTGTCTCTTGCCAAACAGCAGCCTCCATGAGTTGTCAGCAAACATACTCTCACATACATTTTGAAACTCTCAGTGCATTGAGGAAGTATATTGAAATGTTAACACGACTGATATAGAATTGTTTTAAAAGAAATTCGATTTTTCAGAATTTCAGTTTCGAATCTGAAAATAAAAATTATACGAGTATACTTACGACAAAATTAATTTTTAGTTACAATTTTGACAACGTAACACAAACCTGATTGTAACAGCCTCAATTATTTTTTGTTAGTGTTGGATATTTAATGGTTGTTTTTGTCAATTACATTTTTTAGGGAGATATTTTTTTGAACTCATACCTTAGTAGTGAGCAATTACAACGGACTAATGAGCATATGATGCATAGAGACCCTTGAGAGAAAAATTAAATTTCAATCATATCCACATTTTGGGACATAGAACTCATTAGGTATCGTATAAATTTAATATTACGCTGATGTGCGCGGATTCATTGAAATACTTAATTGAAATCGTTCGTTAATTATCTAGCGGATATTTCCGTGCTATATATTACATTATCAGTATAGTACTTATTAAGTGCATTTCTAATTACTGTGATGTGAGTACCTTTTATTTAGTTGAATATTCAATGAGCCTTACATACATTTGATTTTTTTTAAATTTTTCAAAATATGAAATTGTGTTTGGCCTTTGAGGAAATTATTAAGCGAAAGCAGGTTCAAAAATCAATTATAGATGAATTGGAAACAAGAAGGCTGAAATGGTTTGGTCACGTGAAAATATTTAATTGTGAGAGATGACCCAGAAAGATTTGTAAGTGGTTTTCCACTAGACAGAAGATTAAGAGATAGACCCAGAGAGGAATGGCAGAATCAGATTTCTGAAGATATGCAAAGAAGAGGTCTAGAAGAGAATGACTGGAATGATAGAGAGGTATGGAGATTGGGATGCAAGAGACGGCCGCAAGAGCTGTAAAATACTCGCAAGAAGAAGATGAGGTTCTTTTAGAACACTGGATTTCTAGAGACACACAACTTTTAAAAAAATATTGTATCAACTCTATTGTGCTCTCACTGTGTTCTGTGCTGAAAGTGCCCAAATTCCTCATAATTTATGTTATTAATACAGTATTTTTAGTAATAATATAATTCATACTTTTCACGTTTATTCTCACAATCAAACACCACGTATTAGTTACTTTCTCAAACAAGAAATATGATACAAGAAAACCGAGTGATACACTGAGGTGACAAAAATCATGGGGTACATCCTAATATCGTGTCGACAGAGGCGTATCTAGGTAATCAGGGGCCCATGGCAAGCACAGAATTTGCGCCCCACTCAAGTTACTTCAAATTAGGGTTGTTGTTATTTGTTTTAGGAACACGGTGAACAGCGCCCCTTGTGAATGGCGCCCATGGCACGTGTCGTGTTTGCCATACCGTACATACGCCTCTGCATGTCGAACTTCCTTTTGCCCGCTAAGTGCTACAAATAGACGTGGCACTGAACTCAAAATGTGTTTGGAAGTACCCTCTACAACCGTCCATGATTGCGAAAGTATTGCCGGTGCAGGAGTTTGTGCACGAACTGAACTCTCGATTGTGTCCAATAAATGTTCAATGTGATTCATGTCGAGCGATCTGGCTGGCCAAATCATTCTCTCAAATTGTCCAAAATGTTCTTCAAACCAATCCACAATTGTGGTTTGGTGTCATGGCGCAATGCCATCCATACACTAACCATTTCCAGTCAATGATCAGTTCAGTTGGGCCGTAGGATCCAGTCCATTCCACCTAAAAAAGTCCACAGCGTTATGAAGCCACCACCAGCTGGCACAGTGCCTTCTTGACAACTTAGGGTCCATGGCTTTATGGGATCTGCGCCACACTCGAACCCTACCTACAGCTCTTACCAACTTAAAATCGGGACTCATCTGACAACGACACGGTTTTCCAGTAATCCAAGGTCCCATCGATATGGTCACGATCTCAGAAGAGGCGCAGCAAGCGATGTCGTGCCGTCAGCAAAAGCACTCGAATCAGTCTTATGCTGCCATTGCCCATTAAAGCCACATTTCACCACATTTCGCCGTAATTTCGTAAAGGATACGTTCGTCATACGTCTCACATTGATTTTTGCGCTTATTTCACGTAGTGTTACTTGTCAGTTAGCCAACGCGGTGCTCACGGTTATTAAATGAAGTCCGTTGGCCAGCACGTTGTCCATGGTGAGAAGTTATGCCTCAAATTAGGTATTCTCGGCGCACTCTTGGCCTTGTGGATCTCGAAATATTGAATTCCCTAACGATTTCTGAAATGGAATATGCCAGTGAGTCTAGCTCCTACTACCTTTCCGCGTTCAAAATCTGCTAACTTCCGTCGTGCGGCCATTATCAAGTCAGAAACCTTCTCACATGAATCACTTGAGTACAAATGAAGTCTCCTTTATACATTTTTAACGCGATACTACTACAATCTGTATATTTTTGTATTACCATCCCATGAATTTTGTCACCTTGCTACAGATTTTAAGAAAATATTTAATATACTTTTTTTATTACTTGTCGATTCTAATTCCCGTAATAATCGTATACAGGACGAAGTATTGGAATTGTTTATCAAAACACAATAAAGTCAAATTAGGTGAAAAGTAACAAAATAAAATGCAGGAACGTAGAGACAATATTGCCCTGTGCCCCAGCCACCACGGTCAACACGGCTTCCCACACACACCCTGTGCGCGATCCCGCACCCACGCCCAGCAAGGAGTAAACAGCGAGGAGTGAGCGGGCTCTCCTTTGTCCCCAAAGGCCTCGGGCGGTCACCGAAGACAAAAGGCGCGAATCCCGTTTTCCACATCCTGTAAATGTTATTACTTTGGAGAGCTTTTTCCTGTCTCTCCTCCAATCTCTTCGCCGTGATTCTCTTGTCCGGCCCGATCCGGTCGCCTGCCTCTTCCTTGCGTCGGAGCGCGGCGCCGTCTCATCTTAGCGGCGTGTTGCGGTGTCGCATCGCACAGCGACCTTGCTGGACCCGACAGAAGGGCGCCGCTGACGCCGCTGCGGAAACAAAAGCCTGGCGCCACAATTCGACCGGATAACCTCCTTCCGCGATCCTCCCTCCTGGCTTCGGAGGGAGCAAGGTTTTTCCAATTCCCGGCATTGCTTTTCGGAAATAAAAGCGCCATATTAGTTTGTTGTTTTTTTCTTTCGATTCTTCCAAATCTTATTCCTTACAAGCCGCTCAATATCAGCACTAAGCAGGAGATGGTTAAAAACGGAAATATAAATAATCATTGTTTCAAAGTATTCTAGGATCTCCGTGTAAAATACTGTAGGGAAAAAAGTGTTACTGTAGGAAATTTGTTATTTAAAGCCGACGATAGCGTAATCTTGTTGGAAGTCCACAAGTCTAGGTCCTACATTAGGGGCAGATTTTTAAAACCTACTAAATGGAGGGGTCAAGGATGGTAGCTCTAGAGGTTCTAATGTTTTTATCAAAAGTTTCCATGGTCAATTGAACAATTGCAGGTGGACGCCGAAACAGTTTCTTAGACCAGGGATGCTGAAATGTAAGAATTCGGGCCTGGTCCCTTAAGGTAGCCAGCTGCAATGGACCGCGTGCCACTAGCCTTTCACTAGACTAGAGACGATCGCGCCCGAGCGCCTCCCTTTCCCTTCGAAAGGGCTGATTCAACAAACAGTGAACCACCCAAATGGCCAGCAGTTACACACTAGGTCAGGCCATGTCAAATGGGCCCCCACTTGAGTGACCTTGCTTTCGACAATGGAGCACGCCCAAGGCGCAGTCATTCCTTTCCCAGCCTGTTCTCAGTCTTATCTTTTAGGGCCGGGCGATGGGGTAATCTCTCGTATGCATGTACTCCATCCCTCGTTGTATAGAAAGACTTTGACTAGAGTTCAAAGAACTGAATACGATGTTAGCTGTGAGATTTCCCAAAAAGAAAACAAAATGGCTCTTTGTGTAACACTGGAATAAAGTTGTGAAGGCTTTGATTTGTTAAAATTTTTCGTATATTAAGATTTTGCTCACGTTTATAAGTGAAATAAAATGATTAGGCTGTTAATAATTTCATTTATTTACATCATAGTTTACTTTAGAAGATTGTTTAAAAATAGTTTACTAATTCGCCTCTCTTAACACGTTTTAAATGTTTCATGAGGCTTAAGTCTAATCTGCACTCTTCATGTCTTCCTTAATAGTTTATGCAATTAGTTTATAATGTTAAGATTTATTGCATAAGTACATATTTTGAAAACGAGCGATGTTAGGAGCGAGTTTTCAAATTTGTACGAATGCAATAAAGCAACATTATAAACAAGTTGCATACGCTATTTTTTGTATGACAGCATTATAAATTTAAAAGAGAATGAAACTTAAATTTGCGAAGAACTTTCCTGTGATGTTTCGGGTATTTGACATCTGTGCGAGAAAACGGTGGTCGGCTGTTCTGTTTACCTCTACCTCCCCCTAATTCTCCCGCTGCGATTGGCTGAATGTGTGATGACGCGATCATTCGAGCCGTAAAATCTAATACATCATCATTTGTGCCGTAAAACGCCCGATGATGAACGATTTCTGGCAACAGAAATGGTCGTTTAAAATGCTGGAATACAAAAAATGATTATATCTAAGGATTTATTTAATTTACGCTATTTCTTTTTCTGTGAGCCCTTATATCGAAACGAAAAATCTTCATATCTCCGTTTTGTTATCTTCCTATCTAGCTAAGAGAATACCACATATCTCAATGCTTGAAATAAATAAACTTCCGCTCAAGACGTCCATAGTTGTATTCTTCCATTGCGTGTGATACATATTACTTTGGCCCCTGCGTTTCGAGAAGCACCCTTTGAAAGGACAAAGGGAACTTCATTATCTTTTTCATCTCGCGTTCTTTTCTCAAAGATCACGCGGCCGTGGCACGGGCAGAGGGTAGCGCAGGTCGGCGGGGCGCGGGCAGGCCGCGGGTGCAGGCGAAAGACCGGTGTAGGGCTGATTGCCAAGTTGGCGCGGAGCGGGGAGGCGGGGAGCGGCGTGGCGGGGGCTTGGAAGAGAAGGGCGACCCGCCCGCCATCGCGCCGGAGCGGCCTAATTGGAATCCGATGTTTGGCACCGACTGAATTATGCATGTTGCCATTTCCGGCGTCGCAAGGACAAAGGACCAGCCCCTCGGCCGTCGCTGCTGCCGCCCCCGTCGTCATGCAAAGCGGGTGGGCGGGCGGCGAGGACTGAGGACGGTGGTGGCCGGCGGGGACGTGCCTGAGGCTGCCCGCCGCGACCCGCCGCCGCCTCGCCGCAGTCCCGCCCCGCCCCGCCCCGCCCCGCCCTCGCCCCGCGCGTCGCCTCGATCGCGCACTTCGCTCCGCCTCGAGAGCAACTGGCGGCGCTGCGGCTGCGACACTAACTTGCGCTTTCTGGACGTCCGGGGTCAGATCTTTCGGTCCCATCAGGGATTTTAGCTGCGAAGAGAAGCCTTTCCCTTCGCTTCGCGATCCTTCCTTCCATCGGTTGCTCTATTTCTGAATTATTTACTGACGTACTTTGCCCTCTCACTGTTTCTTTATGAGTGCAACCATTTTTTACTATTCATTTGTATTATTATTATCATCATCATCATCTTGTGATTCTCAGTTGCTTGTGCTGGCTTCAATTTGCCAAATCCTGCCACGAATAGGAAAGAGCTCAGTCACTGAGGAGAGAGATTTCACTCTGACCCTCAGGACCAATATTGGAGCCTCATTTGTGTTAGTTCAAGAACTTGCGAACTGCATGACATGTCTGCAGGATCACTGCTTTCTGTCCGTAGTTTAGGATTCGTTGAGGTAATCCCATTTGTTTTAGATTTTTCCTGAAATTTTTTGAGACTACACCTTCAGCCGAAATAACAAGTGGATATGTTTTTACACTCTACAGTTTCCACATTTGTCTTATTTCCAGAGCAAGATCTTCATACTTACATATTATTATTATTATTATTATTATTATTATTATTATTATTATTATTATTATTATTGTCGTCTTCTACATTATTTCAGTAGTATAGCTTACCTTTGCGGCTCTCACACGCAACCAATCTTTATAAATGAGGTCTCTAAAGAAATAGAATTTCACAGAGTTGTGACGAATTGCACTTTGACTTTAAAAATGGGAAGGATTTGTTTAAAAAAAGCAGCTAAATATTCATGTAAAATGCAACCCGTAACGCACGTAGGATTTTTTAAAATCTATATCGTTAAACAACTCCTAAACGAATCTTTCTAGGATCTTAAAAACTAAAATTTTGAGAAACGTTCATTACATCATAATCTACAGGATGAGATATTCTTGACCATTCTTTTTCATTTTGTTGGTTCGACGCTTCTCTATTCTACTTCTTTGCTCGATAATAAAGTTAAATAAGAATAGTTTGTATTCACGTGGGTATATTACATTGTATTGTTATCAGTTACAAGGTGACATATACAACAGTGACGGAGAATAAGAGGGTCTTGAAGAAAATATATATTACAGGCATAATATGAAAATGGAAAAATTGGGAAGATCTTGCGGTATAGCATGCGAGAGTTCTTGCACGGGTACGCTAGTTATTATTATTTTACGAGAGATAAACTTCGCTGAATGAACTGGGTACACAATAGCTCAACAATGCCGGTGCTTCTGCCGCATTGCGAGCAGGGGGGTCTCAGGGTTCGAGTCTTGATGATAGCGGATTGTGGACAGTAGCTACATAATTGGGACAAATTAACTCACTGTCTGGAGGAAAATTCTAGACGCTGACCCTTCTGATCTGTGTTTTCTTCAATCAATACCTCTCCCGCTGATCCTGTGTTTTCTTCAATCAATACCTCTCCCGCTGATTCTGTGTTTTCTTCAATCAATACCTCTCCCGCTGATCCTGTGTTTTCTTCAATCAATAACTCTCCCGCTGATTCTGTGTTTTCTTCAATCAATACCTCTCCCGCTGATCCTGTGTTTTCTTCAATCAATACCTCTCCCGCTGATTCTGTGTTTTCTTCAATCAATACCTCTCCCGCTGATTCTGTGTTTTCTTCAATCAATACTCTCCCGCTGATTCTGTGTTTTCTTCAATCAATACCTCTCCCGCTGATCCTGTGTTTTCTTCAATCAATACCTCTCCCGGTGATCCTGTGTTTTCTTCAATCAATACCTCTCCCGCTGATTCTGTGTTTTCTTCAATCAATACCTCTCCCGCTGATCCTGTGTTTCTCATCAATCACCCTCTCCCTTTTCATCACCTCTCCGCTGATTCTGTGTTTTCTTCAATCAATACCTCTCCCGCTGATCCTGTGTTTTCTTCAATCAATACCTCTCCCGCTGATTCTGTGTTTTCTTCAATCAATACCAAGGGAATGCAGGACCAGTATCTTCCCAAATAGGCCAGAGCGCTCGTGATCTTTCCGTCTTAATCATTAATATCATTAATCCTTCCTCTCTCGTTAGACACGCACCTACACTGCCGACATGTGTCAAGACAAGTGAGAATCATAGAGCTTGTTCTCGCTGGTGCAGAGCCGCGGTGGCTCAGATAGATACATAGATAGATATTTATTATTTCATCAGGTAGGTTTATGCAACCTGGTAGCGAACACTAAAATTTACATATTATATTTACATATTATAATTAGGAATTAAATACAATGTAACTTAAAATTATTTTAATACAATAATAATAATAATAATATAAGATAACAATGTTAACAATAAAGTCATTAATAACAATAACCGCATCTACTCTACATTTATGGTGGTCCTGTACAGATAATGTATACTAACATATACGATTTTTTATACACTGCACTCCACTTCACAACACATCACCACACTGCAATACGAATACTATAAACCAATGCATCTAATAATTACCACAGTGCTAATAATGGTAACAATAATTAATAATAATAATAATAATAATAATAATAATATTAAAAATAACAAATCTAATAAACCTAACTAGAGAGGGATATCTGGAGAGGGTAAACCCAGAAGCCGTTGTGTTCGGAGGCGGCAGATATCATTTTCCAGCGAGGGAGGCAACAACATCACCTCCCGCGATATAACATTCGCTATACTTACGCGACTAATGACCGAAGTAGTTGACGGGTTCGGAAACACAGAATTAGTAATCAATCGACATCCGTTGTTTCAGTAGTCTTCTGTGCCCAATCTTCGAAAAATAGATCTACAGTTACTCGGTCATTTTAGAGACCGGATTTTCATCATAACATGGGATACGAATGCATCCCTTAAAAAACATTTAATTTGGTAATAAACTTATACCAAATTTATTATATTGAAAATTGGTAAATCATGCATTTTATCTCTGATTTTTTCACCTACCGGCTAATAGTATAGCTGCGTGTGTGTTCGTTTGTCTCTAATACTGAAAGAAATGCTCAAATAATCCATATCATTTCCATGATTCATATTAATTGTATTTTTGCGATCTGCGATTTTACCTACCAGAATTATATATCACAAATATGTGCAAAGTGATGGAAGTTCTAGTATATAACGCATTCGCCTATTTTGTGTCTAATTTGTGTCTTAAGTCTTAATTTGTGTCTAAACCTTAAACATTCCTCAGAAAACAATGAAACTTCATCACAAACTCGGTACTCCAAATTACAAAGAACTTCATTAAATTCAAAAAGCTTTTATGAATTGTCTCCTTTGAAAGAATGGTTATGAAGAGAGCGGTTTCTTTCAAGGTTCATCATCAAGAAAACGCATCCGAAAAATCTATATTTTCAAAAGCGTTAAATGTTACGCGTGTTACTTCGGAATCGACCGTTAAAAACATTATTTGTTATTAATTGTTTATCTATATTTCTGATGTAAAGTTTGGGATGTTATGATAAACCAAATACATGCATAAAAACATCATAAAAACTAAATGGAGTCGAGTAACTGTTTCATAAATGGATATTTCTGAACAGCCTTCGTTTGGAATAAAGGCTGTTTTGCAAATATTCAATTATTAGTGTACTAATTCCTTTCGAAAACACGCTTTCCAATCGCTGGGAGCTGGCCGCAAAAGGCGCCACATGGTTCTCGCCCACTCCCTCGCGCCTGCGGACGCCGCCCGCCCCCGGCCCTAAGTGCGCGCGACCAGAGAGGCAGTGCTCAATAATTGACGAACCCTGTTGCTAATTTTAATATGGGCCTAAGCCTAATGACCCGACTGCCTCTAAGCTGATTATTTTAAAAGTGCGCATTACCTGGGCGGGCGCCCGCTCCCTGCGCGAGGGCCCGGGGAGGGGGAAGGGTGGGGGAGGGGGGGCAATGCACAAATGGATCGCGCCCAGAGCCCGTGCTTGTCCGCTTCGCCGCTGATGGCAGTCGGCTCATATCACCTACACGAATCGAAGCGAATAATGGAACTTTTTCGGGGATTATGACAGGGCCACTCCGACGGGGAGCTGCTGGGTTGGGAACGGCGGCGAGTTCACATCTTACAGAAATTGAGCGAAAGTAAATAGCAAATGTAAATTTCTAATAATAATTGTGCATTTACGGAGCGACTGAACAGTTTATGGGTTGTAAATGAAATAATGGCCGACGTACGTAATGAAGAATGGCGAAAAAATAGGAAAACACTATAAAGTAATTTGCTATTTATATTCAGTTACTAATACGCTGTAAAAATTAATGTAATAGAATGATCCTCGGTTCGATGAACTTAATTTTTCTCTGTGCGATAATTTGTAGTCGAATTAATGTCGACTGATCCATTGTATCTGTTTGAAGAAATACATAATTTATTTCACGGTATTATTTGGCATGAACTGTGTGATTATGCATTTCGTAAGTGCTGTATCTGTGCTTAAATTGGCGCGCGGCAGGACAGTCCGTGCTTCCGGGTCTCACCGCCTCAAGTGCTGAAAGTAACCACCGGAAATTGAGGCGCTTGGCGAGTCACGGGCATGACCTCGCCAGGAGTACAAAAGGAGGCCGCAAGCTCTTGTTGGGGCACTAGGAGCTATCAGCGCGCACGGGAATAGTGCAGACTCAGTTGAAGTGCCTGATGAGCGAGTGCTCAAGCGAACATCATGGATTCTCGTGAATCCATAGGCTTCCGCGGCCGCAGTCGTGTGAATGATCTTGGCTGTCCAGGTGACGCCACTTCGAAGGCCGATGTTTCGACCATCTTATTGTGGTCTTCCTCAGACCAGCCCTGAGCTACTACACTACAGGCCACTGCACTGCACTGCCCTGCACCTCACTGCACATAACAATAACAATAATAATAATAATAATAATAATAATAATAATAATAATAATAACAACAAGTGGTACGAACACTCACCGAAACCGGTGACGTCTGTTGGATTGTATGTACGACCAACAAATTCAAACTGATCGCACGATAGCAGCTAACAAACCGGATATAGTCATCCGGGATTTGGAGAACAAATCGTGTTTACTTGTGGATGTTGCTGTACCTTGCGATTTGAAGAGTTTGGAAATCGAGATCAGCCGAATGTGGGGCGTAAAAGCACAGGTCGTACCGATAGTTATCGGAGCTCTGGGATTTGTTCCGCAAAATTTGTGTAAGAACTTGTCTAAACTCCCAGGTAATCCAAAAGACTGGGAAGTGCAAGAAATAGCTTTATTTGGAACAGCCCACATTTTGCGCAAAGTATTGTAGATGAACCGACAGTCCCTAGTCCTTAGGTAGCTGGTTGCAACCTGGAGTAGATTTAATACTCAGCCGACTCATAACATCTGTAGTCGTGATATGGAGCATTAATAATAATAATAATAATAATAATAATAATAATAATAATAATAATAAGTCCCTAGATCTACTCCTTAGGTAGCTGGTTGCAACCTGGAGTAGATTTTATATTCAGCCGACACATAACATCTTTAGTCGTGAATT
This sequence comes from Acheta domesticus, assembly GCA_031308135.1. Taxonomy (NCBI): domain Eukaryota; kingdom Metazoa; phylum Arthropoda; class Insecta; order Orthoptera; family Gryllidae; genus Acheta; species Acheta domesticus. The sequence goes on from JAHLJT010009419.1 coordinate 167,061,407, forward strand.
AGAGGAATAATAATAATAATAATAATAATAATAATACAACTTAGTTTACATAACAGATTAGAATTAAATAATATTGAACATATTTATAATCCGCATATCAAAATCTAGGACACTTATTTATTTTTAGATTTAATCAGGCTTTGAGGAAAGAGGTCAAAGATTGTCACAGGCAAACCGTTTGCCCAGAGATGTACCAAAATCGAGACGTCCAAAAGTAACGGCGTCGATCGAGTGGTGCTCTGCCGGTAAGCAACGTACAATATTTCATTCCACTGGTTGTTACTGAAGTGGACTGATGTGCTTTCGATGCTGGTCGTGCAGGTCCTGCAGGCTGCAAGATTTTACTGGTACCAAATTGCAACCGTTAAATAGGATTACATCTGCGTATTACAAACGCCCCAAGTGCGGTAATTTTTGCCTGCAGATTGTGTTTCATAAAGAGATTGCTTTCAATTACGAAGGACTTTTTCTGGAGATTTTGGGCATACATAAAATTAGCACGTGTTGAATGATCGTTCTTCTGTTGAATTATCTTCTTCTTTACAGACTTATTTCTTATTTATTTGTTGTTGATTTTACTTTTGTCCAGATTATTTTGAATCATAAACGTACATTGGATAAGGTCACACATTATCAGAAAATGTACGTAGGTCTAGGTTGACACCGGGTAAAGTAGTAACCGGTACGTGAAGCCACCACATGCTCGTTACTGTACTCAAAGGAGTGCAACTGTTGTATTGGTTTCTTGAAAATCTCTGCCGCGGAAGAGAAGAAAATTGCAACTTTAGACTCTGAAAGGAAAAAAAACAAGATTACAGGAAGAAGCTTTGTCACAGGAGTTCGCGATACGTCGGGAAGTGTAGAACATCCATCACAAGCAGAGGCGTATCTAGGTATCCAGGCGCCCATGGCAAACATAGAATTGGCTCCCCTGTCAGGATACTTCAATTTAGGGTTTTTGTTATTTGCTTTAACGTATATGTTCTAAATAGCGCCCCTTGTGAGTGGCGCCCACGGCACGTGCTGTGTCTGCCATACGATAGATACGCCTTCACAAGCACCATTCGCCCCTTGGAAATTCGTAGAAAGCAAGGAGCAGTTTTCCATTTTTTATTGTTCTCAAGAGGGCGATTTAATCCTGAGAGCGATATTCAGTAAGCTGCAAATTCTAGAGTAGTATAGTTCACACAACGTGTTTTCTAGCTGGCAATATTGAAAAATAATTTTAGAAAATGTATTAATGGGAGAAGATGGCCCGTTATTTCGTGCTTGGACGGATGTCTGCCAAGATGAGGTGACGGAGGCACATATCATATCTATTGTTTTTTTTGTTTTTGAGCAAAAATATAGAGTCATTTTGGATGTAAAAACTGTGTCAGGGTGTATTTATTTGTGCCTTTCAAACTCTATCCCATTATATTCCCCTGAAATTATTACTTTTGATAAGTAATACTCGTAATTTCAATTGTTGTCAGACATTTGAGTTAGGCTACAAACAACAAAGGGATGCTGCTCTTTTAAATTAAACAAAACAACCTTACATTCGCAAGAATCCCCTAGGGCAGTAGTGTCAAGGTATTCTACTGGTGGCAATGGCACGCTTCGTGGCACCGTAGCATGCCACGAGCGTCTCTGCGCAAATAGCGTCGGGAAAGGAAACTACTACTAACTCCACCGTTTTACAATAGTGATGGCGTTGTCTCTTGTGGTGGGGTGATGAACTGCGTGGAGAGGCGATTTCGTCGTGGCACTCGTGCCACGGAGTGCTCGGGGCATTGACCTTGACAACACTGCCTTAGGGTTTGCGGTTCATGCTGGCTTCTCGGGATCCGGGTTGGTGAGTGGCATCGGATCGAGATAAGGCGAGAGGTCGCAATAGTGACGAAGAAAAATTCATAAATCACTCCTACACAAAACTGACACGTTTTAGACAATTATCACTTTCAACGTACAACCCTTGTTTCTTTTGATGTTTTTGCAAAAACGTTCAAGTAAAATAATGAAACAAGGAGAAGTAATCAGTCTTGATGACAGATGTCAGCTACCACCAAATTACGTAGTGCTCTTGTGACAGCAGCAATTTTCCTTCTCTACTTTAATGTACATCCTGATATATCCTGAATCATACACTAGACTCGTAAATAATTGCGAACACATTAATTCTCGTGTCAGCCGATCGTGAAGCTTTCCATCACGGCCCACACGAAAGTTGTGGGACATTTCCGCTTATCTTAGATCGGAATTCGAACCCGCACCCCATCCTTCGTGTCCCTACTCATACATATCCGGTGAATTAGTATGCTCTAACTATCTCCCCTATCCATGCCGACATAATCCTGAGAAATAATTATTTATGAACTATGTTGTATCGTAGGGCATCTTATTATAATGAGAGATTGGAGAATTTTCAAAAGAGGCCCTGCGGCCTTATTCAAATGTACTAAACTTTTTCTTTAAATTTGGCTACTTATCTTGCGAAAGATGAATCTCTGTTGTTGATAGTAGTTAATTTAAGGCAATATATTATTAGAACACGTGTAGGCATCAACTTGTATGTATTAATACGTTTCACGAAACTGTAGTCAATTTCGTGACGTATAACTTTAGAGTATGAAACTGGATAGAGAATTTAATGAAACATAATTATATTTTTTTCTTGAATCGATCGATCGTCAACAACTTGTTCCTGGGACACACAACCAAATAAGTGATTTCAGATTTTTAGCCTTTAGGTACTCTGCGCATTGAATGTAATAAAACGCGAAATGATGAGAGCGCAACTTCCACAGTTCAAAGAAAACTGAGACCGTGTGATGAACCAACGGAGAGAAAGCCACTTTCCGAGAGATGGCGCCCGCCGCGTGACGTAACTTGCCGTGCTTTGTTCTGCGCCTCCGACGGGGTAAGCGTCGGCACTCGAATTCATTTACCCCGGTGTCAAAAATTCAAAAATAATTTACATTCACAATTACACAGCGCTATTTAAATTGATGCCCGAGCCCCACGCCTCGCACAGAAATTTTGTGTGCACTCGCCCCCGCGACTGCCTCTCTCGTAGCGTTTCGGCCGAAACGAGATGAGACAGGGCGGAGGGCGCGGGAGGGGTTAATTTTCTAAAGGCTGGCTGCGCGGGGCAGAGTCAACAAGCAAGCCCTCCGACAGAGAGCCGATAAATATTTCAGGCCCTCAGATGAGGTGGATATGAATCTAAAACCACGCAAAGCCATGGCGAAGCGGTCCTTCCGTTTGGGTTCCGAACGTTTCCTACTCTTCTTCACTTTCTCGTCGTTCCCACCGTTCTCCTCCCCACCCCACCCCACCCCCTCGCAACGGGCGGGATCTGCGGCTGCCTATCCATCCTTCATCCATCCCCGGCGGCTGGAATCCATTATTCACGCTCAGCGTGTGTACAGCCCCGTAAAGTGAATGTTGCGGTTGTAGATGTTGAGGTTTAGAAGCCCCCGAAGGGGTAGATGGGATTTGAGATGAAGGGTCAGTCCCGCAGGCGGCGTAATCGTTTTGTGGGCGACTTCCCCTCACCCCCACGCGCCTTCCCTCCCCTCCCCCCTTCACCACGGTTTCATCCCCGCATATCTCTAATTAACTTGTGGCGAGACTGTTACCTGATAAGAGGAACCCTTCTGCGCTCAAAGTGATAATACTAACCTGTATGAGAGAGAAAGGAGAATTTAAAACGGGGCGCATTCATTTGATGGTAAAGCACTAACGGTTTCTACAGGTTTTCTGTGCTGTTTAATGCGGCGTGCACGCTACTTATCGTGAATCCATCAGCGGTGGAAAAATACACACTGCTTTAGAAGAATGAAGTTGAACATGAGGGGATCGAATGGTTAACACATTTACAAGACATTTATCATTAACGGTGTCAGTTATAATTAATCAACCACTCTTTTTTTGTGGAGGAGGCTCCCTTAGTTGGTGATGATCTAGTATTTTAATGAAGTCGTTTTCGAAAATTGAATAGAACGAGGACTATTTTCAATAGCATTTACAAAGACGATTTGTGTTAGTGGATTATATAAGACTGTTGAGTCAATGATAAAATGTTAACTGGAATAAATGTGAAGATAAAGTGAAACTGAGACTGACTATTGACCAAATTTTAGTGTTCTATTGAAATTTTAATTTTCCAAAATAAACTATTGGAAATTATATTTGAATATTCAATACCAACTTGCACGTGATTTATTATTTTTTTAACATGCATTGATATTATATTCAAGTCATTATACAAATGAAAGAAAATCCCCACTTTCGCGTTATTCACCCCAAATACGCCTGCTTTTGAAATTCTTTCTAATATTTGACACGCTTCACAAAACGTTCACGAAATTGTGACATGTCGCCGAAGATAAACTCTCAGAATTTTATTTTGTTCTTTCATTCAAAAGACAAGGGGAGACAGCATTTGTAGAGAAGCAAAAGGCACGGAAATGACAAGTAAAAATTTAAGGGCTGCGTTCAGGCGCGTATGAACGTGCGAGGTATATTCAGGTCGTGCGGTATTTTGCAATATTAAATTATGATGTAAATGATTCCTTCAAAATTCTGCAAAATAATTCCACAGAAATTCATCCACATCGTAAATGGAGAACACAAATATTGAGAGAGGAATATTAACGAGTGTGCTCTAACCATCCACGGAATATGGCTACAACTTAATTACTCATTTATATACCCTATTGAACTAACACTCCGGGTTTATACGGTCACTTGCGTGAGATTTTAATCGAATAAATGGAGCCATTACTTGGTCTGGTAAAGCGATTCCCTCGGTTTCTCCCTTCTTCCCTACCCCTTCACGGTATCACTCCCTCTGAATGTCCGTGGGACTGTATCAGCGAGGCTCCACGGGGAAGGGCGAAAGGGGAAGTGTGATATCTCCAGCGACTAATTTCATTGCGTCAGCGCGATGTCCCTGCGTCACTCCCTGCAGCAGGGGCACCACCACTCGACACACGCGCAGAGGGCAAAGAGCGCGATACCATCTGCGATCAAATGAGGGCCGCTACATGTGTATTCTTTCCAAAATTCATTTTTGCTTATCTCTAAATATTTAAAACACGAAGGTTTTCGTTTTAGAAAGATATTTGATATTTCTAATTAACCAAATTTCGTGATTTTCTTCTTTGAATAAAAGCTAGTGGGTCCTAAATTGTTGCCACTTACTCTTATTATCTGGTTTGACGTAAAATATTGAATTTGAGTAATATTTTAAAGTTAATAGAATGAACGATTATATGCAATTATTTGTTCATTATACTATTCTCTATATCAACTGCAATATAATTCTAGTTGGTTGTGGCCGTTTTGTTTTACTATCGAAGCAAAACGACTCGCAATAAACTGCAATTTGTCGACGAACGTCGAAGTTTCGTCAGTGCGAGCAAGCGAGAGAGTGTGCGGAAATACTTTAAGCTCCCTCTCTCACTGGATCCCTCAATTATTAGGAATCAAACAAAATAGATAAAGCAAACCTAACTCTGCAGAACTAGAATCTAGTGAATAAACGTACATATTTTTAACCCTTAAATATAGCACTTATTTAATTATACGTAAATATAACGGTGGGATCTGTCAGACCCCAATATTAAAGTATGTATATTTTTACCTGAAGGTTTTCTAAAGTTCTGTAAATATTTTTGAATTATACTTTTAAGTCCTTTTAGTATATCAAACACCGTTTTGGCGGAAATTAATGTCATTTTATTAAGATATTAGCACCATTCATCCAAAATTACACATTTTTTGACAAATGTGTTGAGATTTGGATGAATATTTTTTGTTTGTTTTTAAAACAAAATATCACTGTTAAACTTTATATTTTATTAAAGGACATATAAAATACTGTACCCCAGTATTATCATTATCTTAAAAATGTAAACAGTTTTTCTTATAATAGCTTAGTAAATGAGACGTTATTTAAATAAAAAACAACTAAATAATACTTCATTAGAGATTTGATAGAAGTAAAATTTGACTGAAAAATGAAAAAAAAATCAAATTTTAACTATTATTTTTAATTTACACACTTAAAAATAACATTTGTGTAGAAAATAAGTTAAAACTATTGAACATCATGTTCTAAAACAAAATAAGGATCCAAATCCGAGTGATCACCAAACAAGCTCTCCGATGTATTTTTCGTTATCACTCTCATCTAGTAAATATCGTATTGGGAGTAAATTATCTTTAATTGTTGATGCTATTTAGTCTAGAAAAAGTCTTAAAAGGAAACAAAAAACAGAATTGCAACTTTGAAAAAGGATACACGTAAATGTAACAATGGGGTCCAGCAAACCCCAAAGACACTTCCGCACTCTACTGCGAGGTTAATAGCAAACTACTCGTATTAGAAGGCGGAAACTGTGCAAACCCTTCCCAAACGTACTAACTGAATTTACGTGGGAGTAAAATATCCCGAATATTTATTTTCCAATTAACTTATATAAAGAAATTTCGTTGGTGTCCAATAGACCCCAGCGTTATATTTAAAGGTTAAACTAATGTTTTCCTCACAAAAGGATTATATTTGCATTATCTTTATTATACAAAAGTAACTTCACTAATCGTAATAATTTTAAAAAAGGGGAAAAAATAATGGGGGTTGGGAAAACACGCGTGATGAAGAAAATCAAAATGTTACAAGCGGTACGGGAGTAGGCAGACGACGTTCGGGAGTATGCCAAGTAACGTTGAGAGGGTGATGCAGTAATCGTGGCTTCGACAGTGAGGCATGGGTGCGACAGAGTGCTGTGGTCCGTACATATCCGAAGGTCAACACTGAGTGATGATAGTACGTTATGATGATGTGGATGGTGAGCGGGAGGTGGACATGTTGAGTAATCCGTGGGGAAGTCTAAACTTATTTATTTTTTAATTTAAGGTCGCATCAATATCAAGATCATTAGCGACCTCTATTGGGTTTAACGTTATGTAACTGAAAATTACATGAAATGGTGGATGATAGGAGGTGGAAAGACGAACACAAATACAACCACGCCCGGGACTCGAATCCCGCGATCCTTGGGTCCCAGATCGCTGAGACACTCATTGGTTTAGCGATCTCGGCCACCGGGGATCGGCAAGTCTAAACGTTGACAGAGGAACGGTCATGATAAAGGCTACGCAAGCTTTAGGAGCAGCTAAAATGACAAGGTGACCGCCGATGCAAAAGGTAAAAATAGGCTAGAAAAGCCTCTCTGAATTCGTTCAATGTTTCAGCGAACCTGAAAAAGCTTCCTATGAAGAGCCAAAGCGCAAGCTTCTACTATTACGTGTGGATTACTCCGGCATCCGTGCTCCTTTCGGAAATCCATTGTTACAGGTTGACAGACCCATATCGTCTGCGTTCACAACCTACAGCGTTAGCTACTTTCTAATGGAGCTCTTTTGGCAGCGTGGATTTCTAGAGTAGAATTACTTCACCAGAGATGGGGCAGCGATGACACGTTTCGCGGGCAGTAGACGCTCGAGAAGTTATGCAGTGTCTCCGAACGTAGGACGGATGACGCTCTGGGCTCGCGGCGCCTCGTCCGCCGACGCCACCACCTCCCCCGCCGCCGTCGCCCAGCCACGTCCACCCTCATGCCTCCCCATCGCCTCGACCACCCCGTGCTTTCTCCCCGCCACCCCCACCGGCTCCGGCACCATTGTTTGTCGGTCACCGACGCCACACAGCCGGCTGCCACTCTATACCGCGATTTTTCTAACTTAGGCTCTGAAGGCCCCTCTTCACGATGGAATATGTCACGATATTTCGCGTCTTTCTCAACTGTGGCCGCTAGATATCGCATGATCTGGACTGTATCAAGCACTGCTTGCGATCATTAGACTTCTAGCGGCACCACTCAGAAAGACGCGAAATACCGCGCGATATTCCATCGTGGCCACAGGGGTTTGAGAGGCAGAGTTAGAAAAATCGCGCTATACTCGTCGCCGCTGCCGCCGCCGTCTTCACCATCCCCACTCCCATCCCCGTCCCTACTGTCCGTTCGCCTCGACTACGACGCGGCCAGCGGCAGCTGTCTCAGCGTCACCTCGCCTAGACCGCCCATGCTGTTCTCGACTCCGTTCCCCCCTCCCCGCCACAGCCCGCCCTCCACGGCCGCCGCCGCCTGAAAAGACGCGGGAAGGCGCCCTTTCCGCCTGCCGCGCCGGCTGCCGCTGTTATTGGTAGCATCTCGTCGCCCGGCTGCCGCGCGCACCGACAGCCGAGCGGGCGGACGTGCAGACAGACGGCGACGCGCCAGCAGCCGTCCCCGCGCCGGCCCCCGCGGCCTCTGCGTGGCCCCCTGTCAGGCCCTCGAGCCGCCACGCCCCGTCCCGCCACTGCTCCGACCCGCCCCCGCCCCGCTAAGTCACCGTCACGCGCCGCCCCCGCGCCGCTCGTCCCCCGCCCCATCCCACCCCTCCCCGCGCCGCCTTCGCGCCGATCCCGTGCCACAACCGCGCCGACACCGCCCCGACCCTCCCCTGCCCCGCCCACCCCCCCGCCGCTCACCGTCGCTCCCGCGCCGACCCCGCTACGTCCTCGCGCCACCCCTCCCCCGCCCACCCCCCCCCACCCCCGCACCACCCCCGCTACGTCCCGCGCCGTCCCCGCGCCACCTCTCCCCCGCCCACGCGCCGCCCCCTATCCAACCACCCGCCGCTCTCCGCCGCCCCCGCGCAACCCCGGCACGCCCCAGGGCCACCCCTCCGCCCACACTCAGCCCCGCACCGCCCGCGAGTCGCCCCCGCGCCGCGCCCGCCCCACCCCTCCCCCGCACACCCCCCACCACCGAACCGCCCCCGCTACGTCCCGCGCCGTCCCCGGGCCACCCCTCCCCCGCCCACGCCCCTCCCCCGATCCGCTCCCATGCCGCCCCTCCCCCCGCCCACCCCCTGCCACCGCCCCTCCCCCGATCCGCCCCCGCGTCGCGCCAGCCGCCACCGCTGGCGCCGCCGGATCCCAGGGGTTGCGCCTGACAGGTCGATTTCCCGCGCGCCTCCGAGAGCGATGCGTCTGTCCCCCGGCGCTCAGCCGCCCCTCCCCCACCCCGCCCCTCAGCTGTCTCTTGCGATTCGCGCGCCTCTTCTCCTTTTTCCCCGTTGTGGCCTAGCCCCCGCAGTACTTTGGGCCAACTAAGAAATAATAGGTTGTTTTGCACGCGCTGTAGTTAGTTAGCAGATTTTGCACGTCATAGCGGATAGCACTAGCGATCTTCTGCGCAGTTTAAGTTTCGCATCACTTTTGTGGATCTGGGCACGCGTAGAAGATCGATTGTGTCCGCTACAGCGTGCCAAAATTCTCCACTGTTCCGGAGATAGTTGCGTTGAGGAACAGATCGAGTGGTCGATCACCAGCAATGGATATTTCTAATGAAAAATGTATTGTGGCGAACAAAGTAAATGATTTTTTGTTATCGTGTTGTAGATTTACGATTCGTAAAATTATTCTGAAGCTAGAAGGACCAAGTCTCCCATATCGAAACTCAATTGATTCTAAAAAATGGATCGATCACAATATCATTATAAAAGATATGAAAAGAGTGATGAGATTTAAATATTAATTGAGGATTCCGCGAAACAAGGAAATATTAAGATTCATTATTTGAGTAACGATGAATAAGCTATATCTCAATATTGCTTCTGGTGACGCAGTAAGTAACGCCTTTTAAACATGCTGAATGGTCTGATCTAGATTAGTAGCATACTCTATTTCGTCCGTTTTATTTGTCAACATATACAGATAACAAATGCAACGACGTTTATTGAAATAATTTAACATTGAGAAAATATATCCCTGATTATTTTCATGTATCAGCGTTTTTGTTTTACTGTCTCTTAAGATGATACTTCAAGGGAGATGTTTGTTTTTCATGCTTTAAGAGAGCGATTTTCGAGATCGCTGTTTGTTTCTGTAATATTATCTTTACATTTTTAGATTGTAGAAATAATATAACTATTGGACTTACGCATGATTTATAATATTCATTTTGTAAGTTATCATTTTTACTTGCGATTTTTTTCGGTAAACACACCACACGATATTCAGAACATTTAGAGGACCTCAGAGCATTTAGATTCATTTAGGTGTCATTCAACTGCAGAAGACCCTAAACTACATGGATGATGATCTATTGACACCTACAATGATCTTGGAGACATTGTAGCGAAAACAATGCGCTTCTAATTTTGCGTACGGGGAGTCCTTCAATTCGATGTTTATAACAATGCAGTTGGAGAATCTCTTAATTAAATGCATTGTTCTTACAAATTCATAGTCCTTATTTGACACTTTGACGGCAGTATTTCCTTTCATGTAGTAAATACGAATCCAGAAACCACCTACGACTCGGCGACTTACTATACGGAGCTCTTCAGTTGTAATGCCTTCCCATGGAATATCCATAAACGCATCAAGGAGCAGCTGATCCCGTCCGAACCGCAGAGCCCCCCGCACAGCCGTCCACAACCCCTTGTCCCTCCACCGGATTACCGTCCGTTCCGCCAGCGTTTGCCTCACGCCGCCCGCGCAGTCATGACAGGCGCCGTAAGATGTCACTTGCCGCGGGGCCTCGGGGGGCCTGCGCCGCCGGGGCGCGATCCCAGGACAGGTAAGCGAGAAGCCGGGCCGGCGCCCGGGGACAGGGGCGGCGCCCCCTGCGGCCTCCTGGGACGCGTGGGCGACGCTCTACCTGAGGAGGCCGTGTAGTGCCCCACGCGCCGCGACGCCCCCTCCCCGCCACCCCCGCCACCCGTCGCGGCGCGGCGCCGCGCCGCCGGCACGTCGGGACCCGTTGGGGGAGACGTGGCAACTGCGCCACGCTCAAGCGCGATTTACCCTTTCTCGAATGGTTCTGCGTGCACGGCACGGTTTCTAAGTCTATTTTCTCTTATACTTACTTACGAACGTTTATTCTATCTTCGTTTCTTCGTTGCACTCTTATTGTTTGTCTAGGAAATGGCGCTCACAGGTCGTATGCGGCCCGCTGGGTCTTTTTGTACGGCCCTCCACTGCTTTAAAAATTTTTATTATACCAACCAAATAAATACAATTTCACAATTCATCTTACTTTTATTTAACGATATATATTCATTTTCTTGTTGTATGTATATTAATCATTAAGTAAGTTGAAAAAAAGTCGTATCTAATAATATTTGTTTCAAAATAATCTCAACAGTTAAGGTAAAAACCATCTTAAATAATGGTGCGGTCCGCGGCTTAACTAGAATTGGATATGTGGCGCATAAGCCTTTCTAAGTTGGACAGCCCTGGTCTACTATATTATTTTTTGTAAACCTTGTTTACGCAGAGACCACCACACGCGGCTGTTTTGCAGCCGAGTTACCCGGTTCCGCTACAAGACAGCGTTTCTTAATCCGTGTGATGAATGCAGAGTACTCACAGGGGTTAGGCTCAAACTCATGGCGATGCAAGTGGGAACTGGATGTGTAAGCTAGAATGTTTGATGGAGAGACTTGATTGCAAGGCAAGGGAAATGGGTGAAACTCAAGAAAATCGGGGATGGGAATGCTCTCTGCTGTCTCGGTGACGCAATGGTCGAAGGCCGTGATGCCGATGTTTCGACCATCGTTTCGTGGTCTTTCTCACGGCTAAAATGCGACCATGACAAGAGGAAGACCAGGACAAGATGGTCAAACGTCCACATATGACGCTTGCACGCGGCCTCGCGCGGACAATTAAGAGTATTTTCATGGGTCTGGTCGAGGAAGACTTCAACGTCCGCCAAACCCGTGTTGTCCACAACTGCCACTTGAAGTGAACAGAATCTGAATCCTGATACACAGAGGTATGTTCCTAGCGTGGCCACAACCACACACTCGATCTACACAGGGGTGGAAGATGACACATCTATTTACTACGTATTGCTCGGATCGCCTTTATCGTAGAGAAGTCCATTAAAAATAATCACATTATTTCATATTTCATCCATCATCAAAAACACAGACTGATTTACATCGCCAATTATCTTCACTCTCTTTTTTTATTCAAGGTCGCATCAAATACTAGGTCAATAGCGACCACTATTCGATTTATCGTTATGGTATGAGGATGAAACAATATGGTGAAGATAGGGGATGAAAGGACGAACACATACCTTTCCCCAGGCGGGACTCGAACCCGCGACCTCACTACAGAAGATCACTACAGCACTACTTTCTTAGCGATCTCGGCCACGATGCCGACATTTCCACTCTTTGTTTTGCCAAGATTTTTGATTATTGGACTTGAACGATCAATTTTCATCAAGGACGATAATTTTACTTTCTCGCGCTTAAAAAGGAACTTCTTAGGAAGAGAAAGTTATGTAATGTTGCGAAAAAAACGGCGAATTTTTGAGATATTGAAACGTGTTAGTCGTAGTTTCCATTCCGCAACAACTAGTTGGGAGCATTCTTTTATTATACAAGTTTAGAATTCGCAATTCTTGTAACGTAGTGAAGATTTTTTTAAGATGATTTTTTAAGATTTCGAGATGTTAATTTTTTTTTAATTTTAAAAGATAATTAAATCTTTGTATTGTAACTGAGATTTGTAAGGAAGTTGTCTGTGTTATGTAAGGACAATACATTATTAAAAGATTTGAAATTATTTTCTCTATATTGCACCGGGTGATTTTCTCTATTACATTCGAAACACTAATAATTACTTGAAACCGTTTTAACTTAATTTGATTTCGAGTCCTACTCTTTCAAATGAATGACAGAATGTACGTTATTACTTTTAATGTTCTTCTCTACGATAATATAGAGAACGTATATTAACACAAAACGTATATTATCACATAACTAAATTACATTTATTTACACACACCAAAATATGTAAATATAATAATGTATGTAATAATATGTATTTAAGAATGATCAATTCGAGATCATAAATGGATGAAAATTAAACTAAAAATTGTTGGATGCTGATACAATGCAAGTTCCTATATGTGAACTAGGTTGAACAAGAATAGTGCTCAAAATGCACAACTTTCTTGCAAACTGAATTATGCATAGAAAGCTTCCTCACTTCACACGAGTAGTTTTGAAATCTTCAATCGTTCTTCGCGCATCTCCTCTCTGCCAGAAAGTTCTTCGATTTGCTCGCAGTCGTAAGAGGTCTGAGGAATGCGAGATATGCTTCGATCGAACGACACGGAGTTCATTCTACATCCCTCGGCAGCTGCAGAGAAAAACATCCCATTGTGTGACGTCTCCACGAGGGTCTCTCGTTGGGACGGGGTAAAACATCTCCCATCACACACACACACACACACACACACACACACACACACACACACACAATATTTTCAAATACCTTCGTTTCATTTTTTACTAAAGGTACTTTAGTAAAACATCACCATGATATTTATTCGTTTTGTAACATTCAGACAAACACTGTGGTTCGTGCAAAAATAATCATACGAAAAGTCCTTCTTTAGTCAAAGTAAAACATGCATAAGAAAGGAACATTACAAATCAACAACGCTAACAGCGGGCATATATAGGAGTAATAGCCATCTCGAATTTTCATATCTAACGTAAAGGATAGGCACATTGCCTTCCTCCAGTTATTCTTACCGCCACCGCCACCGCCACCGCCACCGCCGCCGCCGCCGCCGCCGCCGCCATCGTCTCCATGACTGCCGTTGTTTATTATGTTTAAATTCAGAGGCTGTTCAATGCCACCTAGACACTAGTATGCTTTAGGTGTATGTATGTTTTAGGTGGCATTGCGCTGTTATTAAATTCTGTGTTCACGGGGTAAAAGTTCTTAAGTCCACTTTTGGCGAAATTGGGTTAAGGTGTGAAACTACAAGTTAAGTATTTTCATTTTATTTTAGTAAAACGACCGAATTCAAATGTTGCCTCCTTAACGAGAAAAAAGGCATTCGGAAATAGCGTTGAGCATAGGAAAAAGCGTTGGCTTAATAATGAAAAACTAAGATTTTTGACTTAAGAACGTTTACTCCGTGACCACAGAATTTATGAGTAGCTTCGGCATACTTTGACTTATTAATCTAGCACATTCACGTTGTTCGTTTCTTTTCTTCAATAAATCAATAAAGAATTTGTCGTGGTTGAAACTAGTTGTAAAATTCCTCAGGCATTTAAATCAGGTCAATAATCAGGTCTATAATCTTGTTTTTTAAATTAAATGCTCATGCAAATTCGGTTTTTGTTTCTGAAAACTTTAAGAATAAATAAAAAGAAAAATAATATTTCCTAGGACGTGAATAATTATAGAAATATACTCACGTATGAGTAAGCTACTTGCATACCTGCAGAAAATAAATTAATTAGCTTAGAAAGAATCTCGTTTTCTCTTCGGTCACAAACATTTTGTTATTCTATAGTTTATCTAATATTTAAAATTGACATGATATATGCAGATACAGTTACTTGTAAACAGTGAAAATCTTCAACACAATCATAGATAAAATACAATTAAACAGGGAACAAGAATTTTAAAAACTTGCAGCTCTTTTAAAATAGCTTTAAAAAATCTAAACATTCGTTATAATTATTTTTACTTATCATCCTTAGCTTTGAATAAAACGTGTTAAGAGTGAATCATTTTTTCTAAAAACGGTAAAAAATAAAACTTCCGTTAATTCAACATTTAAAATATGTTTCATTTCTGTTATTTTCTGGGATTCTATTTAATACACTTGCACATAATAAGGCAATCCAGTGATTTCCACAATAATTTTAAGTGCTTCATCTGCAAACAAAACCTTGTTTCCGATTTAACAAAATTAATATATAACAGTTTTCAAACGGAAAATACATTTTCATGAGACGAATGGTTATTACACAAAACATTTAATAGTAATAAAGGGAGTATTTTTTCCTAAATGGAAATTTGAAATGAATTGAATACATCACCTTTTTTTTCTTCCCACCCCGAGTATTGACACCTGTCAATAATTCTTCATATCTGTCATTTTAGGAGCCGTTAGCGTAAGTTTAATTCCGTCTTCTTTGTAACTATATCGTGAGACATATGACTGCCTATGCAAATGAACTGGAACACCGTTGAGCAACCGTGAGCGTTCTGTTCTGCTCTTGTAATGTCCGTGGCGCAGATGCGGCCTGCACTGTGTCGCAGGCTTTTTGCTTCGAGGACACATAGAATCCATTAGGCCAGGAGAATTAATCAAAATAAATTTAGCTCCGAAATATAAAAGCAATTACTCATTAAAAACTACTCCCGGGCCCGCTCGCTTTCAATGTATCAAAATATTATTAAGATTTTAAAGTGGAAACCGTTATATTGGAAACCGGATGGTGCTTTAAGAGGCGTCCAATTACAGGCACGAAAGCTGTCGCATTGATACTTCTTTACTGCATCAGTTGCTCTGCTGTTGCTGGGCGATGTTCTTTTGTTTCATTGTTACGAAGCTTCCCCTCCCGCTCCGAGACGATATTGTTATGATTGTGTATTATTTAATTTGATCCGCGTGCTTTTTGTTATTGACGATTCCCCGATAACATCGAAATACTCGAAATATTTCGTAATAAATTCCATCGGTGAGAGGGGGGGGCTTCATATTAAATTCTAACCGGAATTCGCAATCGGTGTTGCGCGGGCTTCAGTTGTTTTTCCAAATCGTATCTCCCCGCCACGCGCCACCGTTCTGCTCCGAGGGTCGGCTGATCGGGAAGGGGAAGCGTTCATGTACGCGCAGAAATGAAGGCGGAGGGATGACGGCGGCCAGGGCGGGGGAGGGGAAGGGGAGGGAAGGGGAGTTGTGAGGAAACTTTATTGCCGCCTTCCCCAATCCCTCCGGCTGTAGAAGCAGCCGCCTTGCCGGCTCGGGCTAAAGTTTTCTGATTTAACTACTCCGCCGAGACGAGCAGCCAGCGGTGGCGGCAGCGGTGTGTTTTTATTTCGAATGGCTTCTGGGAGCTTCCACGCTTCGCCACCCTCTGCGCTGGGGGCGGGGAAACCTCTGCATCTTATCAAATGAAACGCCCGCATACCCCCGCGAGAGCTGCCTCTCTCATTCCGCCCCTGCCCAACCCCACCCCGCCCCGCCCCGCCCCAACCCCGCCACGCCCCAACCCCGCCACGCCCCGCTCCGCCCCGCCCCGCCCCGCCCCGCCCCGCCCCGCCCCGCCCTGCCCCGCTTCTCACCACCTCTCTCCGTCCCTCTACCCCGCAAACGCCGCTGTTCCGTGGGTGGTATGCGTAGAAGAGCAAAGGGCTATTGGGAAATGGTGACACACATGTCAATGAATGGCTTTCATGTTCTACTTTCTTGTATAAGTTGCTCTTGTATAAGAAACTTAGAACAAGGAAATTTTTCAGTGTGTATGCAATGCTCATTTTCTTCCGATTACATTGTCTCGTCACCTTTCGATACATTAATGGTGTTCATCTTCAATCATTAAGAATACTTTATTAAGTTTCAGAACTATAAAAACAAGATGTGTTATAACTGCTTTGCAACTCACCTGATAAATAATTTAAAATATTTTCAACTGGAATGATGTGTTAATGAACGACATTTATATATGAAACGGAATGTCAATGGACGAAATGTCAATATTCTTCTTTGCAGTGTAAGAAAAAGAACCAATAGTAAAATATTGCTCAATATTTCGCAAATAATGCTTAAGAACACATTTTATACTGTACGTATGTAGAGGTCCATTGCTACTAAGTTTTAATGGCTTGAACCAGTATGGTAGAGGAAATGACATATTAAAATAATGTGGAATTGTGCAAAGCAAGTATTCAGAGTTGTTTTAGAGGATTAATATTATTCACATGCGTGTACTGATAATTAAAAGAATTCTAAACGCTAAACTAAAACTTTGAACCTGTGCCACAGTAATACATGAATATTTGAATTAATACATTGTTTCAAAATACCACTTTTCAATATTTACAAAACCGGTAATATTTACAAAAACAAATAACTGTAAATAAATTTTTTTGAGTAAAAGGAAATCTGAAGAAGACTTTTACTGTCACAAACGCACTATTTCAAATACTAACTTTTGTAAGTATTATATATAAACCAGTCATGAAATTCTCATACAAAAAATTAATTTTCTACTCGGAATTTTATTTATACAAATAATGCATCCAGTCTTATCTTTATTTATTGACTCTTGAGCTATTATATCAACGAGAATATGTCCATAGAAATACGGTACTTAAAAAATAACCTCTACTTCATATTACGCAAATTTTTCTTCCTCAATGTTTTTGCAATCGCCATTAATCCTGTGCTTACAAAGGGAGCAGTATAGAATTTCCCCGTCGAGCTGAAATAATGGAAACTACACGTCATTTGTTAGTCGGTGGGCCACTCAATAAAATTCCTCGTATAATTAAAATTCCATGTTGTTTTTCATTAACGTATTACGTTACTGAAGAGTATGAGTGCCGTTGTATTTTAGCATAGTGAGGAAGTCTGGTAATGAACTCTTTAAATTGCACTTGTTTCCATTATACGTATTTTGGGAGACGTTTGAGTTTCCCCAAATATATTCGACATTGGATATTTCAATTGAATAATTGTAGAGCTTATTTAATTTAAAGAATTTGCATGCCAGCAATTTCAAACATTTGTATAAGTAACTAATTTGAATTTGCTTTGTTTCAGGTAAGCTCCACCGAAAGAGATAAAGGACGAAATTCTGTTAAGTAAGTTAGCATGACGTATTTAATTACTAAATTTATAATAAGTTTATTACACTTTAATTGTTACAAATCGCGCTGAGAAACTCAAAGCGGCAACACCGAACCAACGCCACGCCGAGCCGACACCGCTCCGGCAACAGCGTGCAGGAGGGTGGCGTAAAAATCCGTTACTGTGTTCGCAGGCAGTGTTTGGCAGGCAACCGCCGAGGCCACATGTTTCAAGCGAGCCCGTGCGCTCACAATTTACGTAAACCATTGTTCTCATCGGTATTTTGTACAAAACGTGTCATAGTCAGTCAAACGTGTCAAACTTCAACTACAGTAAATGTTCAATCATATCCAAATTGTGTTGTGACCACATACTAAGTACTGTGCGTGTGCATCAACTTCAAAACGAAGCAGAACGGAAAGAACAACTGAAAACTTCTCATCTTGAAATCAAGAATCACGATTGTATGTTAATTTTAAGTATCATAACATGTTGTACATCAAAGAAAAGTAAGTGTTAATTTTGTAATTTATATGTTCATTTGCCATTCAGATTCATGTAGTAAAGTCAATTTAAACTGCAAATATCACTTATTTAGTTATTACCATTCACTTCCTCATTTCTTTACAAAGTCATTATGTTTTTATCTGAAAACTCACTGTATCAGAACTACCAGAGATGAAACCCAGTAACCAAATTCAATTCCTATCATTGGTCACATGGCCACAATTGCAATTTAAGCAAAACAAACATCATTAATCCTACTATTCAAATAAGAGTATTATTGTTCCAAAACAAATGCATTTCAGATAAAAACATTGGTCCTCCTGGCATCGGATGTGAATCAGATATCATTATATTCAGTGAATGGCAGTAATCATAACGAAATAATTCCACTGAGATTTCACATCAGAGTGTTTTACAATGTGCATGTAGTATTCAAGACAACAGTACAGTGTTTATTACTATTCATGAAACTATTCAGTTAACATGTTTAAAAGTGTTACAACTCACATGCATACAATACCAAATCATAATCAGTGTTCAGTAACATTTATTTGTGATAATAATTTCATGTCAAGGTGTTTCTATAATTTATGTATGTACATTTTTCAATCCAGCAGTATAGTATTCATTAGTATTCTTTAAAAGTGGCAAGTAACATTTATTGGTAAATGAAGGGTCATGTCAAAGTGTTTTTATAATTTATGCATGTATAATCTTCAAGTCAGCAATATAGTGTTCATCACCATTCATTAAACTAATCAGTCAACATTTAAAGTTGCAATTCACATGCATACAATATCAAAGTACATGAACAGTGTTTACTAACTTTATTTATGACTGAGGTTTCATGTCAAATGTTCATTTATAAGTTATACATGTACAGTTTCAATTCAGCAGCATAGTGTTCATTAGTATTTAGTAAACTTCAGCATGTAACATTGATTTGTAAGTGAGGTGATGTTAGATTAAGGCAAGTTATTTGAACGTGTTATCAGTGTTATAAGGTATCAGACTAACAGTTATCAGTGTTATCAGAGGTAAAGTGTCAACAAGGTGTCCCCTGATAGACAAGCAGTAATTCAACTTATTAACAAACATTATTAAACATCAGACATTATTTACATTCAGTACTTCTTCGGGGGCAGTACAGAAGGTGATTTAAATCATTAAAACAATTAGTGTAGAAATACTAAAAACACTGTGGTCAAAATGTCGAAGGCAGAAAGACTAGCTAGGAAAAATCTTGTTGATAGGCGAAACGTAGCACTTCAGATTTTCAAAAGTAAATGCACGTGGTTGCATAACTTTACCATCATAGATGAAAACTCACATTACAAGTTAATCAATCTATTAACTAATCTCAAAGAATCGTGGAACGAACTCAAAGTGGCTCAAGAATCTCTTGTTAGTGATGATGAACTTACCATAGAACAGTTTCTACAACTAGAAAATGAACATATTGACCTTATAACAGAAGTTGAACTACGCATAAAAAACTCACCATTCGATAGGCAGACATCAAACACTCCACCCCCAACTGTGCCAACTAATTCAAGCATGCTTCCACTCAATGAAGTTCATTTAGGATTACGACTTCCAGCATTGCAAGCACCAACTTTCAACGGTGAATTTTCACAGTGGACAAAATTTAGGGATATATTCAATAAACTAATCCATGAAAATGTACATTTGACCAATGTAGAAAAATTTCATTACTTGGAAAATGCTCTCACAGGCGAAGCTCAATCAATCATTAGCAATCTAACCAACACTTCAGAAAATTACCAAGTAGCATGGCAACTAGTGAATGAAAGATACAACAATCCTCGTAGATTAGCCTCTTCGTACATAGCTAATTTTGAATGTCCTCCAGCAATTAATTTAAAGGAACCCCATTCAATTCAGAGATTCTCAGATCATTACATGGCCAATTACAAGGCATTGCAAGCATTAACGTTACAAGTACCGGCAATCGAACTTATGGTCATCCACCGTATGTTAGCTCATTGCCCACCAGAAATAGCTAGAGAATGGGAGAAACAGGTAGCAACTAACGCCAATCCAGCAATTCAGGACATGCATAACTTTCTTGAAAGATTGTTCCGAATCGAAGAAAATTCCTTATCAAACCCGGGAATCATCCAACGACATCCAAACAGTGGGTCAGGAACCAAGATTACCGGCGAACTTTCAAAATTCGCAAAATGCCCATATTGCAAGGAATCACATTCAATTTTTCAATGTCAATCATTTAAATTACTAAATCCAGTGGACAGGCTAGCGCACATGAAAAAGAATCGACTTTGCTACAATTGCCTAAGAGCTAATATTGTAAATCATACCTGCAGTACAGCGAAATGCAAAACGTGTAACAAAAATCATCACACTTTGTTGCATGACTCATTTATAAAGAATTCTATCTTTCTTAACGTAGCAAAAACGTGCTACTGTACATCCAACAATCCAGACTCAGAGAAATTACCAGTCTCTCCTTCAGAAGGTTCAATGTCTTTAGGAGGAACAATTAGTCAAAATCATCAGCAACCACAACAAATCATGGCATGTCAAGCAGGATCATCAATCAAACCAACAATATTGCCAACTGTTAGGTTGCTTGTTTTAGATCAAAACAATGAGGCTCACGAGGTGTGCGCTTTGTTAGATAGCGGAAGCAATTGTAATTTGATAACGCAACAATTAGCCAACCAGCTCAAGCTAGCAACAAAACCAACAAGGCTTACTATCCAAACGATTACAGACAATGAAACTGAAGCATCATCCATAGTTAACGCAAAAATTCGATCAAAATTCTCATCATGGTCCTCAGAAAATACATATGTTGTAGTCAACAAGATCGCAAAACAGCTACCTTCAACCAACATCAACATTTCAAGATGGATAATACCCGAAAACATACTGATTGCAAATCCAAACGTTTCACAAACCAAACAATGTAGATATGTTGTTAGGAGCAGACATCACGGCACATGTCTTCATTCCCGGCAAGTGGACGCATCCCAAGCTACCATCATTAATCAACACAGTATTCGGCTGGACGTTCATGGGAAGCTATCAACCAGAAGAACAACAAAGGGAACCATTAATTTCCAACTTTATTGATTCACAACAAGTAAAAGATGAATTAACGCGGTTCTGGGAATTGGAAGAACTATCATCTGAAGCCATGCATTCTCCGGAAGAAATTTTCTGCGAAGAACATTTCAAAGCTACCACAAGCAGAGATGAAACGGGCAGATACATCGTTTCACTTCCAATCAAGCCAACAGCTCCACAATTAGGTGATTCGCGGAAACAAGCTTTACAACGATACGAAGCATTAGAGAGAAAATTTGAGCACAATGCTCAATTCGCAACAATGTACAAAGATTTCATGAATGAATATAAAGAGCTTGGACACATGCAGCCAGCTCCTCCAATCAACACAAATGAACGGAATTTCTTCTTACCTCATCACGGAGACCTAAAGGAACAATCAAGCAGCACAAAATTGAGAACTGTCTTCGATGCCTCCGCAAAAACGTCAAATAAGGTTAGCCTCAATGACATCTTGGCAGTAGGACCAGTGGTACAACCAGACCTATTAAATATTCTGCTGAACTTTCGAGTGTGGCCGGTTGGATATTCCGCGGACATCATCAAAATGTATCGACAAATAATAATGAATCCATCTGATATAAATCTTCTGAGAATATTTTGGAGACCGAATCCTCAAACTGCAATTCAAGAATTTCAATTATCCACGGTGACATATGGTACCGCATGTGCACCATACCAAGCAACTAAAACATTAAATCAATTAGCCGACGATGAAGCAGCTGACAATCCAATCATTCATGAAAAAATCCAAAACTGTTTCTACGTAGATAACATACTCACAGGAGCCAACTCACCTGAGGAAGCAATTGAACATTATCAAGAATTAACCAAAGTTCTAGACAAAGGTGGTTTTCATTTGCACAAATGGCTATCAAATTCTCAACAATTGATGGATATCATTCCAAACGAAAGTAAAGAAGTTCAAACGTCAACAATTCTCACAGAAGGTGTAAGTACATTGGGATTAACGTGGAACATCGCTGATGACGAAATTGCATTTAGCTGCAGCAACCAACAAATCTCAAATTCTCACCAGTTCACAAAACGAATGGTACTTTCCTGCATTGCAAAATGTTATGATCCTATTGGTCTTGCAGCACCAGTAATCATTCAAGCAAAAATGTTATTGCAAAAAATATGGAAAACGAAGATTGAATGGGACGACTTATTAACGCCAGAATTACTCATCGAATGGAAACATATATTCAATGATCTACAAAACATGAATCAACTAACAGCTCCAAGAAGTGTACGAAAGGATCAAGACACAACAGAAATTCAAATCCATGGATTTGCAGACGCCAGTTTATCAGCATACGGAGCTTGTTTGTACGTACGAACAACCACTGAGAAGGGAAAGGTACAATGCAATCTGCTCGTCGCCAAATCAAGAGTCACTCCAGTACGAGAACGAGCAATATCACATTTGGAATTGTGCGCAGCACTACTATTAGCGCGACTAGTCAAAAAGGTAGTGCCAAGATTACCAATAGTCGTCAATCGAATACATCTTTATTCAGACTCTACTACAGTTTGTGCATGGATAAAGTCACCTCATAAAAAACGAATACCGTTTGTGACTATAAGAACGTCAGAAATTCAAGAACTCACCAATCATTGTAAGTGGCATCACATCACATCTAATCATAATCCAGCTGATCTCATTTCACGAGAAACTCAACTATCTCAACTAAGAGACAACCAACTGTGGTGGCAAGGACCGTCCTTTCTTTTGCAGAATTCTCACCCAAAGATCATCACTACGCTTCTAATAGCAAATCTTACTGTCTGCACCCATGATTCGGGGGCAGCAGACTTCTTAATCAGGGAAACATCGAATCAATTACTGCAACTGATTGAAAATTGCTCAAGCTACAACAAGGTTCTAAGAAGCATCGCACTGTGTGTACGCTTCATTCACAACTTAAGGTACCCAAAGGCTCGCATCAATCCACCCATATTGCCGGCACAATTGCAAGAAGCGGAAGAAATTATCTGTAAGATAGTTCAAAATCAAATTTACAAACAAGAATTGACAGCACTAAAGGCTAACAAGCCCATCCATCATCAAAGTAAAATCAAGTCATTAGCTCCAGAACTACATACTGATGGATTATTAAGAGTAGGAGGAAGACTAGACAACACCTATCTTCCATTCAATACCAAACATCAAATCATTCTTCCATCAACTCACCGACTATCAAAATTATTGATTCGACAAGTGCATCTACAACTACTTCATGCAGGAACGCAATCAATTATGTCACAGATTCGTCAAAAATTTTGGATCCCATCTCTTAGACGCACTACAAAAGGTGTCATCAGATCATGCATACCATGTTTCAAACAATCTAAACTGAAACCACAACAATTAATGGGCCAGCTTCCAGCTCCAAGAGTAACTGTTTCACCAGCCTTCTCGCATTGTGGAATAGACTACGCAGGTCCAATTACTACTAGATTGGGAACACCCAGATCGAGAAAATTTACCAAAAGTTACATTGCTGTTTTCATTTGTCTAGCAACAAAGGGAGTACATCTAGAAGTAGTATCGGATCTAACTTCAGAAGCATTCTTAGCTGCATTCTTTCGAATGACAAATCGACGAGGCATTCCGTCTCACATGTATTCTGACAATGCAACGACATTCAAGGGAGCGTCAAAGCAATTAAAAGAGCTACTGTGCTTCCTGGAAAACAAAATAATACAACATCAAATACAAGACGCTACTGCGCATTTAAAGGTCACGTGGAACTTCATTCCCCCACGCAGTCCTCATTTTGGAGGAATATGGGAAGCAGCAGTCAAAAGTTTCAAAAGAATATTCATACCTACAGTGGGTAATCGAATTCTTAATTACGAGGAACTAACTTCATTAGCATGTGGAATAGAAGCAATACTAAATTCACGACCGTTGGTTCCACTAACTGAGGATCATCAAGATTTCAATTATTTATCACCAGCCATCCTATTAAATCAAAGGCCATCTCTACTTGTATCATCAAAAGATTCAGAAATCAAATTAGACCACATTTCAAGATGGAAGAAAATACAAAACTTAACACAAATATTTTGGAAACAGTGGTCCCAAGATTACATCTTAACCTTACAAAGGAGGAATAAGTGGCATTCATCTCATCCCAATCTCACGGAAGACACAATAGTACTCCTTAAAGAAGACAATTTACCACCAGCAACATGGAAGTTAGGAAGAATAAGCAAAACGTACCCAGGAAGAGACGGAAAAGTAAGAGTAGTCGACGTCACTACAACATCAGGAATCTACAAGCGCAGCATTAGCAACATTTGTCCTTTACCACAAGAAACCCAAGACAGCCATTTGTAACACGCGATTCGTAACAATAATTGATTTTTCAGCGCTACGCACTGACGGGGGCAGCATGTTACAAATCGCGCTGAGAAACTCAAAGCGGCAACACCGAACCAACGCCACGCCGAGCCGACACCGCTCCGGCAACAGCGTGCAGGAGGGTGGCGTAAAAAATCCGTTACTGTGTTCGCAGGCAGTGTTTGGCAGGCAACCGCCGAGGCCACATGTTTCAAGCGAGCCCGTGCGCTCACAATTTACGTAAACCATTGTTCTCATCGGTATTTTGTACAAAACGTGTCATAGTCAGTCAAACGTGTCAAACTTCAACTACAGTAAATGTTCAATCATATCCAAATTGTGTTGTGACCACATACTAAGTACTGTGCGTGTGCATCAACTTCAAAACGAAGCAGAACGGAAAGAACAACTGAAAACTTCTCATCTTGAAATCAAGAATCACGATTGTATGTTAATTTTAAGTATCATAACATGTTGTACATCAAAGAAAAGTAAGTGTTAATTTTGTAATTTATATGTTCATTTGCCATTCAGATTCATGTAGTAAAGTCAATTTAAACTGCAAATATCACTTATTTAGTTATTACCATTCACTTCCTCATTTCTTTACAAAGTCATTATGTTTTTATCTGAAAACTCACTGTATCAGAACTACCAGAGATGAAACCCAGTAACCAAATTCAATTCCTATCATTGGTCACATGGCCACAATTGCAATTTAAGCAAAACAAACATCATTAATCCTACTATTCAAATAAGAGTATTATTGTTCCAAAACAAATGCATTTCAGATAAAAACATTAATGTTACCCTTAGAGCAGATTTTCATTATCGCGCCTCTGCGTTTCGAAGACAAGTCTCATCAATATTGCTTTCTGCAATATGTCTTCATCTACCCATCTAAACACAAGAATATTTGCTCTGTCAAGAAAATGAAGTTCCCTTGTAATATCTGTTTGCAGTTCGTAAGCTTCGTGACAGGGACTACATTATTCCATCTTGTCACCCAGCCATAAAATACGACATTATTATCTCATACATTTTATAGCGGAAACATGAAGGGAACAGTTATAGAGAACGACTTACATGTAGTGCCTTGGCTGATATCCTCAGTCGTTGAGGACACGCAGTTTATGCGCGGTATAAGACGTTTGCATCTGGTAATAAAACGCGGTTTCAGACGTTTTCCGCGGGAGGGCGTAGCGTGTGCACGGCGCATGACACGTAGAGGGTGGCAGAGGTCGTGTCCAAGGCGATTACGCTGCATCGCAGTCAGCTGTTCGTGACGGAGGGGATGCCAGCAACGGGATGTAGGCGGTACATTGTTTTCGAGAGTCGTATGGTTTTCATAATTTACAGCGTAGATCAAGGGCACATACAAAAAAAGATCAATGAGTTTACACAAACATTTCGATTTGTCTTAAGTTACATGAATGTTGTCTTCTTTGTGTGGGTATTTCATTATTATTATTATTATTATTATTATTATTATTATTATTATTATAAAACTACTTGGTTTGGGGAAATTTTAAAAGAAAAAGGTGTCAATGAGGAAGACTGGAGAGATAAATAAAAGTGGAGAGAGACGATAAAAGTGCATTAGATTATATCTTAATAAAATTATGGAAACAATGATGTATTTATTCATTGTAAAACTTCATTAATAATAATAATAATATTAATTCTTCTTCTTATTATTATTATTGCGATTATTTCTTTTTTTATAGTTTTATCGAATGAATTACGCTTTTGTACGGTAGAATTTTGCATGAAATTAAAATTTTCAGTGAATGTGTGTTTGTAAGAATATCATTTCCTAAATAGTTACATTTTGACAGCAGCATTGATTATTAATAAATAACTACATTTGTATTCATATATTTGTGAATATTGTTAACCCCTGCAGCTACAATCAGGTAAAAGTTGATAAAAAACAAACAATATTTCATTATATTTCAATTGATACCGTCCAGTATGCCACTTTTGAAAAACAACTATTGTTATCACAGTCATCATGATGGATTAATTAAAAACAAAATGCCAAAAAATATGTAGGCCTACCAGGAAATTCCCATTGATTCTTTTTTGGTTGTTCGAGATTTACTTCCTACTATGGGACTTTTGGACATTTCCGGGAAGGGAATAGAGTGAACATTTTAAATTGGTTTAATCAAATTATTCAGAAAGAATTGTATATGTCCAAATCATTCTTTTTTGAAAGAGACAAATGTGGTTGTTGGGAGATTCGCAACTCTGTTTTATGTGTTCCTCCTGACAAATCTTTGGAAAGTTTACATTCTATTGTTCGTCTCTTCTGGAAGGAAAACATAGTCTTCCGCGTCCGGAGTCAATTGATTATTGTCGTGAACTTCAAGCACAACATTGAAAACTTTTATTGTAGGGTACGATTGTAAATGGTCCCTTTACATACTCTCTGAGTAAATAATATCGATTTATTATTGCAGCCCTAATGAAGGTCGAATAAACAGACCGGCAATGTATGGTAGCTAGTTATTTGTATCGACCTAAACTCAGTAACCACACAACATACGTATATGAAATAGAAAAGACCCATTAGTATCACTGTAAGATACCCTACTCCAAACTAAACCACAAATGTTCAATAGTCTGGTATTAAAATTCTTTTGAGACGTTCTAACGTCTAGATTGCAATCAGTGATCTACCATCTCAATAAGAGTATCACAAGGTTTTTGTTTTTACTTTCTTTCTTTTTGTAGTATATTTATTCCGAACAAAGAATAGTCCAATGTAGCAACGGAATTACAAAGAACATAACACAAGCAACTGGCATTCATAAACTATACTTTTTAATAATGTGTGTAAGGTATCAGCAATTGCTCCTTAGCCAGAAGGCCGTATCTTATTAATAGTCGAAAATTACTAAAAAAAATAAGATGTTTTCTGTGACTATCTTAACTGAAATGGTCTGAGCCAAAAGTGTCAAGGTCTCCGTGATGAGACTTAGGAGGGCAGCGACGGGGGGGGGCGGTCGGGGTGCGGGCGACAGAGGTCGTGACCGAAGCGATTAAGCCGCATGGCAGTCAGCTGTTGCGGACGGAGTGGAGGCGAGGCGAGCGTCGGGAGGTGGAATTTATGTTTGGAGCGCTCCCGCCGAGTGGACGAGTGGCCGTGGCTTTGACAGCGCCCGTGACGGATGGCCGTCTGCGCAGGGAGGCAGGGAGCGCGACGCGACGCGACGCGCCGGTGGGGGGGGGGTGCGGCCGCGGGGGCAGCGACGCCGCCAGGAAGAGGAGAGGCCTCCGAGTGCGGATGTCGGAGAGCAGGTCGCGTCTTGGCGCGGGGGGGGGGGACGAGGGTGCAAAGTGCTCCGGAGGTGTGGAGATAAGAAATCGGCGGGCTCTGAGGATGCATGAATGGGGTATTCTCTCTCTCTCTCTCTCTCTCTCTCTCTCTCTCTCTCTATATATATATATATATATATATATATATATATATATATATATACATAGAGATACATACATACATACATGTATACAGGGTGATTTTTTTATCTCGAGACAATAAATATCTTGAAAACTAAGAATCGTATCAAGATATGTTTCGAATAAAATTTGTTTGTCTCAGACGGGCCTATAGAAAATCAGAATTCGCTATAAAAAAATAGGGGTTCCCATTTGAAATTCGCAAGTTGCCCCACCCCTCAGCCCCCGGGGGTGGAGGTGGCAGGTCCAGATTGGTATCATCCAATAGGCCCCTCTGAGACCAATTTGTGCTCTTAATGTGTCGCTGGTTTATGTGCTCTTAATTCTGTTGTGACTTCACTACATGGCCCTGCAGAACAAAACTAAATAGTCACGTCAAATGCAACCTGCAATACTCAGTAGCATTTTGAATCTATATCGCTAAATAACTCCTAAACGAAGTGTCCTAGGACATTAAAAACTAAAATTTTGGCCTCAAAGAAACGTTTCTCACTCCGTAATCTACAGTATGAGACATTCATGAACATTCTATTACGTTTTGGTGGTCCGGCGCTTCTTGATATTACTTCAACTCCTCAGACATTTGCAGAATCTGCAACTAAATGTGAATGAGAAGAGAGAGGCAGAGACAGATTTGGATAGAGGCAGTGAGTGCCGAAGACAGAAGAAGGAGGGAAAGAGGGAAGGAGGGAGAGAGGGAAGGAAGGAGAGAGGGAGGGAGAGAGAGAGAGAAAGGGAGATGGAAGGGGAAAGAGCGAGATGAAGGGCAGAACAACGTCTGCCGTGTTCTGCTAGTATGTTTTAAAGGTGATGTAAGGTGATGACATTTGTGACAAATGGAAACGAGTATAAAAATGAACGCGTGATACATTTTAAAGAAGTATTTTTGACGTTTTCCAGTTAAAAATACACGAGAACCTTTCAATTGTAAATAATGTCCATGTTCAATATTAATTAAGCATTCAACATTTAATGGAAAGGAACGATCACTTTATACACAAAAAAATCGGAATTCACGGACCTACATAATTATAAATGTAGTGTAATTGGAGTTACTTTCAAGAATACCAAAGAAAGCAATTTCAAGTGCCTGATCCTCAATGTCAGAATATGTGATGTAGTACATGTTGATGTGAGGAACATTTGTCAATGCTAACGTCAATGACTTGCTGGTTTCTCCCTGTTGTACTTTTGGACTCTTATTTTCATTATTAGACGAGCAGAGATTAATATGTGCTTGGCGGAAAGGAAATGGGCTGTACTACCCATGGCTAAAATAAACCAAAAGTACACCAACCCCCAACAAAGACTAGATTTCCCTTTCCGCTTTCAGTGTGAAGTAGACTCAACGCCTATTCGAGGCTTCTCTACTCAGAATGGGCTGGCGTAAACTCAATCCGCCAGCGCCACCAAGAAACCCCCAAGGGGACAGCAGTGTCTTCATCCGGCCGCGGTGTGGCGTCGTTTCCCAGCGTGGAGCACAGCCGCGGGGGGGGGGGAGGCTGCGTAAGGGGAGGCAGGCCGCGCCGTGGAGGGGCGCGCCGGCCGATAAGGCGAGAGGCGGTGTCGGGTGGCGACCGGCTAATGGACCCGGGCGTCGCGCGGCGCGGAGCGGCCAGGCGCTTCGGTAAAACAATCTGCGACCGACCGGTCGGCCGAGGGGATCGGGCGCCCTCGATCGCAGCCGACGGCGCGGCGGCCGCCGATACTCTGGTGCGCCACCCCCGCGCAGCTCTCCGCTGATGGATTCCATCGGATGGGGTGTCGCAGGGACGCTGTGAAGGACCCAAATTAATTCGAACTTGCCTGAAGGAGCTTCCAAAGTGTCGTGAGTCCTTAGGTATAGATTGTTCATATTGCGAACAAATAGAATTATACTGCGATTTTTCTAACTTTGCCCCTCAAGGCCACTCAAATCCCATCTTCGCGATGGAATATGTCAAGGTATTTTGCATCTTCTCCAGTCGTTCCGCTAGATTTCGCATGCTCGCAACCGTATCAAGCAGTGCTTGCGATCATGCGACTTCTACCGGCAAGACCGAGAAAGACGCGAAATGCCGTGTGATATTCTACCGCAAAGATGAATATTGAGTGGCCTTGAGGGGCAAAGTTAGAGAAATCGCAGGATAGTAAGAAGATTTGTCAATGTGTATCGGATGTGTCATATCACGTGATTAAATTGTCGATATGTCGCTTACATGGCTTAAACTCTGGGGAAGAAGAAACCGAATTCGAAGTAGACCGACAAGACATTATTATAATTGGCGTTATTTTTTATTTTATTCTATTGTCAACGCCTCAATTTACCGGAAGTTCTGATTAACGCATTAAAAAGAGATTCAAACATCGCGACTATTCACTTTATTGGCGAGTCATTCAATTTTCACAATGTAATTTTAAAACTTCCCTACTTTTTCAACTGTCATTTAAAATCATGAACATTATTTCTGACGAGACAGCACAATACCGAGTTTTGTGTTTCGACAAATGAAGAGTCAAATCATAATGATTACCAGTTGTCAAAAACCAGAATAATAAATGTTTGTTCCTGGACCCCACGTACCTTACAATTAAAAACACCTAAATTGACTCTATTCCATTTTTTAGTGAAATAAAAATCGTCCCCTTTTCTTCCTGCCTCTCTCATGAATCTCGTAACCAATGAACCAAATTCTCTAGGCGTAAATGTCTAGACCAGAGCTTTCGAACTGGCGGCCCGCGGACCGCGACTGCTTTTAAGAATTTTATTGTAATAAACAAATACAATACAATTGCACAATTCATCTTATTTTTAATTAATTATGTATTAATTTTCTCGTTGTATGTATATTAATCAATAAGTAGGTTGAATAAAAGTTGTATCTAATATATAATTGTTTCAGTATTATCTCAGTGGTTAGGATAAAAACAGTAGATTTTGCAATTAGTTTATAATGTTAAGCTTTATTGCATAAGTACATGTTTTCAAATTTGTACGAATGCAATAATAAACGAGTTGCATACGCTATTTTTTTGCATGACTTCATTATAAATTTATAAGCGAATCAAACTTAAATTTGCGAAGAACTTTCCTGTGATGTCTCGGGTATTCGACGTCTGTGCGAGAGAACTGTGGTCGGCTGTTCTGTTTACCTCTACCTCCCCCTAATTCGCTGCGATTGGCTGAATGTGTGATGACGCAATCATTTCAGCCGTAAAACCTAATACGTCATCATTTGTGTCATTAACCGCCTGATTTTGAACGATATCTTGCAACAGAAAAGGTCGTTTATAATGCTGGAATACAAAAAAAATCTTTAAATTACGGTGCGGCCTGCGGCTTAACTAGAATTTCATACGTGGCCCATAAGCCCTTCAAAGTTGGACAGCCCTGGTCTAGACGATACGCCGCATCGTGAAATAAAATGACGAGAGCGGAAAGTTGGTGCAAGTGCCGAAGTGATTGTCCGCGTCGCGTCGCGGCCCCGCCAGTGGCGTGCAAGCGGCGCGCCGCGCGCACTAAGTCCCCGCGTCCCGCGGGACGCCGCCTCCGTCGTTCGTTAGCATCGTCCCGCTTGTTTACGACGCCCCGCCACGCCCCCCACCCCCACCCAACCCGCGCGCCCCGGCAGGAAATGAACCCGGCTCCGGCGATAACCCGGCGCGTGGAAAGCGGCTCGCCCGCCCGCCCGCGTGCACGACGGACGCGGTGAGGGACGGCGGGAGAGAGCGGAGGTGGGCACAACGGCGGTATGTAGTGGCATGGGAAGACCATTCGAGGTCGAAAGGTCAAGGAGAAGCGGAGAAGAACCCAAGATACAGTACGATTTTTCTAACTTTGCCCCTCAAGGCCACTCAAATCCCATCTTCTCGATGGAATATTTGACGGCATTTCGCGTCTTTCTCGGTCTTGCCGGTAGAAGTCGCAGAATCGCAAGCACTGCTTGATACGGTCGCGATCATGCGAAATCTAGCAGAACGACTGAGAAAAACGCAAAATAACGTGACATACTCCATGGGGAAGATGAGATTGAGTGGCCAATGTTAGAAAAATCGCAGTATAGTGCGATTTTTCTAACTCTGCCTCTCAAGCCCCTATGGCGACGATGGAATGTCACACGGCATTTCGCGTCATTTTCGGTCGTGCCGCTAGAATTCGCACGATCGCAAGCACTGCTTGATACGGTTGCGATCATGCGATATCTAGCGCCACGACTAAGAAAGACGCGAAATACCGTGACATATTCCATCGTGAAGACGGGCCATTAGAGGCAATGTTAGAAAAATCGCAGTATAAATGCAGTGCAGGGCTCAGTACCAAAAATGGTCCATCTGTGCAAACCGACTCGAGCAGTATCCTCGCAAAGGGGCCACGGATTGCACACTACCATTCCTTTTGCTTATCCTAAACCTCTTCCCTTACGTACACACACACACTTCCATGCATGACCCTTATGTCAGAAAACTTGAGCATGTCCCCGCTGGGTCGGTTCCTGGTTGGGGAAAACCTTGCTGGCGGACGAATAAGTCCGCTCCAGATCTCACCATCCAGCGGGAAGGAAAACCGCCATCTCCAGTCATAAAATAATTTACTACACTTACGGGACTAATGACCATAACTGTTGACGTACGCAGAAACCGGTTAAATTCATCGATACTGGTCCATTGACAACGGCTTCATTGTTTTGCGCTAATTACGACTAAAACGATATGCCAGTATAACGTTCTTTTGTAACTCTCAGTCGGTGTTGACATATACAAAATATTAGTGTAAAAGTGGGGTAGTATCATTGGAAGCGATGAGGAACAATATAATAGTGAACATGTCAGAATATCATATGCAGGTGTAATGGAACGGCAAGAGTTCAGTTGTCAGTTGCTTCGCCACGTACCGTGTAAGGGAAGAATCCGCGAAGAATGGGAAATCCCGAAGAATGGGTGCATCAACCTGATGTCACTGCACTACCTCTGACCGGCAGGATTTTCGACGCTAGCTTGTCAGCTAGGTCGAATTCACGTAGTTTATTAGACAAAATACGCTTAGAATTGTCTTAAGAGCTTATTTTCGAAGTTTCGACGTTTCCTGCCAAGACACCCTGTATATTTTGCATCGTGGCCAGAGCCGAGAAGACGGTTCAAGCAGAATGAGTCGTCGAAGGAAGGGACGTGGCTTTGGCGATGTTGTTGAGGCGGGAGGGAGGGAGGGAGGGCGGTCCCGCGTCCTGCGGTGCGGCGCGCATCTACTTCGCGGAGTCCCCACGCGCTCGTTGCACTTTGCAACTGCGTCGCCGCCGTCTGCGTCGTTGCATCTCCCCGAATGGAGCAGCACTGGCGTGCGGCAGCACGTGGCGCGTTCATTACGAGACCTCTCTCTCCGTCTGGGTCCCCAGTTTAATTACGTGGAAACATGAGACACGAATGTTAATTTTAGTACAAGTGTTCAGTAAAATTCTATTTGATGCCCTGCCTTGCCTCGTGATCATTTATATTCAAGAATATATGTATTAAAAATTTCAAAATCATTTTTCTGGTAAGGTCCTTTCGTCTAATTCGTACACGACGTAAGATGAACAATGGTCTATTACTTAAATTTAAAGATAAGCATTTGATTTTCATCTTATGAATGTAATTCACTATGCTTCTAAACCTTTATGGCATATATGTATTTTAAACGTCTCTAAATTTGTAAGATGATTTATTAGCGCTGTCAGGCAACGTAACATTCCTTGGATTAATAGAAATTGTGAATTGATCTCAAAATGTTTATAGGGAGCTATCCTTATAATTTGCATGGACATGTACAGAATTTTTGAACATAATTTAAGGGGGAGGGGGATTACACTCTGAATCAAATTTTATAATCTAAAAAATGAAACACCAATGCTTATCATTTTTGGTGTAAATTAAATAGGGACATAGAAATGTGAATGTAACACTAAAATGCCGCATGATGGAAGTTTCAAAATTCATCTTACGTAACTCAGTGTTTATACTAACGCCAGTTATTACGATAAAAATTGACGCTATATTTGTGCAATAGTAAAATTCAAATCAGTTCGAGGAGTTGGAACGAATTTTTCGAACATAAGATGATCAAAAACATCAAACTTTTGTCTATATGTTATTTATTTGAGCTAAAAATGAAACAGTTTTGAGGAAAATTTTATTCAATTTAATTTTATTAGTAATTTGTTTACAGGGTTAACCTATTACAAGTTAGTGTGTATATTCACAGCTCTGTCATAAAGAATTTCGTTACTAATAACTTTCTATAGCATAAGATAGTAAAAGATACAATAAAAATAACACAACAAATGTATGTAATATAGTAAAACAATAAAAAAATAATACAATAACATAAGATAAAAAAGAATTAAGACTAATTAATGAAGTTACCCGTAATATTAAACTGTTCCTCTCAAATTTCCAGAGTCTTGAGTTGAGCTACAACGATGGTCGTCATCGGTATCACTGACCCTCAAAACTTGTAGTATTTGTGTCAACCAACCAAGTTCTATTTTTCAGAGCGGAACGTAACTTTCTCTCTACTACGTGCCGGAGAAAATAGAAACGATATTGCAATGCCAATTCTTTGAAATGATAGGTAGCTGTGTCGTGGAAGTCTAAGCCGTCGGCAGCTCCCCGCGGTGCAGTCACCGCTGCAAGGAGCATGAGAAAGAGTACCGCGCTCCGGCCACGACGCACAGTGAGACCTAACAATAAGGCATAACACATTTTAAAACTTAAAACGGAAATTCAATTTTCAGACACCTACAAAGGAACTTTTTTTTCAAATGTATCATTTAATTCTTAGATGAGAAGGTCAGTTTATTAATATAATAATAATAATAATAATAATAATAATAATAATAATAATAATAATAATAAGCTCATAATAAATAAAACAAACTGTAAATAAAAATGTAGTCTCATCAGACTAGTTCGTATGGTGCTTTTTCAGCCATGGAGCATCCACAGTCATTGCTTTCAGAGGCTGGCAACAAATTTAATTGGTGACACGTGTGGCACAACCATTTCGTCAGCTACAAGATGACGCAATGCAGCAGAAAAAGTTCTAAGTAATCTATATATAAAAGAGAATATTGGTATTTATATATGAGCAAACCTCCAACACCCTTGGACCGATCTCCATGAAAGTTGGCACTTCTACGTGTTTTTTCACCTAGGAGGTTTCTGTGTTGTTAATTCTGTTGTAACTCCACTACATGGCGCTGTAGAACAAAACTACACATTCATGGCAAATGCAGCCTGCAACACACTCGGCAGCATTTTGAATCTATATCGTTAAATAACTCCTAAACGAGGCGTTCTAGGGCCTTAAAAACTAGAAACGTTTCTCACACCGTAATCTATAGAATGAGCTCTTCTTGAACGTTCTATTACATTTTTGCTGGTCCGGCGCTTCCCGATATTACCTCACGTCCTCAAAGACGTGCAGAATCTGCAAGTAAATGTGAATGAGGGACAGAGAGCGGCAGAGACAGAGACACAAAGAGTCAGACAGACAGGGACAGGGTGAAACAGACAGGGAGGGAGGGAGAGACAGTGAGAAAGGGAGATGGGAGGGGAAATAAGGAGATGAAGGGCACAACAACGTCTGCCAGGTTTTCTTAAAACAAAAATGTAGTCAGATTATAGTTTATAACAGAATACGGCTCGGATATTAAGTCCAACTTGGAAAGTGATAAATAAAGTTGTGTACTACTGTGTCTTTCCTGCTATGTAACTCCCTGATGCAGCTGGAAGGAATATTTGGCATTAAACTACAAGAAAATACCTATGAGTAAATTATGGTCGGTCTATGTCGTGTTGTAATAATTCTGTGCAATAGCTTGTGTGTTTCGATTGGAGAATTCTCGTGTAAAAATGCTAATATCTCAAAATGAATAAGTTACCTAAGCGATTGCGTTTTCACTTTCACAGGAATAAAATAGGTTTTACGTAAGCAAATACCCTCAGCTTAGTAATAACTAGAGCCCGGTAGTTAAGAAAGATGCCTTTTTCTTATTGTTACTATTTCATAACTTTTAACAATAGGAATCACTCAATTGTACTTTTGGAGTTATTTTAGTAGATTTTCATTTTGGTTTTGTGCCTATTTTAGCTTCTGATGCCTACTTTTACAATTTTGTATTATTTTTGCCTTTTTCTGCCTTTTACGTCATTATTTTGTTTTCTTTCTCTCCTGACACCGATCTCGAACAAGCTGAATATATATCCTTAAGCCCGGCCAACACGAAGGCACTGTCGGATTTTTGTCTTTTTGTAGAAGCAGAGGCTGTACTAAAAATCTAAATGAAAAAGGAAGATGATACCAGTCAAGATTTTTTATATTACACAGGCTTTGTTCACTCACGAGAGACTTTTGAGTATGACCTGTATGATATACCGTTCTCTGTATTCATAACAGTTCCCAGTATTCTCAGTAATCTGGGGATTACAAAAGAGCAAAGAACGAAAAATTTAACTCCGTTTGCAGTGAGGCCATTTCAAGATTGAAAACGGAGTCAACAACAGCATTTCGAAGAGACGGCGATGCGAATAGGAGTAAAACAAATTCCTGGCCATCAGACCGACCATGCGGTCATGTGGAATCGAGATTACTACGAAAACATCGTTTCCTTGAACGTTTAGTGCTAATGTAAATTTTAGAGTTCGAATAAACATGAGAATGATTTAAATTATTAATTGTTTATAATAGATCTTTTAAGTGTTATATTTCATTGTTTATATGCATTTTCACCCCTACTTTAGCTCGAATAAATACCTTTTTGATGCCTATTTTAATAAAAAACAAATGTTTGTCTGCTTGCCTATTGCAGATAATGTAAACGCCTGAACTTCCGAGCTCCAGAAATAACACTTAGAAGAGAAAAAGTATCGGGAAACAGCGCATTTCCATTAAATCTAAAAGAGAAAATAGGACATAACAAAAGCACAAATGTCGGTCCCGTGACCGAGATTGCTAAGCCAGTAGTGCTGTAGTAATCTCGGTCCGTGGGGTCGCGGGTTCGAGTCCGGCCTCGGGCAGGGTTGTATGTGTTCGTCCTTTCACCCCCTTTCATTCACCATATCGTTTCATTCTCATACCATAATGTTAAATTCAATAGTGATCACTAATGACCTAGTAGTTGATGTGACCTTAAGTAACAACACACACACACACACACACACAAATGATGTAAATACGTAAATATTCCGGCGCGTTTCGATATTATTACTAGAGACCGGAAAATATGTAGTATTAAACGTCAAAATATAAAAATAAATATGTAATGAAAACAGTAAGAATATGTTCTAAATATGTAAAATCGGATATAATATGAAATATTATAATTCTTTAATATAAAAAATACATATCATGAAATAATATTTAGAAAAATTATCCTAGATAAATTTTAAAATTAATTACTTAAGTATTAAAAACATTTTGGAGGGCACCAGTTGATGCACACAACTTTTTCGTCCGTAGTAAAAGCTTCATCTATTGTAATCCAGGACCTCGCAAATTCTTCTCTTAAGGTCGCAAAACGCGGTCAGTGATTGTTTTGACACCTACCTAGATTTCACCAATAATGTAGGGAAAATGCGTATATTTTTAAAAATACTCCTTTTCATCAAAAATTCGTAAGAAAGTTGAAGAAAAATTGATAGAATAAGAAATAGTTTTGTGAAAACAGTAAAATATGTAATATAGTACTAAATATGTAAAAAAATATGAAACGAAAAGACTGGATATTGTGTTCGGAGGGCAATCATTCGCCAAAATTACAATTTTGAGATCGATACGTAGGAAGACAAAAAATATGTAATTATATAAAAATCTGGTCTCTAATCATCACGTTTCTAAGTGGTTTTATCTTGCATACCCCCGGAGAGCCATCCTACTGTGGCGGGGAGTCGGCGCGCGGGCGGCGGGCGGCGGCCGGCGGCGGGGGCGGCGGGGGCGGCGGGGCGGCGGGGTGGGAGGACAGCGGGATGGGCAGGGGGTGCGGGGTCGTTTGCGAGCGGATTGCAGGCGCTGGCGAAAGCGCGGCTCATGCATAATAAAACGCGTCTGCCGCCACCGCCGCCACCGCTGCCGTATCTTGGCGGCGCGGAATGGCTTTCTTTTGCGTCGAATATTACGCCCCCCCCCGCGACACCTCCACGATGCGCCACGCTCTGCTTCGTCTATGACGGACGATCGGGGGAATGCGGTTGTTGTTTGTTTGTTGTTTTTTTTGGCCCAAACATCGTTTCTTTTTACCGTAGAAAATTATTGCCTAAACATTTAAAGTATGTAAGTGTAGCTAGTCTTTTTCCTGTAAATCTGTTTAACTAGTCGTTGGTCCAATGTTTTTCTTGGCTTTATTAAAGCGTGGTTTCCATGATGAAGCACGTACACACTCCAGTCTACTTTTATGTGAATGTGAAACGTCCTTTTATAAATGTTGAGCGTTACGAAAAACATGTGCAACAGGTTTTCGTTACATTGACAAGACAGTAAAATTTGGCGGCAATGGCTTATTTATATACAATTATCCAAGAAGGGAGTTGAATATGTAGGAGCTTCTAATGGTACGAAAGACAGAATAATCACACGTTATCGTACCATAGCGTAATAACAGCTTAACAGTAAAGTTTGAGCGCGGAATCTGTCCACTCGTCTGATCGTAAAGGAAGCAGACGGCAACACATACATCACGTCTCAAAAACATCGACTTCCTAGATTTTTGTAAGGCAGTCTTGACACACAAAATGTACATTTACATTTCGTGTAAGAAGGCACACTTACAACCCTCAAAAATTACTAACGCAATAACAACGAATTTCTGGATATTATAATCCCTAGCTTGCTTTGGGCAATGCCGTGTCTTTTGAATAACACAAGAGAAGCTTATGAAATCCTGTGCAGGAAAACGGCGGATTTTCGTCAGAGAAACTCTTATTGTCGGGCCCTGGTAACGAAAAAACGTGATAAATCCTGTTGCTACATTTAGTAAATTACTTCCATGGTAAAACCAGAATCCATGTTTTGTGGGCTCTTGATAATGAAAAATCTATTGACGGCAAAATGTCTGTCCGTCTATGGTTAACGCAAGTGCCTAACCGCCCAGACGATTTTCTCCAATATTGATATTCCCCGATCGATTTCAATGAACTCGAGGCTTTGGTAATTTCAAACGAATATTTTAATTTTTGAGGGTACTTTACATGTACTTTAAAAATATGTTCAAACGTTTCTCAAAAATGGCTATTTTTTTTACTGCGAATTGCGAAGTAAATCCATGATGCAGCATTTCCTCAGGAGATGAATACTTTAATTCTATATTCTTCAAGTCTTCCATTCCAAAACATACACAATTATTCATTTATCATTCACAGTTCAATCAAAACAACAAGTTATTTTCTGTGTTGATATGGTGGTGTTGCTCTCCGTTGCTGTCAAGAAGTCTACATTGAATTGTAACATAAAAATGTGGGTTTGTAAAATAGTTTCCAAACAATCGTGTTCACACTACAGCATGAGTAGAAGTTTTCATCTGTTGACGGTGTTATTTATGAGAAGGATAATTTACTCTTAAGTACGATACTAGTAAAACACATTTAACTTTCTCAGAATGTAGGAGTTACATGAGACTTGACAACAAAACCTTATTTGCATGTAAATGAAGTGTGTTCTTATCTGCGTGCTAGTCGTGTGTGTCTGTGGTTGCGGAAATGCCTGTAAGAGGTACGAACAGAGAAAACTAGGAATGAAATAGGAGAGGAGAAAATGTCATTGGCCTTCTCAAATGGGTGCCAGCATAAAACACTGGAATAACTTGCCTATTTTTATAGGCACGTTATTCCAGGATTTTATGCTGGCACACATTTGATTTTCCCAGAGATGCAATACATCTTTTAAAACTCAGTTGTCTGTAACATGTCTTTAAACAATAAATGACATGCATGCACAATGTTAAAGCATTAACGATCATAAAGCAGTACATAGCGCAAGGATGTAGAAGTATTATAAATAGGTTAAATTGTGTTTTTTTCTTAATTATATTTTGAAGTATGAGACTCAGTGTTGTTTCTCATTCTTTGGTAAACTCACTAATTAATTTTCCACTATCGTCAAATAGTTTATAAAGAAATGATAAGCTGTTTAACCCACCTTTAATGCATTAATGTCGGAGAATCTGAGATATCAAGTAGTGAAAGAACAACTAATAGTCTGTTTTTCACTGTAACTATGCCTGTTGGCCGTACTTGTAACTGATGAGTGATTTGATGGATGAGTGATTATGAGAAGAAGAAGAAGAAGAAGAAGAAGAATAGAGCAATGGGGGACTGAGAGGCAGGAGAATAGCCAGAAAGGCTGCAGTGTTCACCACAAATTGTAACAGTCGACCGGAAAATAAACTCTGGTACCCTTGTTCATAATCCAACAGAAAACACAATGTTCGCAAAGGTAGTTATGGCGTCTTGCAGGCTCACAGGCCACTCGTCAAGAGTTAACAGCCAGAGCTCCCGTGAACAGTCCTAATCTCCTCGCCCAATCCACTTTCATCAGGCGCGCACTTGAGGTGTTGAGGGAGAGCATCAAAACCTCGTGAAGGGTCCGCGGCGATTGGCCGCGGCGCACCGCACCGGGCTGATGAGGCCGACTCAATCAGCGCAGTCGCCGCGCATCGCCAGGAGGGCGTCGCCCGGGGCGGGGGGGGAGGGGGCGGCGGGGGGCGAAGGGCGATGGACGGTCGCGCGGCGCGGCGCCGGACACCGGAGCGCGCGGCTAATGGACTCTCGCGACAGGCGCTTGTTTTTCCTTCGCGCCGCCGCTGTCAGAGAACGCGGCGCTCGTGTTTTTCGCCCTCCGCGATGATGGATACTCCCCGCCCCCCGGTCACCCCGCTGCGATGATCGCGAGCAGTGTTGTCAAGGTCGATGCCACGAGCGGGAGTCCGTGGCACGAGTGCCACGACGAAATCGCCCCTTCACGTAGTTCGTCACCCCACCACCAGAGACAACGATATCCCTATTGTAAAACGGCGGGGTTACTAGTAGTTTCCTTTCGCGACGCTAGTTGCTCGTGGCATGCGACGGTGCCACGAGGCGTGCCACTGCCTCCAGTAGAAGACCTTGACACCACTGATCGCGAGGAGCGCACCCGCCCGGGCGCTGCGCTCTGGAACTCTTTGCGGATGGCAGTCTCGTGTTCGTCCTTCAAAACATCGACAACTCAGTGAATTGCATTTGGAAATGGTCGGGGTATCAATTAAAGTAAGTCAGATTTACTGGTATATCGAAGAAACAACAGCAAGTTTTTGCCACTTCGAACGGTAAGCACTATCGATCTTCTGCCCACACGCAGTTCAAGTTTCGCATCACTTTAGTGTATCTGAGCATGCGCAGAAGATCGATAGTGTTTCACATTCGATGGTGCAGAAACTCTGTAACATATCCTCACTTTAATTTATAGAACTGTTAACCCTCTGATGTAAGTTAACCACAATAGCGATGTTAAGGTGAAGAGTGGAGGATAGAGGCAGTGCTCAAATGCCTCTAACCTTCATAACACCCGGCTGCCGCTTGCAAGCAGTGTTGTAGACATTTTCAAATAACAATAATATATTACAGGCGTATTGTCGCGCGTCGCGCGTTGTTAAATTAAGTAACAGTAATCACATCTTTAAAGGTGATGCTTCTCTGAGCGAGAATATACCATGGAAGAACTATTGAAAAGATATTGAAATTCATCGATATTTCGTCAATGGTGTTGATACATCTGCTATCTAAAAGTACGATGTCGTGTGAACGAACTCTTCACTATGATTGGCTTTCTACAACGACTTATCCTTTGTCCATTAGTATGCCAAATTTTATTAGGTTAGAGTTTGTGAACTCAGCCATCCTTTTCTCTTAACGATTAAATCGGAACCAGGTTGTACAAAAGACAATTTTAATTGCAATTGATTGGTGTAATCTTGTTTAATGTCCGAAAGAAATATGCACAAACTCAGGTAAATTTTCCTTCCACTGAAAACTGAATCAATCATTTTGTCATTTGGAAAATACTTTATTCTCGGACTTGCTATTCAAAATTCAAATACAATTTTTGGGCAATAATTTATGTTTACGAAAAGTGTTTAAAATGTTTAAAAGGGATTTCATGAGAGTGAGAACTACAAACATAAACGACACGATCGAGCAGGAATAAGCAATATGTGTCTGTTTCATCAGTAACATCCAGGAAATTGAAGGGATTCAAGAGGAAAGGCTTGGCTGTGGCAATCACATTCCAAATGCAAACTATTAAATTTAATCGCGTATAAAATACAGCTTTGCGGGCGTTGATTTGTATATTTTGGTAGAAAACATCACGTAACCACACTCAAATTTTTTAATGCAAAACATACAGTAAGCGCATGATTTATGTTTTAATAATATGGAATTGAAACTCCTGTTGACGATGGATGCAGTCAGTAAATACCAAGTACTGCTGCAGTATGTTATGAATAATTATACAAATACACTTAAACATTAAAAATATCGATCAAATGGCGTAACTAGTGGTTAAAACTTAGGCATCATTTGTTTTGAATTCATTTGCTTATTTAGCATTATTTGCTATTATTTGATAAATGTGTGTGTAAGTCGATTACGTTATTCATATCTTTCGAGGGAAGTCTGCGATTTTAGGGTTGACGCAATTATTGCCATCTATAAGTAAACATGTTTCCAGGGTTTTTTTTCAATTTCACCAGCAGCGATTTTAGCAGAGTCTCAGTTTCGTCAATAGCGATATGCTAATGAGGTGGTTGGGCATGTGAGACGATTTTGTGCGTTAAGCACTGTGCTTCCTGGACCACGAATTAAAGGAGAGAAAGTCGATTTTTGCATGCGAAGAAACCGAGCTGCCCCGCCCGCCCGCCGCCCTCTCCTGTACAACAATTGCCCGCGACGGGGGTTCCCCGCGGAGACGTCTCGCGCAGGGGAGCCAACCGCGGCGGTCGGGGCTGCCAACGAGCGCGCACAATGGCAGGGCGGGCGCGTCCCGAGGGAGGCAGCGCGCGTCTTTGTGCGGCGGTGTTTGTCCCCGCGGGGCCCTGCGCCTCGCGCCCTTCGCCCTTTGGCCCTTCAGCCCTTTGGCCCTTTGGCCGCGCGTGAGATTGGCCACGAGGCGTGGCGCCCGGCCCGTCGTCCTGCTGCGGTGCGGCGGATGGGACAGAGACCTCAGTACCGCAGCCTTCGCGGTCCAACGGCTAACCGGTTAACAAGCCGTTCAAATGTACGTTCGTCATTCGACGTGCACGTTAACTGGTTATGGATTTACCGTAGATTTGTTTGAAAGTTTTAATAATAATTTGTGGAAACCTCTTATAGTACTTTTTTTAAAAATCTTACAATGTTTATTTATAATTTTAGCTATATCAGATACGTGACACCGGGAGAGGTGGCTCAGTGCATCAACTGATGTCACTGCTGTGCCTCTGACCGGGAAGTCCTAGGTTCCACTCCCAACGGCGCACTAGGGGTATTGTGAGCAAAAAGCTGGCCAAAATTATTTCTTCGATAGAATTTATTTAAAATCAGTTAATATGTTTATTTACGCAAGTTTACATATTTTGGCGAGACGTACTTAATATAAGCTTGCAATAGGAATTATTAAATTTGGATAAATTCAGGAAGTAAATAGAAACACTACTAAACAGTTCTGGTTAATTGTGTAACAGTAGCGTACTTCAGACGATAATTCTATAATTTCCGATATTTCCAGTCATTCAACTCATTTATGGAGCATGGGTTAATACGGACTCGGATCTGCTTCTGTAACTCTTGTGTTATGCGTCATTTTTTGCGGTAACTTGACTCTCCGAATTCCGTTCTCGACCAACCCACCTTTTATTTTGTCCGTATTGTAATTTCACAGGACCGATAAGCCACTTTCCATTACTTGTTTATAAATTTCTCTTTCATATTAAATGCAGCTGTCCATTTTTGTTTGAACTCAGTCTTCAAAAAAGTAATTTACGTTTAAATTCGTTTACTTTTTCCGATAGACAATTTGTGATTTTCAAAAAATAATTATTTCTATGTATTTAATCTTATCATTAATTAAACATTCAGAACACTACTTGGTACAGCTTTTTTATAGTCAACTCTTTAGCATTTTCTTCGGTATCTACAACAACAAAAAATCTTACTGATATCCCCAAACTTCACGAATTTCGTTATGCATCACCAATTTTTAAATAAAGTGCCCTAAAATAAAAATGTGGAAATATGTGGGAAGTTTTTCTTTTTAAAGGTTACAATATGAACTGAAGAACAACCTCCAATAAAATTGTTTGCTTGACACTTCCTGGCACTGTAACTTAAACACTAATGTTTGAGAAATTCAACTCAAATTTTTTATGTACAATGCGTTCACTTAAAATGTCTAAAATTAAATGAATAGTAACGTTAAACAGGTCAATTTTTAATTTAAAACACAATACATACCTGGAACTTCCAAATCCATAACAAATTAATCCACTTGACAACTTTGAAAGCACTCACAAAGCGTACGGAGCTGCTGATAGCAAATAGTTGCAGCGCACACGACTCACTTTACACTGTTGCTACAACAAAGATGCTGGTCTGAGACTAACAGATTAATGTCGTATGACGTAATATACGAGGGTAATCCCAAAAGTAAGGTCTTCTATTTTTTTATAAGTACAGAACTCTGTTTGTGTGGCAGTTGGTCACACTGATACGAAGAGTGCTTTCCGCCCTGTGTGTAAACAAGCGTACGCAACGCTGAGGCGCTCCGTCTTGGCTTGGCAGC
Organism: Acheta domesticus; assembly: GCA_031308135.1. Taxonomy (NCBI): domain Eukaryota; kingdom Metazoa; phylum Arthropoda; class Insecta; order Orthoptera; family Gryllidae; genus Acheta; species Acheta domesticus. Next base: position 167,106,309 of record JAHLJT010009419.1, read on the forward strand.
CGTTAAGAATGGAGCTCCCGTTGGATGTTACCGCCAAGTGCGAATTGCGCGTAGTTATTCGGTTTTTGAAGACAAATGGCACTGTGCCTCAAACGGGCAATTCAGAACCGGAGAAGAGGAATGTTGAGCAAGGGCGTACACATTCTCCATGACAACGCTCGCCCACACGTCGCTCGGCAAACAGTTGCTCTCCTGCAACAGTTTCAGTGGAACATCATCACCCACCCACCCTATAGTCCTGACTTGGCGCCCAGTGACAATCACCTGTTCCCTAAGTTGAAAGGACATTTGGCCGGAAAGTGATTCAGGTCCGACGACGAGGTGAACGAAGAGGTGCATAACTTTCTGAACAACATGGCGGCGAGCTGGTATGATATGGGCATACAAAAACTGTCACAGCATCTACAAAAATGCATCGACAGAAATGGTGATTATGTCGAAAAATAGATAAATGTTCAAGGTGTAAACTCATGTAAACCATTGTGGAAATAAACAGGTCTATGTACTTAGAAAAAAATAGGAGACCTTACTTTTGGGATCACCTTCGTATATTCAACTTTTAGGAAATGATCTAATTTTTCTCAAATGTTGAATTTTTTTGACTTTTGGCCAGCTTTTCTTACAAAATACCCCTATGTGCGGCGGCAGGATTTTCGACACTAGTTTATCAGCTAGGTCGCATTGCACCGCGCGGCTAAAATTGGCCGCGAACTATTAACGACCCTCATTTGCGCCGCACTGCTGTGTATGATTTCTTTATTGACTTATTGAACCTATTTGTAGAGGTTTAGTCAATGCAAGTACAACATCCGCAACCAATAAAACAGTTTTTAAAATGGGTTTTAGGGGTGCCCCAAACCCCATGAACACTATTTTTCGGCCAGTCCTAGCTACTTTTTAGAAAATAACGAATAAATATTATTTAATGGTATTTTTATCAACGGATTTTTGGCTGAGTTAGTGCCTACGTTCCCCCACAACAATTGTATGATCATCAAACATTACTTGTTTGACTCAAACAGTGGGCCACATTAGTCCGAATATGGGTAATTTTACGTTAAAATGATAGAAATAAACACTTTTCAATTGGCCATAGCTCCGTAAATGTTTACCTAAATACTTTTAATTTAGATAAAATTAAAATTTGAAATCTGTTCTTTAAGAACTTTGCTTCGCACAATTGAACTACCTTTTTCATTGCAATTGACTACAATTGAGGCGCGAGCCATCATTGATAACTACTTTAAAAAATAATCGGCATCACGAATCTTGTTGAAACATGACACTGACAAAAACATCTTCCGTTCGAACTGAAACGAATGTTTCTGAACGGAGCTTGACAAGCAACGCCCAAATGAGTCTAGCAACAGCAGGATTGCGACTTGTACAACTCAAAATATACTTCGTGGAAAGCATCAGCTTTAATTCACAACAGTCGTGTATTTCCCTTTTTCGGGAACAATTCATTCAATTGGACCGCATTCATATTTCCATAGCAATTATAACTGCACCGATTAGTAGGTAAATACTTAAAAAGGAACGAATCTGCTGAAAGCTATTCAAAAACTTATCCTTTCAACACGAAAATTTCTGTGTTTCGTCAAGGATTAGGAAACGTACAAAAACGACGAATCTACAATACTACATTCACTCCGACCTCTCTGATTATCAGAGCATCTAAATGAAGTAGCCCGAACGTATTTTTTTTCATGGCGCATCCAAACTGTAGTACAATGGAACAATTGACACCGATATATGGAAGTCATTTATCGTGAATTGTTTAGTGAACGGTCACTAAACTGGGTTGAATTCAACGGTCATTTACCTATTGTTTTTGCTGATAATATCGTTCTTCTTTTGCTGCTCTTTTAAATCTCCAATTTTAAAAGTCAGTATGTTTCATAACACATTCACTTGAATTCCACATTGAGCTATATTGTTATTAAAAATCAAAGAGATAGTACATCTAACGCGAATGAGAAATAATTTTCGTCAGTCATCGTTAAACAGTAATTAACGCTCATGACTCACGTTTTTGGTATACCATTGTCCAATTAATTCTTCCTTGTGGGAGGATTAACAGGATTTAGAGCGCGTAAGTGACTCAAAAGTGATTATGAATTTCAAAATCTAATGAATTTGTCTTAAATTGATCTTTTGCCAATGTCTTACCAATATTTTTGTATTACAAGACTAATTGTATTACCTGACCTGTATTACAAGACTAATTTCTTGTAGTTACAGTTTAAAAATATTGTATTAACAAAAAAAAGTCAAGCCAAAAACACCCATGCATCATTCAAATTTCTAAACAGTTTCTTTGTTTTTTACGCTACGTAACGGGAATAATTATAAATTAATAATTCAAAGTAGTTTTACCTATGTCAAAAAATGAATTAACAGTAATTTTCAGAAAGACTCGCTATCCTTCATGGCTAACCTGCAAACATTTAATAAAAAAGCACATTTATTTATTTATGATTGTGATAATATTCAATGAAAAACATGAAATGTAATCACAAGACAGAAATCCTGAAAATTTTGTATTGTAAATTAATTCGAATTTCAGACCATTGACATATTAGTTTCCAAGTGACGCAGCGGCAGAATACATTACGTGAGAATTATCTTCGGGTGGTTTTGTGTCGTGGTACTTCAGCTATGGCAGTTTCCTGGTAACCTAATCACAAGTGCAGAGCTCCCTGGCATGAAAAATTGGTGAGCAATCAGTAATGTAATGAAGGCCATGGGATTTGGCCGTATGTAACTTAATAAAGTCCAATACGTCAGACGAAAATCGCAAGGGCAGTGCCACTGCACAGAATATTATCTTGAGCGGTTGGTCACAGTTTATGATTCACATTCCTTGGCATGTCAACGGCTGCGGTCGTTAGTGCCGTTAGTGTAGTGAATGTTTTGTTCTTGGAAGAGTCGGAATCTCTCCGCTGGGTGCTGAGATTCGGCGCCGCCCTTCACGTTGGCTTAGAAATTTCTCTCCCTTCTGCTCTCTCTGCTGTCTCTCCCAGCGGGGCCGCGTCCTAGCCAGAATGAACTCTTAAGCTCTCGACTGGTCTCCCGACTTGTGCCGGTGCAAGTAAATGTGTTTGAGGCGAGAGGATAGGACATTGAGGAAGGAAATATCGCCCGCAGTCCAGTGACTTGTTATTACACTGCGATTTTTCTAACTTCGCCCCTCAAGGCCAGTCTTCACGTTGGAGTATGTCACGGTATTTCGAGACGTTCTCAGTCGTACCGCCAGGTATCGCATGGTCGCGACCGTATCAAGCAGTGCTTGCGATCATGCGACTTCTAGCGTACGACGACGAAAGACACGAAATGTGTGATATTCCATCGTGGCCGTAAGGGCTTTGAGGAGCAGAGTAAGAAAACTCGCAATATAAGGTACTGATACTGCATTCACTGGGTATGATCGGAGAAACCACGGAAAACTACCAAACAGCGCCTGACTGCTAGAATTCTCCTCCAGGCAGCGATTGAATTCGACCTATCTATTTAGCAAGTGTCGAAAATCCGCCAACGTCGGGGTTGGAACCCTGGAATCTCACAATCAGAGCCGTCACACTCCATTCGTCAAAACTGGAATACCACGCTGCTATACTTGCATGCATTTCTATTGACCTTCCAGAATCACTAGGCCAATTTGTGGAATAACTTTACCTTCACGTAATTTCCCAAGTACTGAAATTGCTGGAACTCCATTAAAAGCCAATCTGACTGCCTAAAATACTTGTCACAATTCCGTTTCATTTTACGACTTTCAAAGTGCTCCTTTGTGGGCGACAGACGCCCGTCACTTCTCTAACGAAATGTCAACCCCATCTCCGCCACAGCTGGAAGACCGACCACGCGAACGGCCAGGAACGGCGTTGAATCCAGAGCACTCGGATTTGAGATTCGTTCAGCACTGAGAGCTGGAAATTATCATGCGTGTACCGTGTCATGGACTAAAAAGTAATTACGACATTATATCGATGTCTCTATTGAGTAACTGCCAGCAGGCACTTAATTCTCGTGCCTTGAATTGAACCATCCTACCGATAGGAAAAATATATTATTTTTAACAATCTGCCGGTCGATCTTTAAAAAATATATTTTTTCTCCATGTGAATTAAATGTTGGCGACAAAGTGCATTAAAAAAACGAATACTTGACCCATTATCAGTAATAGTAAATAATGGTTTAAATGTCTATGCAGAATATCTTGCCTCTACAATATGAATAGTAAGCAAACATATACATCTCTCAGCCACAAACAGCCAGAGCGTTGCCTCCGCAGCCGTATGCACTTTTACTATGTATTTATTAGCATGATTTTATTACAAATGTTAAATTGCATTACGTTTACAGACGACGTTATACTATATGGGTAGGTCAAATACATTTCAAATCACACATTATACATTTCTATTGACCCCTCACATTTACCGCAGGGAGTCTAACACATCAAACTCGCGGAAAATAGACCTAATTGCACGTTAAAAATGTTAAAACTGGGGAGAAAAACTGCCATCAAGAGATTCTATCAACAGTACCTTCGGATCCGGTCTTTCTGCGCAAAGGCTTCGAGCAATGTTCTAACGAAGCCAAAAACTGCTGATTTGAAACCCACGTAGGTGGGTGATTTAACCGTATTGTTGCGGTTCGGTCTGCTCCTCATATCACCAGTCGGAATGTCGTCACATCTACCATCAGTTACCATTCAAACCACGAGAGTCAGAGGAAACCATCACTGATCACTGAGGATAACCTAAAACGACTTTAGGTTATCATTTTCCCTCGCATACACTTAAAATTAATATGCCAATCATCAATGTACCTCATCATGATCATCCTAAAGGCCAAAAAGTGCCTTGTCGTTGCCGCCATGACATTCTGTCTTCCGCTGTCCTTTTCATCTCTGCGTAAATTCTGAAATGTAGTTCTGTTTGTAGTTGTTCTAAAATTTTCATTCTAGGTCTCCCTCGTCCTTGTTTTCCCACTATTTACAGTCTCAAATTGTGTTTAAGAAAAGATTATTTATAAAAATATGCCCAAAGAATTTTGCTTTCCTGTTCCAACTGGTTTTTAGTAGAGATCTATTCTCTTTCACTTTCTCTAAAATGACATTATTTGAAATTTTTTCAGTCCAGGAAACCTTCAGTAGTTTTCGCCACAGCCACATCTCACAAGCTTCTGAACGACTCCTGACTGTTTGTAAAAGCGTCCTTCACACCCGTATAATAGGATACTCCAAACATAACTTTTCAGAAATTTCTTTCTAGTATCCAAATTTAGGTTGGTATTTGTGAGCAAATTTATTTTATTTACGACATCAGTATACCTATACCACTAATAATAAAATCACATCGAAAATAATATGTCATTTTATTCTCAAATGAGAACGTTTTTGGCTGGCTACACATTCCCGCCTGGCGACCAGCGTCACTCAACTGTTGCGGAAATTCGTCCAAAAAGATTCTTGTTTGAACTCGAACGTAGAATTCCGCGAAACTCGGACGAGGAGCGGCGCAATGCGCGCTCCGCAAACATGGCGGCTTGCGCCACTTAATTCAGGGAGGGCGGCGGCGGTGGCAGTGAAGTTACTTCTGCTGACGCGGACGTCAGCGCCCGCTTCTTCTCACTTCTGCAACCCTCCCCTCCCCTCCCCCACCCTTTCGCCGGCCTATGCGCCTCCGCAGCCCTTACTGCTCGGCCTCGCCCTCTCCCTGCCCACCGCCCGTCACTGAGCTGTCCTTCCGTTGGGCACAGTGCGCTGAAACTCGGTTGCTGGTGAAGGTAGTTCCTTGGAGACCATGTCCGATGATGTGCTATTTTTCAAGAACACTTGCTATTCAAGATATCGCATAACCGTCTTATGAAGAGCAAAATTTCAACACAAGTTCTTCTTTTCATCTTCTTCTTCTCCTTCTCTTTCTTCTCGTCCTCCACCTTCCTTCCTTCTTACTCTTGTACTCTATCCATATCGAATAGTCAGCCGACATTGCGATTTGTTTCCTGTTCATGCTTTTTGAACAATTAAAACCACAATATTTTTTCAAATGCTTTCCCGAATCAGCATGTATCTTTTATAAATATATTTGAATTTTTTCTTCGAGCTTATCACCGTAACAATTGATTCACGGTTATAAAACTTCAATTCTTCTATTTTAAAGTAGATAGCATTCTTTCTAGTATATAAATTCACGAATCTTCACACAATTCAATAAATTAATTAACCTAAATTACATTCTCGCCAGCGTGATCGGCAGAGCTTCCATCGACTTCATTTGAGGGGCTAACACTTTACTGTTGTGAGATCGCTCTGTTAGTATCAAATTTGGTTATCTTCCATTACGTGTTGGTTTCTTCTAGTGACGTCATGGAAAAAAATCTTCAGCATTCTGCTGATATTATGTGCTATACTCTCCTTGGCGCTGTGTAGTGAATGCATTGGAACTGTATTGCATTGTGGATTGTATTAATGAATGCAGTGAGTCATATGCTCGTTACGTAGTATCTTCATGCAGAAGAATATTGTAAAGTAGATGTTTTAATGTTTGTTGTTAGTGTAAGGGTATTTATTAATAAAAAATATTAGCAAGCTCATATTATGCTATGTGTCGGTAGTTGTCAGCGCACAATTAATAATTCTCATACCAATCACTAATTTCAGACAGCAATAAACAATATTAACATACCCTTTTCTCGTTGTTCTGGACCCTAAACTGAGAGGGTTGACAGGAAATTTTTTTAAGTGTCCTTGGGAAAGTAGTTTTGACAACCTCTTCTTTAAATATCACTTTTGGACACGACCATGGAATGTCGTTCTTCCTCATTAAAGAAATTAAAACCAAAATATCGAGAAAAGTAGTATAATTAGTCTCTTTCTCAATGGGCTTATTTTTTTAATAATTGTTTTTAATGTTGCCTATTACTAAGTGTGCATTTGTGCTGAATCTCATTTAACTATGTAATTCATTTATAAACTTGGTTCCATTCTGGTTTCTATTTTATGTCTGCTCGTACAACGACGGACATTTTCGCTAGAAAACCATAAACAGATCTTAGAGATTCAATTAAATATTGTCAAGTAACGTTTTTCATACATTCCGTTTTCAATTGGTGAGAAGATCCTTCAGGTGACAAAATAGCAGATGTTTACTTCCTTCTCTAAAGAAATTACCGTAAATATAATTATGCTGAAACAGCTCTAGTTATTATCCTTTTACAGTAAACTGTTAAAAATTCACATTTTGTTGAAATCGATATTTTTCTGGTTTCTTGATACAATAAGAAATAAAAAATGACGCTATAACCTAGAAGGGTTTTTCAAAAAAACGCTTATCTTTCCCGATGCTACAATCCCAGCTATATTGATGGCATGTGAGCATGACTTGGATTGTAGATGTAATTCCATCGCGTTATCCGCCATTGTGGCAAAAATACGACGGCGAAACGAATTTACAAACCACTTCTCTTTTACAGAGTTATTAGTAATGAATATGACGATTTCAAAATTTGTGATCATAATATTGACAGTCAGACCGCTTTGTTTCAAGTTTGTTTGTATATTATTTATACAATTGTAAATACATGACTGTGATGGAGAGGCGTTTAAGTCTTCTCAATTGTTCACGACGTTCATTAAAATATAATGAAGTGATTTAGAGTATAGTTTCGTAACTTCTGCTGCAGTCTGCGATGGTATGATATATGGTCAGAACCCGAAATCAGAGAACGAAAACGCACTACTATGGGAATTTGTTACGTTTTATCGTGAGATTTTTTATTGGAATGTCAGAAGAATTTGGTGTTTGAATGGAAAGCTGTTCACCAGAGTTTCAACCCACAGACCCGAACCTCCAAAATCTCCATATGTCATATACAGTTTTTGCTGTTTTTTACCAAATAAATATCAAATAAATAATTCAAAAAACATTAAATAAGACCTTAGGTCAGTGTCCTACATGTATCCTTCTAGTATAATTAAAAACCCTCAAATTAATACGTATGAAAATATCTTTAAAACTGTTTAAAGCCACACTAATGTAGCAGACCATTTCAGGTAGAACGCAGTGATTTAGTTCCAAGGGCGGGCGCTAGGGAGCACTGTGCTCCGTGCCCTCGGCTGGCACCGCGCGCCGTTCGCACGTCCCAGCTGGGCTCATTAAGACGCGAACAAAGGGAGTAATTAGGAGATTCTTATTATATTGTTTGGGGCCGCCACTCTCGCACTCGTCCATGGCGGCGACTGTTTGGCTTTTTTATCTCCCATGCCCTGGTCCATAATGGAGACCCATTATTTTTGCTGAAGAGGCAGCAGCGACTTGACTCGGTTAGCCGAGTTCTTTGGAGTTCCTTTCTTTCTGCGGAAGACCTTTTTGTGAGGTGCCTGGAGAAATATGTGCAGCTTTGCAGTGGGCATTAGTCCGACCGGTACCGGTTTTTGCCAACCGGTACTGCAAGCAGGCTTCCCGGTGACACTGTGCCTACTCTAAGACGTAAAATTAATATCTGGTGGCGTGAATCATTCGGCTGAAGGATGCATCCACCAAGAACTGTCAGCGTGCGTTTCGGGGGATGGGCATAGAACTATCTAGATGTGGCGCGATATTCTGTTAATTCTATACTAAAAGTATTTTTTAAGCAGAAATTGCTTGCAATTTTTAATTTTTCCCGCGAGTGTCCGTAGAGATTTTTATCTTTGGAATTGAGACGAGCTTCATGGTAAAGTGCTCCACTACTGCAATAGCTTTCTCTTGTGAATATCAAGTTATCAGAAGCATGGGGACATCGATTATTCGGTTTTTATCGTAACTTTAGTTACATCCATTGGCACATTCTCTAATGTGTTCGAAACGCCATGATTCACAATATGCAATTAAGAATTTTAAGAAGTATGTTCTAGGAGTAAGTAGTACGTAGATAATGCTTAATTCTTTGAAATATTTGAAGTAACTTTATTAAATTTATTTTTAAAACAATAGCACTCTAATTAAATCTATGAATATGCTTTCTTTAATGAAACATGCCAATGTTTCATGTTTATCCATGTCCTCAGATAATTGTTTTCATGGATATTAGAAAAAATTTCTTCTCTATTGTAAATAACCTTTTATTCTGTAACTCAATTATCTACCTGGCTTTATTTAGTTGAGTGAACGAATGTACTTCGTATGAGGATCCAATTGAAATTTTCGTAGTGAAATAACTAAACGGTGTATCTTAGCTGTTGAGTTTACATGCTTCCGAAAATATATCGATATTTGTATTTCCATTCTCAAGTATTCATGAAAGAAGTTAAAACTTGCTTGAAAGATTTGTTTGTAACATTGTTATTTGCACATTTTAAATGCATTATGTATTTTTGAAAAGTGGTAACGTTGAATTTATTTCAGATACAAATTATCGAAGACGCTTTTAGTCTACGATTCGTTATCCGTTCTCACGAATTCAGAAAGATTCAGTTCAATAATATGAGTTGGTTTAATTTCCTGCAAACTGTTTTTCAGTGAGTTGTCGGAACCCAATTAATCCGCATTTAACACTTTCAAACTCCATTTACTCTCTAATAGCATTGCTTTCTCACATAAGGAAATATTCGTGACTGAACTTACAAAGAATGACCATACCCTTAACTCTCGCCACAGTTATATTGCCTTACTCTGTGTTTGCGTCTACAGCTCCACCATTAAATATTCATCAAATTATGAACCCTGAAATACAATCGGTGCGCCTCTACATTCGTCTTTGCTCCCACGCTGAACCGAGGAAGCAAAAGGAAGCTCGGAGACGATGCTGGTGGTTGGTTCTCCATTTGCATTCTCCCTCTCTCCGCTCTTGCGCCCTCCCAAAAAAATTATTTTCTCGCCTCCTTCTCCTCTAATTTCTTCCTCTGCTTATTTACCTTGCCCCTTCCCGCTCGCGTGGTTCGCCCGAACCTACCGCACGAAGAGTTCTTTACATAATACATAACCCTCAATTTGCTTCCTCCCCGGCGGATGCCGACTCCACGTTGCTCGCTGTCGCAACTTTCCATACTTTTGACGTTCACTTAACCCTGAAAATTTCGCGTCTAACTGGGAGGAAGGGAGGGATCTGATCTGCTCGTGCCGCGGTTCCCTCAGGGTAGACTGGTGAGAAGAGGGAAGGGGTGGGGAGGGGAGAGGAAAAGGAGAAGAGACAGAGATGAGTGGGAAGGGGCGCCCTCGACACATCCGCCCTCCACCAGCGCTCCATGTGGCAGCACCCGGAACCAATAAACCACCTTATATATATTCAAATTACCTTTCTTCTCCGCCCCAGCATACCTCTCTCACTCTATTTTTTTTACCTTCTTTTATTTTAGAGGAGGATTACTTCCAGGTATTTGACGGCGCGGCTCTTGGTGGGTCAAGAAAAGGGAAGGAAGGCCTTCCGCGCAAAGAAAAAAGTCTCTGAAGGGGAGCAGGTTGCGTAATTTGTTGCGGATTATAACTTGTGAGAGCTACGTGTTAATATCGTTTCGTCATCTTTTCTTATTGCATTTCCGTGACAATAGTGTACTGGCAGTTATCGTCCCCTCTAGTCGCGAATATTTAATTGAATGATGTTCATTTAATGAAAATTACAATGAAATTTACACGAATAAATATTTTGTATATGTCGTCTCTTTACATGCTTCCAAAGTCAACGGCAATTCGCTTACACTGTGTTAATTGTTAATATTATTACATTTGTATTTTTTATTTTCGCTATTTCTTCATGTGGATGTAGCGTTCTTCAAGATGAACTTGCTTGTATGAGAATAATTATTGTGCGGGAAAATGACTAAAGATAGCCAATTAAATTATCACTATGATAACTTTTAAAAATGAAATACGAGTTTATTTATGTTTTCATTCTAAAATATGTGTATTGCCTCAGAAACATTATTTGCCTGGTTTCTTTTTTTTTCTTTAACAGCTCTTTTGAGTGGTTTTTGAATTTAGTTTTAAAATTTCGGAATACATGTGTTTATCTTCGTATGTATATAAGTGTATGTATGTGTATATAATTGAATTATGTAACTGAATTAAATAGGAAGTTGGTTCACAACGAACTTAACTTTTAAGTCACTGTAGTAAAAGATAAGCTTTGGTTTGAGGTCAATGCAAGGCCGCATTCGCACTGTGTGCTCTTGAGCTGTCAGCAGATCGCAGCACCTTCCAAACGCCGCGCCCTGTGGCGCCCCCCCCCCCCGAAGGGCTTTCAAAGGGCTCGCGTGGAGTGCCGCTGCGCGATGTCCGCCGACGGCTCTGACTGCGCGCGTGGGGGAGGGGTGGGGTGGGGGGCGCACCGAATGAGCAGCAGTCAGAGTAACAAGTGGGCGACCGCTCTGACGAGCAGACCGCTCGGGTGAACAGAGTCAAATGTAGGTGCGAAAGCTTGCAGAGGCCACGATCGCGCTCAGTGGCAGAGTGGTATAAAGGGACGCAGAATAACAGTCGGTTCCTGTGAAACATTTAAATGGGAGTGTTGGAGAGATTTGTGGCAATGAAAAAAAACAGTATATTGAGAGATTATTATCATTAAGTGAAGAATTGAGAACCCACTAATAAGTGTTTTGAATTAGTACGTATATTATTTTATTTTTTACTTTTACAATCATTACTTAATAAACACGCAGTAAATGAAACACTCTTCATAACGACTGCAATTACATCAATATACAAACACAATCCGTAACACTTGTTCAAGCACAGGGTAGTGCAGTACAGAATTTACGTTCCTATGAGTTTGTCTGTGTGTGTGTGTGTGTGTGTGTGTGAGAGAGATAGAGAGAGAGAAAGAGAGAGAGAGAGAGAGAGAGAATAGGAGGGGACAAGGATGACGAAAAAATATCGCGCACGATTCATTGCTCAATATTTTTGTATTTTTGTGGTAGAGCGAGACAGACTATATCAGACTTACTGGCCTTTAGATGGGTCGCCTAAAGGATTAACCTAGGTGAGAGATCCTTCCCGCCCAGTTGAGAATAAGTAACAATATAAATTCATGTAAACCAAGCAATAAGGCAGTTTAATACTTAGGATCCATCTCTTAACCATCTGGATAGCGCCCTTAGCTGCAAAACTCTTACAGACACCAAAGACCAGCCAGTTTAATCAAAATCCTACAACTGAAACCTCTCATAAATAACATCTCATTAAACATTGTCCTAATTATACACTAATCAAACATCAAACCCCTTCTCATGAATGCATGCTCAATATGGACAAATTCTGCCAAATTCTAATAATAAATCTAACCTAGAATAAAATAACTGAGGTGCTCTGTAGGTAAAACTCATCAAAGCTAGTTTAAATCTAGTTAGTTATCAAAGCTAGTTAAAAAAAAGCTGTAAATGAGATAGTTAAATTGTAAGCATATAAATACAAAAGCAAAGTTAAATTTAAACTGAGCTTTGCACATCCATCCACAATACGAAATAAATGTTTTAAAATGCTAGAGAGATAAGAGGCGAAGGCGGGCGGACAAACGATGCCAACGACGCGACAACGGCGCTTTGTCGCAGTGAGCGCACGGAGACGCGCACCTGGAGGCGGCCGGCGGGTGGCCAGGTGGGCGAGGGGGCGGCTGCCCCGCGGACGCCCCCGACCTCCCGCTCCCACGCATCCCGCATCGCCCCCGGCGCCAGGGGCGGGGCGTGGCGGGGCGGGGCGGGGGCGGGGCGGGGCGGGGCGGGGCGGGGCGCTATCGGCGTCTGCCTCGATTACGTGGGGTTATATATAATATATAATATATTTTATTAGGCTACAATTGGCTGATTGCCAGGTGGTAACCATACGTCTGTAGCTTTACAGTACATTTACATACAATAAAAGAAACCCATTACAATATAACACAATAAAATAAATTACAACTTCTACTACGTGAAAGGATGGAACAATACAATAGATTTCTCTAGAGACCCTCAAAACCAACCGTTAACATTATTAATACTTTTAAAAATGTGCACGTACATACACACATTCATGCTTACACGTACATACATACACATACATATACACATACATACATACACATTCTTACACAGAATGCTCACTCACAAGTTCTCACACAACCGATCACACACTACTTATACGTGCCTACATTTACTTAAAGAAACAAACACTTAGTTACACATAGTATGCATGCAAAGATATACATGTACATAATCATAAACATACATAAACGTAGATACATGATTATACAATTTTTTAAAATTCAGAATCATGATGTGGATTTTCTAAGTTAGCTCTTTAAACATCCGAATTATTCCCCACACACTCTCTCACTACACTTCACCTCACTTCACTCACTTCACTTCACTTCCCTCACTTACATTCACCATATCTTTCTTCGGTTATGCCATACAACTCATTGATGTATCTTACCTCCACTGCACGGCACTACACTGCACTACATTTAATCTATAATACACCACACTATCAACATTACAATTTACTTGAATTACGGATCAATGAAATTATCGCTCAGCTGCGCTATGCGGTCTAATACGTCCTCTACATGTACTGATTAAGTCTTCTTCTGAAAACACAACAGAGCCAGGAAAAGGCTCTACGACTGCTGCAGGGATTTCATTCCAATTTTATCGTACGATTTACATATGAATATTTCCCTACGTCGGTATCTTTGCCCTAAACCGACTTTTTATTTATTTTGCAAGTGTGGGCGTTTCTCCCAACTCTCGAAGGGGAGCCTAGTCTTTTGGTTATTTCTGCCCACGCAGGTAGACTACTGACGCCTTGTAAGAGGCAGCACAACCTGGCTTTGTTTTATTCGCACACTGAGGGACTCTAGAGGTTCTGGGAATTTGAACTAGCGGAATATACTTTATTAATAAATTTGATTGCCTTCTTTTGAATTTTTTCTAACTGTCTTCAATCTGACCTAATCTGTAGGGATCCCATCACCTGATGCGTACAAGTATCGGCCTAACGAAAGATGTGTATCCCATTTTTCGACTCTCCATGTGTCGCATTGTAAGCGTTCTCATTATAAAGTGTAGTGACTTCCACGCTTTTCGGGCAATAGAAGTAACGTGTTTCCCCAATCCCAGGTCCTGGGAATATAACAACCAGATATTACAACACGATACTTGTGGAATGGCGACCCACCCATGTTGTAATTAGAGAAACCTTCTTTGCTGATTAGAAAGCTTAGCGATTACTTTTTACGGCATTTATCTTTCATTTTAATTTATGATAGCCCAGGAATAAATGCTATTTAGATCTTTTGAAGAATGAAAATATCTTCACCCGAATCTATTCGCCTATAAATTCTGCAATCGTCCGCAAATAAGCGCATTACTGACCCTATACACGACGGACAGATCGTAATGAATGCCAAACAACAGCGGGACCTAAAACACGTCCCTGGGGGGACTCCGACGTAATTAGGTTTCCTATGAGATTTCATCCAACTCGGAATGTTGAACACGATTTATCAGAAAATTGCGTACCATGTACTACGCGATGGTCAACTCCTGTAGAAGCAATTTTCGTAAGTAAATTCATGCGAAACAAGATCAAATGTTTTGAAAAATCTATACAATTGCGTCTGTTCTCTTTCCCGAAATAATGTTCAGCAATATCTTGACATGTTGTATATAAATTGGCGTTCACAAGAGACAAGATTTTCGGAAATCCTGTTGGCCATTAGTAAACCACCCTATTTTGTACCATTACCGGCACAAAGAACTCAGCTACCAGACGCTTCCATTTGTTTACAATCACTGAGTTAGGCTCACTGGCCTATAATTAGAAATGCACGAACGACTTCCGGTTTTAAAAA